>JAGMWU010000028.1:6401308-6620929 GCA_018697195.1 Certhia americana
TCCATCCATCCATCCATCCATCCATCCATCCATCCATCCATCCATCCCTTCACCCGCCCAAGCTTTGCTGGCTGTCACTGTGCTCAGTGAGGACAGATGGACACGGCACAGCTGCCCTGTGATACATCACACCAGGAGCTGCCAGAAGATTGTTGTACTGGAACAGTCGCTTTTGATGGTACCAAAAATGGTTGAGGATACTTGGTCTGTTCACCCTGGAGAAGAGAAGCCTGAGGTCAGACCTTACTGGGGCCTGGAGCTCCTCATGAGGGGCAGCTCTGTTCTCTGCTCTCTGTGACAGTGACAGGACCACAGGGAAGGGCTGGAGCTGTGTCAGGGGAGATTTAAGCTGGATATCAGGAAAAGGTTCTTCCCCCAGAGGGTGTTGGGGCACTGAATAGGCTCTCCAGGGAATGATTCCAGTCCCAAGGCTGCCAGAGCTGCAGGAGCATTTGGACAACTCTCTCAGGGATGCACACAGTGGGATTGTTGGGA
This sequence comes from Certhia americana, assembly GCA_018697195.1. Lineage (NCBI taxonomy): Eukaryota > Metazoa > Chordata > Aves > Passeriformes > Certhiidae > Certhia > Certhia americana. The sequence continues at coordinate 6,401,804 of JAGMWU010000028.1, forward strand.
TGTCTGTGCAGGGCCAGAGGTTGGACGGTGGGTCCCTTTCAATTCAGGATATTCCATGATTTTATGATATACAGATAATAAAAATCTTCTGTTTTATCACAGGGCTCACAGCTGGCAGAAAGCATCTAACATACATAGTAGGGGCATTGTGCTACGTGAGGTGGAAAGGATTGTGATCATTCCAGAGACCACCTTTGTTTTTCCACACTGGCACAGCATGGAACCTCAGCATGGTTCCATCAGCCACTTTGCAGCCTCCACACACTGCATAGCCCACAGAAAGGATCATTTATGTAAAAATGTGCATGTGCTGCAAGTAGGCCAGGCTCCTGTTTATGCACCAAATCCAGTAAAGGCTGGGAAGCTGGGACTGAAGCCAAGGGCAAAGAGCAGGATCTGGACGATACTGCTGTGATTGCTTATCACTCTGCTTGATACTTGGCTTAGCAAAAGCAGGTTTCTCAGTTTTCTGTACCTGCCTTCAATTAATGGATTTTGTGCCTGCAACACTAAATAAAAATGCCCAGAGCCTGCATGATGGCTGAGGCCTGGAGCTGCAGCAGTATTATGGAATAAAGGAGCTTCTGTGTCCTTCAAGAACAATTCCTGTGTTAAGTTGGGACCTCGGGCACTTGGCATTGAATTCAGCTCAGTGCAAATGTTAACTTTCCTTCTCCTGCCTCAGCCAAGGTTCTGGATCTCCAGTTGAATTGTGCAGTCACTCAGGGAAATGCTGCACCTCTCTGTCACCTTTGCAAGAGCAGGTCTGAGGAGCAGCTCTGCCACCAGGGTGCTTGAGGTTACCAAGCCTGTCTTGTTTCTCTTCACTTCTCTATGGCTTTGGAAGAAGGGTTACACTCCAGACAGGAACAAAGCTCATCCCCTCAAACACAGCCTCAAGTACTGTACATTTCTGTCACCTCTGCCTCCTCTTCCTCTGAAGTCAGCTGCAATGAGAGGACAAGCCCTGGCCAGGACATCTGATGTGCACAACTGGACACAGACACCCCTGGATCCAACAGCTGGATGTGAGTCTTACTGGATTCAAAGACTAGTGGGAAGAATTCCTAAAAATAACCTGAGACCTAATCACCTGACAGGTTTGGTTGTTTCCACTTTCAGCTCTTCACATTAAAGGAAATTAGTGGATTTGTATTTTCCTTCACAATTCCTTACTTATTCCTTCTGACTCTGCACAACAGCTACTCAGGTAGCCCAAGGAGGAAGAATGAAAGTCCAGCCAGAATTAGTAGATTCTTTCCTGGCTCAAGCCCCACACTAGCAACTAACAGGGGTACTCTGTGGCAGTTATCTCCCCCAGGCAAACACTGCAGGACTGTTTCTCTCCCTTCAAGGCATGATCAAAGTGGACACAACAGTTTCCTTTTGGAAAGGTCCAATTCAACACTTCCTTCTTCAGAGATTTTATATTGGTTTTTTTTGAGTAGCTGTCAAACAAGACATGTCACAGTGCCCTCAGGCACTCACTATAGGCTTAAGGTTTTGCAAAAACTAGTAAAAATGTAATACCACCTTAGAAGTGAGATTTTCCAATTTCTTGCCTATTTGTTCTACTAACAAAAAGCCACTTTGGTTGTCCAATGCAGCAAGAACAGGCAGAGAACAGTCAGCACCACTCTCAAGGACCTGAAGCTCATTTTCAGCTGGAACACGGGTTCCTTCAGCTCATGCTTCCCGAGGCAGTGTGAGAACAAGTCCAACCTCCAACAGCACTTTTTCTGCACCACCTTGGCTTCCATGGATCTGCAGCTCCAGACTACCTGAACTGGAGGTGCTCTGGCTGTGTCCAACAGACCCTACAGGCTCCTTCCCTCATTTGCTTTCCAGAGCAGTATGTTTCCAAACTGACGCCACTAGAGGCCACCACCTTGTCTTCTCACTCCATGGGCTGAAGCTGCAGGTTTGCAGTGATCTACAGAGCTGAAGGACCAACACAAACTGCCCATGCCTGTATTTCTCTTGAAGATCACAATTCTGTAATTACAGGAAAGTCTCTGTGCAGTTAAAGGTTCTTACCTGCTCACTGAACAAAGAGTTTGGAATTTAGACATATTCAATCCTTTCTCCATCTCCTCCTGGCTCACACATCCACACTTATTTTCTCCTCTCTGAGAGAACAAGAGCCTCTACAGCAAGAATCCACCACATCATTGGGCTACTTATCGCAGCAGAAGATGCAGCACAAGGCAGTGGTCCTTTCAAAGCTATGTGCTTGGTAGAAATACAAGGCTTCAAATAGAAACGGTGCTGGAACCTCCTCCAGAGTGGCAGAAAGTCATTTCTGTCAGCGTGTGGTGCTGGGAGACTCTCAGGTGGGTCCTTCCTTCTGAGAGCACCTTGGTCCCAGCTGCTCATGTTGAAAGGGAAGGAAAGCACGGGGCAGAGCAAAGGAGACGCTTGATCTGTGAACATGAGCACTGAAATACAGCGTAATGTGACACAGTGCTGCCGAACCAAGGTGAGGCTTTACAGGTGTGTGGGCAGCCAGATGCTGCCTGGGCTCTGCAGGGGTCCCCTCATGGGCAGAACCAACCTTGAAGCCACGCCATGGGAGCGAGAATGCGCCAGAGCACCAGTGGCCATGACTCGTGACAGCAAGCCATGCTGCACATCCCATCAGGAAGCAAAATCCTCTTTGCTGGAATTATCCCTGGCTGCCGTGGCCTCCCAGTGACATGCTTTGGGAAGGGAGTATAGGAACACAACCACTCCGTGTTTTATCCTGGCCAGTGTGCGTGAGCTCAAAAGCCAACTTTGTCTTCTTACCCATCCGGAGAGAACCTTGGCGGCTTAACTTGGGCTGCAGACTAGTCAGAGCACAGGGGGTCAGCACACTGAAACTCAGCGATGCCACAAAAGGTTAGTTTGGGAAAACATTTAAGGAGAACAGCTTTCACCATTCTCAGATCAAACAGCAGAACAAATCAAACATAGGAGCAATCAGATGAATGAGAACAGGACAGTTTATTAGCATTTCATGTTTGGAGAACAGGGCCATTAAAGCAAGTTCTGATTGCAGCAAGGAAAACGAGATCCTTCCCATGGACACCTTTAACATCCTCCTCCTGGGTGACAATCCCCAAAGACATGAATACAAAGCATAAAAAATGGAATAGACACAGTGAATATTATTTCTTACCTTCATTTCCTCCTCCATTTCAGAGAGTTTCCGCTCCAGGGCTCGCTTCTCCTGTTTACAAGGATTCATAACATAGAAGGTCACAAGGATTTAGAAGAAAAATTTACAGTATATTTTCTTTTAAAGAAAAACAAGAGTCTTGTGTTTCTGTAGCAGCATTCCCTGAAGAGTATCCCAAAGCAAGGCAGAGGTTACAACCAGGAGCTTATCAGACAGGACAGGGCAGCTGGCAAACCATCAGGGATATAAACTGGGTCTGTTTGGGCAGATCACAAGTTCTATTCATACCACTAATGAAATTATTCCCCATTTTCAGTCGTCCCAGTTCTCAGGAGTTGCTGATGAAATGTGATTTTGAGCACTGTGGGTGAAGCCATGGATTTACTTATACTCCACTAAAGGTGGCAATGAGAAAAGTCACTGAGCAGCTCAAATAGGAAACAGAACAAGGAAATTCCCTGCCTGGAAATCCTGTTTCTCCCAGATAATCCAGGGCTGCAAAGCTAACTGCTTTCAGTGCATTTTTGAAAGTGAAGATTAGACTCTGCCATGTGAGTGGCATTAGCTAAGTCTGTGCCGAAGTGAGGAGATCTGGACTCCTTTAGTGACATTCCCAATACAGAGGAGCTCAAACTGCTCCAGGGACATGCCCTGAGAAGGGGGAAGTGGGAAACATGAATCAAGAACAAGATTTACACTCTCTGCTGTGCTCCTTTGCCTTATGCAAAGAGCCATGAGGCCAGGAGACTGAGGAAAAGGTAACTTTTGAGTGTGCTGTGGCTGATGAGTCCTGGGTCACTTTTTGCCCACAGCACGGTTCATCCAGGGATTCATCAGTGCAAAATGCATGAGCCATCCTGGAAACAGTTAAATGCATCTTCACTGACAACAGCTGGGCACATTTTTACTTTCTAACTTTCAGAATTTGTGGCTGCTGTGATCCTAATTCAACAGAAGCTATGCAGGATGTCGCCCTGACTTCCAACAACACCAATTTCAAGGTCCTGTCCCTGGGTTGGGGTAATTCTTGGTATCAACCCACGTTGGGGGATGAAGGGATTGAGAGCAGCTCTTCCAGGATTTTGACTTGTTCCCCCACCACCCCACACCAGTCTTTATTTGTAAGGCTTAAGAATGTTTTAAAGCATAATGGACCAACAGTCCCTCAGTGTGATACAATCCATTGGTCCTCAGCTGCTTAGAATGAAAGAGAAGAATCAGAACAAAGCTGATGTGCACAGAGAGCAGTCTCAGGCCCTGCAAAGGTCAGAACACAATTATCATTGTGCATTGCTCCTCAAGGCAAAAATACAACTTATCTTTTAATTAATGCTTCCCTTCTAGAAATGACTGCCCTGCATAGCAACATGAGGCACAGGCTGTGACTCAGAAGAAAGCAGAGACACGTACCCTCTTCTCCATCTCCAGCATGCTGGACCGGTCAGAAGTTTTCTCCTGTTTCTGCTATGGAAATTAAAAATAGAAAGTGATTAAACCTGAGAGCACTCACAGGGTGCTGCACTAAGGCCAAGACAGCCCACAGATGCTTTTGCTTGGGATGCAACAAGTTGATTTACAAAATTACTTGCTTATTTCTATCTCCTTTATGACACCTTCCTTCCCAAGAACATCTTTCCAGGAGCTTCCCTCCCTTCCCAATTCTGGAACAAGTGTTGGTTTGTCATGGCCAGTGCTCAGTTTCTCAGTCAGGACCTGGATTTTCCCTTACCTGGGCTGCTTTTTCCAACTTTGCTTTGATATCAGCCAGCTCAAGCTGGGCTTCTTGCAGCTTTGACTTCAGCTTTTGATTTTCAGACAGGGCACTCTCATATAACTGAAATGCAAAAGAAGAGCTCAATTGACGAGGCTGCTCCTGGTTAATTAACCCCATCCTGCTCTGAGCAAACATGTGCCCTCATCACTGAACTGAGGTGTTCAGACTTGGCTCCCACACATCAGGAGATTAGAAGGGAAAACAAAACCAGCTTGAATGCTTATACTTTCAAATTCATGAATTAGAAGTAAGAAATCAGATGTTGAATTTTGTAGAGAGTTTAAACACAGCCAAGAGGCCAAAACGGGGACAGTTTTAATTTAGGTAATTCTTTACTCACTGAGTGCTGATGCCCTGGCACAGGTTACCCAGAGAAGCTGTGGCTGCCCCATGCCTGAAAGTCTCCAGGTCCAGGCTGGATGGGAGCAACCTGGGACAGTGCAAGGTGTCCCTGCCCATGACAGGGGTGGAATGGGATGAGCTTTAAGGTCCCTTCCAACCCAAACCACTGGAAAGAGAGTGGTTCAAAACCACTTTGAAAGAGAGAAAATGAACACAAATGTCTCCTCTTTCTTCCCACTGATTCTTGGGCCCATTTCAGCAGCAATAGGCAGGTTCCGCAGTGACAATAATAAGTTTAAAAAGGTCCTACTTTCTTATAGTCCCTGTTGCTCTCCTCCTCTGCCCGGCTGCTGAGGGCGGCGAGCCGGTTCTCCCTGCGGCTGTAGGCACTGGAGCGGCTGGAGGCACGGTCGCTGTAGGACGAGTCACTCGTGGTGGGGTTTGTAGCTGCTTCCAACCTGAAACACGAGGAAGATCCAGCACTATGGAGCTGTGGAAACTTGGAACAGCCAGCACAGGGCCCGGCTGGTAGGGACTGGAGGCTGTGTCAGACCCAGCTGAGCCAGGGCTCTGGGGTCTGTGGGAGCACCCTCCACTCGGCCCTGGGGATTGCTGCCCAAAGCCTGGCAGCCACCACCACTACAACAACCGGAAAAAATCCCAGGGTACCAGCCCAGCCTCCCATGGGCAGTGACTTCCCATGAACCTCTCATCTCCATGGTGGGAACCAGCTCCATTTCTAAGAGGGCACTGAGGTAAATAATTTGGGCAGTAAAGTATAGCAGCATACTGGTGCCACAGCTGAGCTCAGGAAGGGACCAAATAGCCAGTACCAGACTGGATTTGAAGCACAAGGAACCCTCAAAGCTGTACAAAAACATGCTGCCAATAAATATTACACAGAAAAAATAAATGAAAAAAAGAAAATTCTTACCTGGAAAGTCTTTCATGCTGAAGAAAAAAAAAAGGAAAGAAAAAGGTAATTAATAATGACGAGAATTAAATGTTCAATTCAAAACTGCAGAGCTTCCAGGCAGCAGCAATTTCCCACCTCAGATACAAGCACCCAACTCATGCCAGGCTACACAGAGATTTCCCAGTCCAAGCTGGGAATCTTCAATCTCTGCCTGAATCTTCAACTGCTTCAGCTCTTCTGAAGCATTTATTTTGCTCACCTAAGAAATCCTATACCTTGCTGTTCAAATCCTGATTTCCAGAACTGAAATGTCTTCCCTGGAACCCAAACTAATCTACTGCTTCCCTTTTCCAGTAAAGTTACTCTTCCTGACTATAATCACTGTGCTGTGTGTGACATGGGTGAAGAGGATTACCAGATACAGGGATCTCCCAGTGCTTGTGCTGAACTTGAGAAAATCACAAACTCTTCTCTCCATGGGAAAACACCTCCCCATGGAGAGTAACTTCACCATGGCAGAAAGAGACACGACAGCAGCTGCAGGAGGGAGGGAGAAGACCCTTTAACCAGGCTTGTTGAAGCCTGTGCTGAGTTCTTCTTTCCTCATCAACACCCAAACCTCTGCTGTGCTGTCCTTGGCTGCCTTTAAACATCGGGGGGCTGGAGTGTGTGCAGAGAAAGGAACGGAGCTGGGGAAGGGTCTGGAGCACCAGGAGCAGCTGAGGGAGCTGGGGGATTCAGCCCTGCACAAAAGGAGGCTTGGGGGGACCTGGCTCTGGTCCCAAGGAACAAGGGACAGGACATGAGGAAAGGCCTCAAGTTGTATCAGGGGAGGTTCAGGTTAGGTGCGTGTTAGGGAAAATTTCCTCCTTGAAAGAGTGGTCAGGCCACGGCACAGGTTGCCCAGGGCAGTGGTGGAGTCACAGCCCCTGGAAACATTTAAAAAATGCATAGATGTAACACCTGGGGACATGATTTAGTGGTAAACATGGCAATGCTGGGGGAAAGTTTGGGCTCAATGATCTTAGAGGGATTTTCCAACTTAGTAATTCCATGATTCTATGAATATCCTACAGAGGCTGGATGTGGTAAACCACCATTTCAATGAAATTTTCTGGATTGAACAGTTCCTTCCTGCAACTGCGTAAATCCAGTGGTGACAGCATCACTCTCCTGAAGTACACTGACAGTCACCTCCTCCATGAGGTTTCTGTCTGACATTTACTCAAATTCCAGGTGCATTCCAACTCTTTCCTTGAACTGGAAGTTGAGGTCAGTATTCCTCTGCTGGTTTATCAGTAGCATCATTGTTCTGAGTAAGCAGAAACTTCCAACAGGCAATTCCAGCCAATTCCCTACGCTCTTTTTATCAGCGTCAACACAAAGGACATCAAAGAGCAGATGAGGGGTCAGGCTTTTAGTGCCCAGACATGCTCACGCTGTTTGTGCTGTCAGCTACACCAGAAAATCCAGAGCTAGGAAGGCCTTGGTGGGAGGCAGATTCACTGCCTGTCTGGCACTGGGTGCTTGAAGACTTCAAAGCATCCACTCCCACCTGGCACCCAGACAGCGCCTCTGGTCCTGGGTAGGATTCTTGGAGTACACCCCATGAATGGGTTCATTGCCTGGTTCCAATTCCATAAGAGGAATTAAGTCACCCTTTACATAGAGGAGGTGACCTTGCCACCTCTCCACTCAAAGCCAGAGGAGCAGGTCCCAGAGCATCCTGACCTGTGCCCAGCCCTGCCCATTGCTTGCCAGGACATGGCAAACTATTACCTGCACCTGGCTGCTGAGTTTTTAATTCATCCCAGCCTAATATGACCCTCATCTTGCATCCTAATTTAGGATGGGAGGGTGCCCAGGTAATCTGCAATGTATGAGATCTGCAGCACAGTCTCTGACACTGTTCTGCTGTGAGCTGACCAGCACCAGAAAAATGAACAGCCAGGACCTGGCATGTGGAGCCTCGCAGATGGACCACACTCTCAGACAAAGCTGCTATGAGCAGAGATCAAAAGGACAAGCAAACTCTACTATGAATTAGCATGTTCTCCCTTCAGCTGTGCCCATAGGGTCACCCTCAGCCAGGCTCTTGGGGAGGTCTAGTGCCTGTCCCTCCCTGTAGACACCATAATCAAAGCTCCAGGAGGTTGTCCTGGTGCAGACACAGGCCCTGAGCCACGGCAGAGGGGCCAGCCTGGTATTATTTTATTTTCTTTAATAAAAACTCTTTTTTTTTTATCTTAGATGTGAGAAACCTCCCAAGGAAGACAGCAGATGCATTTCCACCATGGCTAAGCCCTGCTGCACCTCCACAAGCCATGTTAGATGCTGTCTGGGAAGCATCTCATGTGACTCAATGCCTGGCAGCTGCCTGATGTCATGACAGGGACACAGCCCCCTTGTCCAAACAGCCCTGGCTTGGGCCATGCTCAGTATGAAACCTGAAGGCAGCAAGTTGGGACAGTTTCTGTACAGCTGGTCTCTGGCACAGGGCTTTTAGAAAGACAGACCACAAATCCAAACACATTCTGGGCTGATCCTGGGCAGGGGGAGATTCTTCCCCTCTGCCTCACTCAGGTGAGACCCCACCTGCAGAGCTGCCCCCAGCCCTGGGCTTCCAGCACAGGAAGGACGTGGGGCTGCTGGAGAGAGCCCAGGAGGCCACAGAGCTGCTCCAAGGCCTGGAGCCCCTCTGCTCTGGAGCCAGGCTGGGAGAGCTGTGGGTGTTCACCCAGAGAACAGAAGGCTCTCGGGAGAACTTAGAATCTCTTCTAGTGCCTAAAGGGGCTCCAAGAGAGCTGGAGGGGGACTTTGGACAAGGATCTGGACAAAGGGGAATGGCTTACCACCGGCAGAGGGCAGGGTTACTTGCGATATTGTGAAGGAATTCTTCCCTGTGAGGGTGGTGAGGCCCTGGCACAGATTGCTCAGAGAAACTGGGCACATCCACACCCTGGATCCCTGGAAGTGTCCAAGGCCAGGATGGACAGGGCTTGGAGCAACCTGGGCTAGTGCAAAGTGACCCTGCCCATGGCAGAGGGTGGGACTGGATGAACTTCGATGGTCCCTTCCCACCCAAACCAATCTGGGATTCTAGGATTCTACAAAGGATTTCCCATTTTCAGCCACACACATGCTGATCTCTCCATGGTGCTTTGTTAGCTGAGCTTTCATTTGTTTCTTAAACCCCTCAGCAGCCTGACAGCTCCTTTTAAATGCTGGCCCAATGACCCAACCTCCCCTGAAGAGCTGGAGAAGGGAATTACAGTGATTAACAAGGCTCTTGTTGAAAGTTATTTGTGCACTTCATGCTAATCCCCTTCAGTGACGACTTTTGCTGTGATGACAAATGGCTGGACAAGTAATCCATCCTTAGCAAGCCTCAATTTACTTCAGCAAACCCACCTGTTAATGGATTTGAACAGTGCTGGGAAACACCATGAGGCTGGGCAAGGTGACATGGAAACTAGGCAATGAACCCAAGCAGGTGCCTGAGCCAGCAAGGGTGCTTGCAGCAAGAGGAAAAACTACTTCTGTCCATTTTTTTCCTTTTAAGAAATAAGAATTTCTATTATGTGGGGGGAGCAGGGACATGCTTCCACAAAGGAAGGGTGGGTAAGAAAGGTGTCACTTTAAACATACACAAAAAAAAGGGGGAAACCCCCCCGGTTTATTGTATTTACAACTTTCCTGTGATGGATTGTTTCAGATTGTGACTGTGTATGTTTAAAGAGAAGCAAAGTGCCAGATGAGAGGGGAGGACCCACACCAATACGCTGGCAATACTGCCAGCACTGAGCAGAGCCGCCCTGCAGTAACCTGGAATCATGGAATGACAGCACCATTAAAGTTGGAAAAGCCCTCTAAGAGAAGAACAATGAAGCTGGGGAAGGGTCTGGAGCCCCAGGAGTGGCTGAGGGAGCTGGGATGCTCAGCCTGGAGGAAAGGAGGCTCAGGGGGGACGTTCTGGCTCTGCACAACTCCCTGCCAGGAGGGGGCAGCTGGGGGAGTTCAGGCTCTGCTCCCAGTGAACAAGAGACAGGATAAGAGGAAATAGCCTCAACGGGAGGTTCAGGTTGGATAATGGGGAAAATATCTTCCCTGAAGTGGTGGTCAGGCCGTGGCACAGCTGCCCAGGGCAGTGGTGGAGTCAACATCCCTGGAAGTGCTTAAAAAACACGTGGATGTGGCACTTGGGACATGAGCTAGCAGTGAACATGGCAATGGCAGACTCAATCATCTTAGAGGGCTTTTTCATCCTCAGTGACTGTGATTCCATGATTCTATGGAATCACTGGAGGAGGTGCTTAACTGAGACATACCTGCTGTTTGTTCAAAGAGAGACAAACATCTTCAGAGGCCACTGGGATGTCACACTACGAGACATAGTTTCAACAGCTTCTTTCCTGCTCAGTTCTGCCCTGTGTTTTACCATGGCAGCTTTGGAACTCTCTCCACGTGCTTCCAGCTGCACCTGCTCCATCAGAGCAGTCCCCACTGGCCCTGTCCACACTACCCTGTCCTCTCAAACATACACACTGAAACTCCAGCAGCTCTGGCTGGCTCCCTGCACTGCCCATGGAAGTGAGGAAAGAGGTTGTTTGCTCAGAGCTGCCATCCCAGAGCTGGAAATTCCAATGTCAGAGTGAGAAGGTGAAGGACAAAACTCTTCTTCCTTCATTTCTGGCAAGAAAAGTTGGGAATGAGCAGAGGGAATGAATAGCTGAGGCATCACACGTGCACTTGACTGAGCTGGTGCAAGAAGGGTCTTTTCCTTCCTGACTTTCCTGAAGGAAATTGTTAGAGTTTGTGGGGGGATGCTGAGAAACTGCTGTATTCACTCCAATCAGTATCAACAAATGCACTGGAGGCTTTTTTCCTTCCCTGGCAAATTTGGAGCAGCACTGCAGTTTTGCCCAGATTCCTTTATTTCCCTTGGGATCAAAATTCAACTAAAAACATGAAGAGTCAGAGAAGCATCAAGTTGTGAAATTAGCATTCCATAATCTAAACAGGGTCAGAGCACTGCAGGGGTTGGGGTGGGGAGAACACATGGGGCTGGAGGCGGCTGTCCTGATTTGGAATCCAGCACAGCAGCCAAGCTGAGCCCCAGTGCTGCTGCCCAGACACCCAAGGGGGTGACTTGTAAAGGAAATCTAAAAAGCACGGAGCACTTGCAGCCATGCTCACAAGCTTCTGGTGATCCTCAGGTCTTAGAGCTCTCACCAGAGAGATCCCATCACCTTCCCTCCCATCCATCTCATGGTCCAGATAGTGTAGGGGTGGTGAAAGACACTGAAGTGGTTCAGCCCATTTTGCCAGCTCGGAGATGATTCAACCCCCGTGGGCTGGAAAATCATCAGGATCTGAGACGGGACCCAAGAAAAAGGGCAAAGAGCACCACAGAATTATGGAATCAAAGGATGGTTTGGGTTGGAAGGGACCTTGAAGCTCACCCAGTTCCACTCCCTGCCATGGGCAGGGACACCTTGTACTATCCCAGGTTGCTCCAAGTCCCTTCTAACCTGGCCTTGGACACTTCCAGAGATTCTCAGGGTGCTGACATTGGTCAGTCTCAGGGAAAAGGCACAGCTGGGTACTGGCTGTGGCTCCACCTACCCAGAGTCCTGGGATGCTGCCTTGTGCCAGGAATAACATCCAGGACTGATTTTAAAATGTACTCAGACTGTGGAGGGCAGGAGCCTTCCCTTAAAAACAGAAAATTTTGCAGCTGTTGGGAGCTCAGTGATGAATAATTAACACCAAATTCCTCATGGAAGACTTCAATAAAATCAGCCCTGAACTGCAGCACCAAAAGGGAGATTGGCCACTGCTCTTGCCAAGGCAGAAACTGCCCAATTGTGTTCTGTGGCTGAGGTTGGAGCCAGTGAAGGTACAATTCCCTACTATTTACATTTTTTTAAGAAAAAAAATCAAGGAGAAAAAGAAAAAAAATTAGATGCTTTGGGAACACTTTAATGCCTTTTTATCTCCAAATGGCCAACCTTAGGGCACACTGCCCTATTTTAAGAGAGTTGTCAAGGAATTTATTTTGGTGTGTTTTGCTTCAGAAATCCTGATCAATATCTACGATTAATTAACCACCACGTAATGAAACCCAGGGGCACAGCTCCAACTCTGTTCTCCTATAAGGAACAGGGGAAGTTTTAGAAACTCCCTCAAATTTTATTCTTGTGCTGGCAACTATCCTCTTGATGAGCCATGTTTATTTTAGAAATTAAATGTAAAATAAAGCCAGCTGGTTAGGGGGTTCTTTCCCTTATATAAGCAAAAAAAATCACTATGTTCCTGAAGTTTTGTAGCTCAGCTGCTCCTTCTACAAGAGCTCCACCACAGGGCCAGGCTGATGTGTGTTCCAAAGGACAACTTCTCCCTCTTAGAAGCATGGAATGTCCTGAGCTGGAAGGGATCCATGGATTGAGCCCACCTCCTGGTCCTGCCCAGGACACCCCAACGATCACACCCTGTGTCTGGGAGACGTGTCCAAACGCTCCTGGAGCTCTGGCAGCCTTGGGGCTGTGCCCATTCCCTGGGGAACCTGGTCAGTGCCCAGCACCCTCTGGGGGAAGAACCTTTCCCTGATATCCAGACTGACCGTCCCCTGGCACAGCTCCAGCCCTTCCTTGGGCCCTGTCACTGTCACAGAGAGCAGAGATCAGAGCTGCCCCTCATGAGGAGCTGCAGCCCCTGGTGGGTCTGTCCTCAGGCCCCAGGGTGAACAGACCAAGTGCCCTCAGCTGCTCCTCGTGTGGCCCCTCCAGACCCTTCCTTATTTCCATGTCCCCCTTTTCAGATCCTTCTTATATTGCAGTGCCCAAAACTGCCCCCTGGACTTGAGGTGAGGCCATTTCAGGGCAGAGCAGGGTGCTGCTAAGGGCAGGAATCCTCCAGGAGCCAGTGCAGCCAGAGCTGAGCTGGAAGGAAGAAAAGCCAGGAGGAGGCTGCCTGGGACACCTTTGACCATCCCCAGTGGGTACAATTCAGGTTGGTGTTCCCCTCCAGCCGCATTTGTCATTCCAGTCAGGAATGGCTGGGATCAAGTTTAGTTTTTCAGTGGGTACAGAGTAATTGGAAGGTCTGGCTGAACTCTGCTTTTGAGAGTTATTTCAAGGTCATTGCCTCCCTCAGAAAGCTGCTCCTCTGACCTGAGGGCTGTGGTTTGTGCAGCATCCCGTTAGCTCCACCAGCGTGATGGATGTGCTGCTCCCAGCTCAAGCCTGCAATTGTGCAAATGCAAGGATTCCAAAATCCCATGGATATGATTAATAATCCAGTGCAGCCAAACCACCTCCATGTAACCTCCAACTCCCCGAAGCCTGATGCAAAATATGTTTTCTCAAACTATAAATCTATAAACTTTGCTTAAGAAAAACTGCTATTACTGAAGCATAACATTAAAAGCTTCTCCAAGACGTAATAGTGACTTTGGCAGCTGGCTCCAGCAGATCCCATCGTTTTCAGTACAAACAGCATGTATTTAATAAGAAACAAACATCCAGGGCTGTGAGGGACTGATGGCCACATCTTCTGCCATCCCAAACAAGTGAGATGCTGGTCTGTGCCATGTGTGCCACAGCCAGCCTGTGGCTCTGTGCTCCAAAACTCTCTCATGGCCCATGGGCTTTCCAGCAGCTGCAGCTTATTCCCATTGTCTCTTGGGAATAAAACTTGCCATGTAAAACATCAGGCTGGATAGTATTTTAATATAGAAAAGGCCATAATTCTGAAACACGAGGTTTGTTGCTCTCTTTTCCTCCTTTTCTAAGGGATCAAATTTTATTGCTGAAAAATTTAATTTTGCAAAGCGACATGATCTTAGACAGAACTCTCTAGACATGTGAAAATAAAAACCAAGCAGCTAAGTGACATGAGCAGAAAAGATTTCTACTCCTAAATTTCTTCCAGATGAGAATGCCATAGATCTGCAGGAACCCCTTCCCTGCAAAACTCTGGCAGGATGTTCTCAGGTGTTTCATTAGAGACTTAAATACCTCTTGAACCACCAGTGAGGGTGAGAGCTGCCAACAACAGCCAACCCAGCAACTTTTCAATGTGAACTTCGCTCCAAAATCCAGTGAACAGCTCCTGAGCTAGCAGCCACATTCCCACAACAGCACTGTGGGCACAGGCAGCACATGGCAGCGAGACAGGAATTATGGAATCACAGAACTGTGAAGACTGGAAAAGCCCTGTATGACCGAATGTTTCTCCAGCAATGCCATCTTTACCACTAATTTATGCCCCCAGGCATGATATCCCAGGTGCTACATCCACGTTTTTTGAACATTTCCTGGGATGGTGACCCCATCTCTTCCCAGGGCAGCTTGAGCCAGTGTCTGACCAGCTGTTCAGGGAAGTTTTCCCCAGTATCCAGCCTGAACCTCCCCTGGCACAACTTTTGTCCTGTTGCTTGAGAAGAGAATGATCCCCACTCAGCACTACTGGGTTAATGTTTGGACTCAGTGATCTTAGAGTGTTTTTCCAACCTTAGTGGTTCCATGATTCCATGGTTCTATGCACCACCTCCCATGAATACTACAAGTAGAGCTGCCAGTACACAGGGAAATGGATGAACTGGGCTCTGTCTCTCTTCCAGCTCTATTTTTGATGGGTTTGTGTTCATTTTAGGAAAAACAGAACTCTAGTGGGCTCCTGCAGGGAAACAGACAGTAGTTTCCAGTTCAGCAGATGAAGTGATTTGCTGCTCACAGAGGTTCCACCCACTCTCCCCATCACTCCTGTGGCTGCTCATTCCCCTCCTGCAGCACTTCCCCTTTCTCTGTCTCTGGTTTTGTGGCTGTACCATTAACTGACCCAAATTAAGGGTATCATCTTTCTCCTCCTCCCTGCATCCCTTTTACATTCCCAACTGATTCCCTGCTCTGGGAATCAGCTGTCCCAAGGGATTGCTCTCCAACTGCTTAACCAGCTTCTCCAAAGGCAGCATCTCTGATCAGGCAGCTGAGGGTCAAATGGGAGCCTTAAATGAGGCTATAGTGTTACATCAGGTCCTTTCCAAATCATCCATGACTACTCAGAGCCTTTAATAGTTAACAGACTCCCTGCTCCAGCTTTGGTTTGGATCAATTCTGCTGCTTGGGAAGGAGGACAGCTGAAGGAACTTCAGCCTCAGGGACAGAAGCCGTTCAGCCCACAGGTCACAACACATGCCCTGACTCATCTTGTTTATACATCCAGATGCAAGAGCACTGCCTGGCTACCGAGTCACAGCACAGAACATCTCATGGGTGGTGCTCTGGGAATGACCACAAGTTCCCAATATGCTTCCAGATATGGACATTTACAGAGGAAAACTCAAAAAAAACCCCCAAGGACAAACAACATAGAAGGATTTCACCCCAGTACCTATCTGAGAAACACGATGCTTGAGGAATAATCAGAGATAAAACAAAGCAGGATGCTAGAGTACACAGATGAAGGTTAATTGTCTGAAAAGTTCAAGTTTCAGTAGCCCACATTTTTTGTTGGCTGCTGGGAGAGAAGGGAATCCTTTTCAAAAACACTGCATAACTACTCAGCACTCCAGAAATTAGAGAGAAACTGTCATGAGATAACTTATTTGATCCCATTTCAATTTATGTAGCATCAATTTTATCACAACTGAACAGGTCCAAGCCACTAAATGGAAACCCAGGAATGTAAAGGTTCCTGGAAAAGTATTTTCATAATGCTTTCTATTCTCTAACATATTGGCAGTGGCAGCACAGCAAGTTAAATGATTCATACAGGAAAACCCCATGTGAGAATTAACCTGTGACCAGGAATATCTGAAACGGATGGAACCTGTTGCAAAAACACCACAGAGCAAAACCTGACCATTTGAGACATTTATATTCCAAACTTGAAGAAGGCTGTAATCCTATCAGGCATTTCAACGACCCAGCGCTCTGGGACATTTACGTTTTATGTAGGAAAGTGACAGGACAAGTGGGGGAACATTTTTAAAGTAAGAGAGGAAAGATTTAGATCAGATATCAGGAAGAAATCCTTCCTGCTCCAACCCTGGAAGTGTCCCAAGGCCAGGCTGGATGGGGCTTGGAGCAACCTGGGATAGTGGAAGGTGTCCCTGCCCATGGTGAGGGTGTAATGAGATGAGCTTTAAGGTCCTTTCCAACCAAATCACTCTGGGATTCTATGATCATGTAAACATTAACACCAACCTTTTTAGTGTGATTTGCATGCTGAGCACCTGCAGCTCAGCCACTCACATTTTCGACCATTAGCTTTTCTTTTTGCTTTAAGATTTGCTTTGCCTTCCCAACACACATGTGTACACGACCATAGCCAGTCTTGTTGCATTTGCTGCCATGCTAATCAGTGCTCAGAGCCCTGCTTAGAGCACCATGGGCTCCGTGTTGGGGGCTCATTAACAGAGATGGTGATCTGGGAACTGTTGCTTTTTATACTCAACTATTACTATCAAGTGACTTGGTGAAAACATATGGCCAATAAAAGGTGATGTTCCTGCATCCCATATTTCACCCAGCACGGCTCCTTCTGATGCTCCAATGAAAGGTAGAATAAAATAAATCAGTGAAGACCACTGCGCACACTTGGAGCTTTATTGCTGAGCTCTTCCTGATAAAAATTTAACTGGCAAACTCAGGTTGTGTACTCCGAAGGTGGTTTAATGAGGGAGTGATCTAACATCAGAGGGAAAGAGCCTTGCAGTGAAAGCATGAGCATGGACACAGCAGGGAGAATTATACAGAATCTCTTGAGGAATGAGTAACAGCCATCAAGCAGCTACTTCACAACCAGGTTGGAAAAAGAATGGACAGAGAGCAGCCCTGGGGAGAAGGACGTGGGGGTGTTGGTGGGTGAGAAGCTCAACGTGCCCTGGCCACGTGCTCTGGCAGCCCAGAACCTCCCACCATGTGCTGGGCTGATCCCCCAGTGTGGGGGAGACTCTGCCCCTCTGCCCCACTCAGGTGAGACCCCACCTGCAGAGCTGCCCCCAGCCCTGGGCTTCCAGCACAGGAAGGACGTGGAGCTGCTGGAGAGAGCCCAGGAGGCCACAGAGCTGCTCCAAGGCCTGGACCCCCTCTGCTCTGGAGCCAGGCTGGGAGAGCTGCCGGTGTTCAGAGCGGAAAAGGATCCAGGGAGTCTGAAGAGTCCCTTGCAGTGCCCAAAGGAGCTCCAAGAGACCAGGAGATGGACTTGGGACAAGGGCCTGGAGTGACCGAACAAGAGGGAATGGTTTCCCATTGCCAGAGGGCAGGGATAGGTAGGATATTGGGAAGGAAATTTTGACTGTGAGGGTGGTAAGGCCCTGGCACAGGGTGCCCAGAGCAGCTGTGGCAGCCCCTGGATCCCTGGAAGTGTCCAAGGCCAGGATGGACAAGGCTTGGAGCAACCTGGGCAAATGAAAGGTGTCCCTGCCCATGGGACAAGATGGGCTTTAAGATTTCTTCCAAGCCAAACCATTCTGGGATTCTAAGTGATGTCAGCTTCATAGTTGCAGCCACTACTGAACCAGCAGCCCACACACATCGATGACAATTTTAAGTTTTGATGTTTTTTTACAGCAAAAAATATCAGCTAACAAATCAAGAAGGAACAGTTTAAAAGAAAGGGGAAGTTTTGACAAAGAGGTGGGAAACAACTAAAAAGCCGCAACTGGAATCTCTGCAGTAAGTTAGGAGCGTGCATTCTCCTTAACTTTTGTTTTCCCACCTAACCAATAGCCCATGGAGAAGCACAAGGGCTACAAAGTACCACAACATTTAGGCTTACCCATCTGTTGATGGATAAGCCTAACCGCAAACTACATGGTACTTCCTATTTAAAAAATGATTGGCCCAGTAGTAATAGGAATCATTAAAAAATAAAAGAATTCAGTCCTTGACTTCACTCTCACCCTTCCAATCCTGTCATTTATTTGCCTAAATAAACCTGAACATAACAGGTTTTATGCCACTGGATGCCTATTACATTCTTGCAAGTGACTATTATTTTTTTCAGGAAGAGAAACCTCAAGCTAAATGACTATGGTGCAAAACATGATGACAAGGTACCCACTTGCCAAACACTTGCAACTTGTGCCAAATAACAGGACGATCTGAATTGAGTTCAAAGGGTTTGAGTTTCCTCTTTTGAGGAACATCCTCATTAAAGCAACATTTACCCTGGGGGATTTAACAGGATTTGGGTATTTTAGTTTGTGGAGGTCCTGGTGCTATGGGATGGCACTGACCTGGCACCCCATTGCTGCCATAAGATCCTGTGCAGAGATATTCCCTCTCTTATGGACTGCATGAGTTCACTGCAAAGTTCCCCCCTTCCTTAGCTGTGCATTTGGGGACTTCCCATCAATCAAAGGAAGAAAAACCCCAGGCAATATTATCCTAACTCCTAAGGATGAGCATTCCAAGCAGCAGTGCAAGTGCAGAAGGAATGCCATGGGAAACTGCTTGGCAAATGACACTTAATGCAGCTGTTTGGCACTGATACCTTGATAAAACCTCCTTTGCTCCTTCTGGTTTTCCAAGAGTTTTCTCTTTGCATGCACCATGTGTGAGACTCCTGCCTGCTCGTGTGTGCTCGCACCCCTGCTCAGCTGGGAATGCTTAGAGCCCACAGCTCTGCTGGTATCAATGGACTGGATGGAAAGATAAAAACTCCAAGATATCACATTCCCACCTGGTTTATGAAGGGTAGTGGCTTCTGGTGGACCAGCCATTACTGTGGCATGGGGGAGTTACTGTGGGCATGGGGGAGTGGGTGGGGAGGAATAAACACATGGGACAAACCCAGAGTAAAGCAAACACCCTTATTTCTCTTGCTCATGGTAAAATTACATTGTTTTGGAGAAAGCGTTAGCTCAGATCCTTATTTTAGCCTGAAGTCAATCCTTTGCTAATTAGCCTTTTAAGGCATGGGCTATTTCTATAACCCAGATAGCACTAGGGCTGTTTCCTACACTCACTGAGTTGCTGCTGCTGCATTCTCCACCTGGTTTTTCTCTACAGATGCTGTGGAGTCACAGCTGGCACTGCCTTACCACTGCAAGGACTTCCATGCTCATGTGTTTGTTTTCATCAAAACCTCACTGCCACAAGAAGCTCTTCTCCAGGCCCTCTCATTCCCACCTGGAACCTTTCTGTAACCACCTAAGAACTCCCAGCACCTTCTCCAATACACACAGTTCCCCAGGAGCCTGCAAATCTCACTGCAGTGATGGACAGAGAAACGAGCACCACCTCTACCCACCTTAGAGCTCCCAGCACCTTCTCCAACACCCATGGACCCCCAGGAGTCTGCAGTCCCCCCATGGCTCTGGATACAGAAACCAGCCCCTCCTGCCAGTCTGCTCCAGGCACAGCTCAGGGCCCTTGTGAGATGTTTGTCACTCGATCATATGCCCAGATGCAAAAGAGGGAGAAATGAGTCAGTCTGAACATGTCTCACCTAAAGAACTTGGGATCTTAAAGAAATGAAGCCATTTCCAGCACACTGGAATGGTTATTACCTGTTAATTAACACACCTGTTTTTAGGCTGGTGATCCATACTGCAGCCCTTTAGTCAGGAACAGTAAGCACAGTGCTTAAAATGATGAAGGAAGCCCATCCAAGCCCACAGAGGATAGTTTTAGATTATCTGAACCATCCCAAAGACACTCCAGCTGCAGAAGGAAGAAACCACCTGCTCCTGATTACAGTTAACAGCCCAGGGCAACCAGCAGCCACAGAAGTCTCGAGGCTAAAGTTCCCTAGGTCAGGAACTGCTTCCATTAATGCCTCAGCAGTGGGTTAAAACTCAAATATTTTGGGCAACACTTCTCCAAATCAAGATCTGTCCCTTCCAACAGAGCAGGCAACGCATATCTGATTTGAGCAAATACCAGTGCTGGAATTAATGTAATGCTCCCATCTAAAATTAGCCCTGCTATTACAAACTAATTCCTCCAGGCTTTGACTCCAGCATGATAATATTTCTTGATGGTGAAGAGGCTGCCTGTACAACAACACGGACCCAGAGGGTTTGTGACAGCTTCTCCCATGACTCTGGAGCTATCAGCAGTACTGCTGGGAAGTGTTCCCAACTTTCCAACACCTTAGGAGAGGAGGATACCAGGTCTGATTTCATGAGTACAGGTAACTATCTTGACTTGCCTCCTGCTACAGGTGGTTTTCTTCAAAAAAAGAAGTTTGTGGTGTTGAAATTATTAAACTACAGCATAGGCCAGCTCAGCCCCAGGGGTGAAAGTTGAATACAAACCTCGTTTCACCAGTGATAGCGAAGTGTTTGTGGAAAAAGTGCAGTTTAACAAGCTGGTCAGGCTCTGCCTGGTTTTGACCAGGGAGATTTTCATCCAGCAACAGCCTACAAGGAGAGCCATGTTCCAGGGATAGGGGGAAACTACCATCCCAGCAATTCCCTACAACACTAGCACAGCTAATCCCAGTACAGGGACTCCGGCAGCTGCTTAAAACCTGTTGCTGCAGAGGCACCATCCCAAGTTTCATTTAAACCATCCTCTTTCCAAAGGAAACCACAGCCACAGGTCTCCGAGGGTAAGACAACAAACCGCCACCACCAGGCTCTGCTCAGAGCATGTACTGAGCAGGGTAATACAGAAAGGAAAAAGCTGCTTACTCTGAGTGTCTTTGCGATCGGGGAAGGAGAGGACGGGGGAGAGTCTGACTGAGCCTTCCTGCTGCGAGTATATTCCTTACTCCTGGTGTACAGGGACGACATGGCCTCGCGGGCTGGGTGTCTGTGAGAAGCAACACCAGTCTTGCTCTCCTGTCGCTCTACGGTGCTGGGCAGGTCCTTCTTCCAAGGTCAGAACAAACTAATTAAACTATTCACAGCTCTGGTAATTAAACCCTCCTGTTTAGGGTGTATAATTTTAGGCATTAATCTGCTGCAGGAAGAGCTGAGGTTCCACAATGATTCTTGTCCGAGCAGAAGCAGAGAAGGTGTCAAGGACTCACTGTGCTCCAGTGCTGGGTGCTGCTCTGTGCCAGCCTCACTGCCTGGGCTCCATCCCGACTTCTCCGCAAAAGGACATTTCCCCTAGTCCAGAGCGTGCTACAGGCCCAGAGGGATCAACCTCTCCTCAGAACTGCAGGAGGCAGAAACTCCCGGCTCAAGGAGAGATCTGGAAACTGGCTGGGTTTATCTAGACACGAAGTTTTGCCAAAAAAAGCTAAAAAAAGGAAAGGAAAAGCAAGCCCTGATTTACTCCAGAGCGCAGCCACGAGCTCTGCCTTTGCTGCATGGAGCTGCACGTTTTAAGTGAAACACAAAAGCATAAATCAGGAACAAACGCTGGTTTGGAAAGGGGCAGTCCAGCTGAAGTTGGGTTTTGTTCCATCCTCCTCCTCCACCTCCTCCTCCTCCCCCCTCCAGCGCCCTTACCCATGCACAGGCTTCTCCCGTCTGTCCCTCCCGCCGCTGCCTTCTGACATTCTGACATTCCAGATCCTGACTCGCTCCAAGAGGAATGCTGGAGGGCAGCCAGCAGCAGCGATTCACTTTCAGCTTGGGATTTGGGCTGCCAAATTGGGTTTGGGATTGGTTTTGGGATTTGGGCAGGAAAAGAAATGAAAAAAAATAGAAAGGAGGAGAAGAGAAAATCCCTCCCAAGCTTCTGAGGCCTGGTGGGCTGGGAGCAGGATGTTGGAGGTGAGCTGACGGTGCTTTGCAGAGGCTAAATTCCAGAAGATGCGTGTGGCTGCGACAAAGGGAGATGATTTAAAGGCCATGGAGCAGCTCATGCCATGAAAGGGAGAACACACTTGTGCACCACAACAGGGTTTTTGTTGTTTGCTCATAAGCCTGTTTGAGCTGCAGAAGGGCAGTACAGAGCTTGTGTAATGTACGCTGGTACAAGAGAGCATTTGAAACCAAGGAGGAGGAAGAGAAGCTTGGATGAAAGGATAGAGGATGTGGAGAGCATGCACCTCTCCCAAACTCCCAGCTCTCTGCCAAGCTCTGCTACTGCACAAGTTCATGACAGCTGCAAAGGTGTGTGTATGTCCCTCATATTCCACTGAAATAGCCCCATGGGATGTTTGTTTGAAAAATGCCTCAAACAAGCTCACAAAACCAGAGAATCACAGAATGGTTGGGGTTGGAAGGCAACTATGGAAGTCATCCAGGCCAACCCCCCTGTCAAGGCAGGTCACTTAGAGCAGGTGCCTATCGTGCCACTACATCAGCAGCACTTGTCCTGCTCCAGCTTCATATCTGCTTAATATCAAACACTCCCTACTGAGGACAGGTTGGATGGGGCTTGGAGCAACCTGGTGGATGGTGTCCCTGCCCATGGCAGTGGAGTGAAGTGAGATAAGCTTTAAGGTCTCTTCCAATTCAAACTATTCTGTGAAGAAAAGTATCTAAAAATATTTTGAGTATTATCCCACTCTGCGTTGCTCTGAAAACTTGCCCCTTTTTGCACTCTGCTTTGCACTGGAGTAGTTTAACTGGCACAGAGCTGGGGAAGGGGATTGGAATATCAGCTACAGTAATTCCTCCTGCCATCCAGCATCTTTGCTTTCCAAGGGCAAAGCAGCATCACTGCGTAACCAGGGAGAGCAGGAGATGGGGGATGCCAGATTTTCCTGCTCTAAGAAAGTCACAGTGAGATCAGTTTTCTCGATACTTCTTCACAAAGAAGGAGGGGACTAATCATCCACTGACTGCAGGAGAGGGGAAAAAGGGTTTGGAGAGGTCTAATTCTGCCTGGTAATATCTCTGCATTCCCCTTTCAAGGTAAGGAAATGAAGCCCAGACACACAAGAAGGCAGTGACAGGCACCCCGCTGCTCCAGGAGGCTGGGGCAGGACCTTGATCTTTCCAGCCTCCATCTGTTGCACTCATCACACACCTCTCCCTGTGCCTGGAGCCTGACTCTGCTGTATAAGGTAATTCAGACCCTGCACACAGGGTGATCCTTTCACACCAGTCTCAGTTTCTGGAGTTTCAAAACAGTGTAAGTGAAACTGGGTGAACTGGCCGGTGGTGCACTGAAGTGTCCCAATCCCAACTCCAGGGTTGACACAGCCCAGCTTAATCACCAAGGAGGAGCTACACAGCTCTGAATTGCAGTGTTTGGCCTCTCCTCCCACCCAGTCACAAATAAACCACTCTCACATACCTCCACAGTCATGTTTCTGCTGAGGAGGGGCGGGAAAGCTCCAAAATCAACATTTTGGTACAGAACTCACAGCCCAAAACCGAAATACACCACCCTGAGCCATTCCATACTAATTATACAGTGACCCAGTGTAGATCTCACATAGACTGACTAACTCAGCTTGGTGGCCAGTAACTCATTTTAGAGAGAAGGGGAGGCTTGATTAGTCAAGACACAGAGAGCAGCAAGAGATGCGATATGGCAGAACACGCCAGGTTTCAGCATTATTCCAACAAATTCCTGATTTAGGGTTTTCTTCCTGCTGGTTTGTACAGCTTACTTTCAAGTAGTCCCCAGTGGAGGTATGAAACCTGACTCTCCTTCATAGTGCTGCTATTCCTCACAGCCTCAGCGCTGTCATGTTCAAGGTCATTGTTTAGATCTGACTGTTCTTGTCTGTTCAGGAGACTCCTCAGTCAGAACCAGGCTGGTCCCATGCTTTAGCTGTGGTGCTGTGTACTTCACTAAGGAATATTTATACAGCTTTCAGAAAGAAACACACAAAAATCATTTTACATGAGCATTTCCACAACCACTGCACACAATCCCCTGAGGCTGCCGAATGCTGACTTCATGCTCTGGCCTATTTTGGGGCAAAATCACCTTAAAAGTTTCTTCTCACCTTGGATTATAGCAGCACAACTATACTGTAGTATAGTGTTATATGGATGTATATATATGTATGTAGTATGTCTTTCTCATATTTATGTGAAAGAGTGTATTCCTGTAGTTAGAGCTGTGGCCTTGGCTATGACCGTCTTCATACACCTTCACCCAAAAAATGGTCAGGTTCTTCCCCCAGAGGGTGCTGGGGACTGCCTAGGCTCCTCAGGGAATGGGAGCTCCAGAAGTGTTCGGACAACACTCTCAGGGATGCACAGGGTTGGATTGTTGATGTGCCTGTGCAGGGCAGGGGTTGGACTGGATGGTCCTTGTGGGTCCCTTCCAGCTCAACAGATTCTGCTACTTCCTTTGCCATTCAGATGTCTGTCCTCTTCCTTCCTTTGGTGATGACTCCTGTGTTTGTACTCCATTTTTAAAATTAGTTAGACAGGAGAACTCACATGCATGAAAACGTTGTACCAGAAATAGGATAAAACCCTGAGCTAAATATTTGAGAGGAAAATACATACACCCTTTTTATCTGTGTTGAAAATCTTCACCTACAGAACATGGTGCTGGTAAAACAAACGTCAGCAGTATTGCAACATTCCAACCTTCAGCAGACAAAAATGGAAAACAAATCTGGGAGTTAAAGCCAGAGCTGCAGTGATGCTCAGGGATGATACAAGCCCACAGCACATTCCCTGAGTGCAGAGGAGGAGAAGCCCTCTTGGGAGACCAGAATTCCAATACAACTTGAACAATGAGAGTAGTTGGTATATTTGGAACAAATTATCCCAAAACTCTCTCTTGAAAGTCCTAGCTGTCATTTTTCACACCAGTTTTACCACATACCTCACTGAATTCCTTCCCTTCCAGATGAGCTCTTTCATCTGCAGCCAAACCTCCTCTATCTCTCAGCGCAGGCACGTCCCAGGGAGCACGATGGTCTCCAGCTATACAGGGCCTAGCTGGGGCAGAAAACATGAACTGGGCCCACACAGCACCAGGACATTCTCAGCACTTGCTCCAGGGCCTCCCTGCCTACATCTGCCAAATTAATCACCGCCAGGGACTTCCTCCTGTGCCAGCATACGACCCTGTGATCACTGAGCAGGGGGAAGGTCTCTGGCACCATCTTGTCCTTAGCCAACCAAGGCTCCTCAAGGTATCACTGGGCACCCCTGGGGACCGTTCCCAACAGGCACCTTGGACACTGATCCGGAGGGTGGGATGATTCAGTCACAAGGATGAACCTGCCTTCTCAGCTAGGCCTCAGGGCTAGCAACAGTTTAGGATGGCACTGTGGTACTGAGCCTTTGAGGATGGGGTCTCAACAGTGGCACAAACCTTGCTGTAACCCCCTCCTGTGCTGGGCCAAGTGATGCAAGAACATGGGGCTGCACAGCTATCTGTGAATTACAATACGACTGCATGAGCAGAAAAGGGAGAGGCAGGTAACAGGCTTTGTGTTTTCCTTTGAACCTGTCACAGAATCGCCAAGGCTGGAAAAGACCTTTCAGATTGAGTCCAATCATTCCCCCAGCACTGCTAAGATTCACCACTAAACCACATCCCCAGGTGCCACATCCACACATATTTTGAACATTTTCAGGAATGCTGATTCCACCACTGTCCTTGGCAGTCTGTGCCAAGGCCTGACCACTCCTTCAGGGAAGAAATTTTCCCCAATATCCAACCTGAACCTCCTCTGGCACAACTTGATGCTGTTTCCTCTGATCCTGTACCTGTTCCCTGGGAGCAGTGCCTGACTCCCACCTGGCTGACCCCCTCCTGTCAGGGAGTTGTGCAGAGCCAGAAGGTTCCCCCTGAGCCTCCTCTTCTCCAGGCTGAGTCCCCCCCCCCAGCCTATCACTGAGCCTACTTTGCTTACTTTTCTTTGAGAAGCAGAGAACCTCCATAATCTGAAGGCTTCATGCCACTCCAGACACTTCTGATACCTGCTGGCACCTCCTTCTACAGAGTTCAGGTCTTTGCTGTACAAGTAAACAAATCTTCCCAATCCTACCCTTCTGGGTTTCCCACTGCAGGAGCAAAACATGCTGTTTGTCTGTTGAGTCATGTGCTGGTCCAGGGAATCACTGGAATCTGTAATTTTATCCAATACCTAAATCAACTGTAAAACTGCATTTATTCTCATGACACTTCTCCGGAGAAATGGAAAAAAATAATCTGTCAGTTTCCAAACAACTAGTCAGGCTGCAAAGTCATTATACATCCAGAAAATAATGTTTCTAGGTATAAAGTAGTTCTGTAAAATATCCAGAAAAAAAGAGAACCCTGGAATGGTTTGGGTTGGAAAGGACCTTAAAGCTCATCTTGTTCCAAGCCCTGCCATGGGCAGGGTCACCTTCCATCAGATTGCTCCAGCCTGGCCTTGAACACTTCCAGGGAGGAGGCAGCCACAGCTTCCCTGGGCAACCTGTGCCAGAAACTGAGTTTAAACATAAAAAACCCATTTACCATCAAACTACCCTCATGGGTTCTAGAGAACAGAGTCAGAATTAGATTTCCCACTGCTTTTATGTCACTAGACTGGCCCACAAAACTGAAATAGTGCCACAATCCTGCACCTCCCCTCTGCAACAGTGTTTATATTGTGGGCAAAGTTTAATAATCTGTGATCAGCATCACCACAGGATATCCTGTATTGGTGGTTACTTCAGCCCAAAACAGCAGCCATTCTTTGTGTACCCTTAATGGCACCACTGCCTTGGTCCTGGAAGAGGATCTTCCTTGCCTTAGCTTGTCTCCTACTACATCCAGATGGGACCAAGAGTTGCTATCTGCAAAGGACAAGCTGTGACCAGTCCGTGGGTAGCTCCAACAGCCAGGAACAGTTCTGTTTTAACACAGTGCACTCCACAGCTAGTGCAAGGGTTACACCCAGGGACCACTGCATCATACACAGGATCCACACAGGATCTTGCAATAAAACGTCTCCTATCCCATCCCATCCTATCCCAAAACATTGAGAAAGGAATTCACTTGGAAAGAAAAGGCTGAGCCTTTTTAAACCTCCTGCTCTCACCTCTTTTTTCACTGCACCCATAGCTTTCAGGGCAAAGAAATTCTGCTTGTTCTGGAGAGAAACTGCTCATTTTGGTGCATAATGAGTGAATTTGGAATTGGCAGCACAGTCACTTATGCCAGAGGATGTGACCAAAAGCCAGTCTTCAAAAGTGATCATAGAAACCAGAGAATCACAGCGTGATTAAGTCTGGAAAAGATCACAAGTCTTCTCACCTATTCTGTGTTCTGGGTGGTGTCTATAGTTTTTTTCCTGACAAGGACATTCTGCTTTGCCTATGGAGATGCTTACAGAGCAGAAGGACTGGACTCCAGCTTAGGGATTAATGGCACTGGTTGGTTGGTTGTTTTTTTGTGTTTGGTTTTTTTTCTATCTAAAAAATGTAGTGACTCAGCTCCACTCTTACCTTCTGCATTGCTTATTAACAGTCACGTTCTCATGACACTAGGTAACCTGAGCAGGTAATTTTGACCAAGTATGTCTTTGTATAGTGAGAGAACTCAAAACTGGCTCCAAAATACAGATTTTTCTTCCTGGAGTATAGTCATGGGCAGCTGAAGAGAAGCTAGATTACAGAAATTAATGTGCTATACAGCAAGTATAGCCAAGGAACTGTGTGTATAGAACAGCCAAGGAACTGTGTGTATATAGCTGTATAAACACACATGTATAAATTCCTTTAGAAGTAACAAGGCCAACACCTATTACCTTTAAAAGAAGTTATTAAAACATTAGTTGTACTCTAGTCTGCAATTTGTACTTCTGGGAATTTGACTTAGCTTATTTAATGGAACTTTGTATCTCAAGATTTAATAATTCAAATTATTAATATTATTATTATTACTACTACTGCTATACAACAACTGTACATGATATATAAGCCCTACGTAAATAAATGACTTTTAAAATCAAGCTTTACCAGAGTCAAATACAGGTTGCAGGGTTTATTTAGCACTGCAGAAGGCAGTCAGGGTTATGCTGGGCTGCAGGACTGGAGCTAAACAACATGGTCAGGCAGTAACTGTTCTGTAAATGGGATGTGCAGGCTCTGCTGGAGTTTTCCATAAATGGAATCTGAATTGGAGGAGGGAACACTTCCATCTGCAAAGCATAGGCTAGGATTCCCAGGAGCAGATCTGCTGGGGTGCCACGTAGATAGGGAGTAAAGAAAAGGGTCTTTCCTCCCAGACAGCAGCTGAGAGTCTGTAATTGCATCTAGAGCATCATTCTTCTCCCATTTTTTATTCCCATCTCCAAATTTATCACAAAAAAGCTGGAAGCACCATGCATTAGGCATACCTGGATTAGCACTGAGCAGCCCATGCAGATCATTCAGTGGAGGCTGAGAACAGCACACTTTAAATACAAAATTTCAGAGTTATTTTCTTTTTCCTTTCTTATAAATAGAGGTAATAAAAGTAAGGTTCAAAAAGCAGAATTCTCAGCAGGGAAACATCATTTTAGCACCTGCAAGTGCCCAATTCTGCATGCAGGAGAAACAACTTCCCAGCAGTTCTGTGGAGCAGAGCTGAGTTTTTGGAAGAAAAGGTAAGGTGCCTTGGATGCTCAAATCCAGCAGGTACAGCAGGATGAGATTCTGGGCTGTTTACTGACTCCTCTGGGGACATCCTTAACTTCAGAGGGGGAGAACTGGATCTAAAGTAAAGGCTGCAGAGAGGGAGACGGTTTCACTGAGTTCAGCCCATCATCACTTGAAGCTCAAGTGATGATGGACAAGGACAAGCCCAGTAAACCAATCTACATCTGCACTTCTACAGCAAAGGCACAAGGAACCTGAGATAGGGCCTGGAGGGGGCAGACAAACCCACAGTTTGAGAGTATCGTTATCAAAGGCAGAAATGTTTCTGAGAGAGTCCATAGATGTTCACATTTCCCTTGTGAATGTTCTATTAAACTATTTCATAGAATCACAGAATATCCTGAGTCAGAAGTGACCCACTGGGATCATCCACTCCGACCCCTGGCCCTGCACAGACACCCCAACAATCCCACCCTGTGCATCCCTGAGAGCATTGTCCAAACACTCCTGCAGCTCTGACAGCCTTGGGGCTGTGCCCATTCTCTGGGGAGCCTGGGCAGTGCCCAGCACCCTCTGGGGAGAAGAACCTTTTTCACAATATCCAGCCTAACCCTCCCCTGGCACAGGCTGATGGTGAGAAGTTACAGAAATGGGTGGCAATAACCAAAACCAACAAACCAGCACTACCAAAGGCTCCTGTTGAAGGGTACAGATGTGGCAGTTTTGCAAAATAAAATTGTCTCTAAGATCACAGACATGATTCCATTTAGGCTGTAAAATGCAGCCATGGGCACAACTCCTGAGGCAACCCCAGCACTTCCTATTGTCCTGTCATAATCCTGGGCAGGTCAGTATAGCAGAGTTTGGACTGGTGGCTATGGAGAGGTTGCTTCATGTCCACCCAAAACCTGGCTCTGCCTTTTCACAGTGGAGCTTCTTTCCTGAACTCAGTATCGTGCTTTGTTCAAAAAAAGCATCACAATAAAATCACAGAATCACAGGATCAAGGATTATTGGAAAAACCTTTGAGCCCAACTGTTCCTCCACCACTGCCCTATTGTCCACTAAACGATGTCCCAAGTGCCATGTCCACATGTTTTTTGAACACTCCCAGGGATGGTGATTCCACCACTGCCCTGGGCAGCTGTGCCAGAGCCTGACCACCCCTTCAGGGAAAAATTTTTTCCAAATAACCAACCTGATCTTCCCCTGTCCTGTCCCCGTTCACTGGGAGCAGAGCCCTACCCCTCAGCTTGCCCTCCTGGTAGGGAGTTGTGCAGAGCCAGAAGGTCCACCCTGAGCCTCCTTTCCTCCAGGCTGAGCCTCTCCAGCACCCTCAGCTGCTCCTCACCAGAACTGTGCTCCACACTCTTCTCCAGCTAGGCTGCCCTTCTCTGGACAGGCTTCAGCAAATCCAGTGAGATGCTTTGCTCCATTCACTCACAAGTCCAGTTTGAGCGCTGCTCATGTAAAAAATCAATAGATTTCATCCAGTTCCAACCATTAAGGATAAAGTAGTGTTGAAACATAATATTTTCCGGGGGAAGCTGCCTGGCAGTTGCACTCAGCAAGTGTTTTCTGACAAGCTCCCTCTTCCCACCTAGCTTTCTTACAAGGAGGAATGCAACAGCAATTTGCACAGCTATGAACAGACCATGTCAGGGAAGCTGAGAAAGCAAACAGCAGTACAAGAACCAGATGGAAACAGTTATTTCAAGCTAAGGGGCTTTCCAATATGACGTCAAAAAATAAAAATCTCAGGGCCCTCACAATAGTCATGATCCATTCTGCTCTTTATCTACATTCATCAGATTCTCTCTACCCAGCACAGCCTCTCCACAGCTGTAAAACCTGTCAGTCACCTCAGCTGTGAAAATGAATGGCTGACACACAACAATATTCTTGTGCCACTGGCCAGGCAAATCTGTAACTTCACCACACTGTCATCTAACCGTGCTTCAAGCATTTTTGTGCTTGAAGCCTATTCTGGCCACCTCTCACCAGCAGCACACTGTGGTGCAGACGGTTATGTCCACTGCCAAGGATGAAATGTAAGATCAATGAAAAGTCTACCTACATGGTAAAACACCCACTCAAACCCACCCACAACAGTGCCCAGCACTGGGTACCTGGTAGGTACCCTACTACAGAATCACAAACAGCTCAGGTTTGAAGGGAAAAAGCTCATCTTTAAAGCTCATCTTGCTTCACTCCTTACCATGGGAGGTCCTTCACTCCTTACTTCACTGTCCCAGGTCGCTCCAGCCTGGCGTTGGACATTTCCAGGCATAGGGCAGCTGTAGTTGCTCTGGGAAACCTGTGCCAGGGCCTCATCACCCTCACAGGGGAGAATTTCTTCCAAACACCTGATCTAAACTTCTCCTCTGACAGCAGGAAGCTGCTTAACCTTGTTCTGTCACTACATGCTATTGTAAAAAGTCCCTCTCCATCTTTCTTATAGGTTCCCTATAATGAGCAATGAGGTGTAAATTAACTAGAGCAGGTGGGAAATTCCTGCCAGAAGGAGTTTTGCAGCTTAAGGACTCAACACCTTGACATACCAAACAATGAAGAAGCTTCTGCCAAGTAATGTTACTTTTCATAGGGAAAGTCCATGTCCAAGAGCAAAAAAACTATCAATGACTTTCCAACATGAAGCTTATTCTGAAGAGAAGCATGTGGGAGGATATAAACTCCGAACAAAAAGTGACCTTTTAATGACATAAGGGATAAACAACTTCACCACACTTATATCACAGCAACATACCATTTTGCCTACAGTGGTTGTTTCCAAATGGTATTTTATTGCCAGAGAATTTGACTCCAATTTTACAATAAAATTTAGATTACTCCCAAGTTCTGTTCTGGCCATGAGGCAATACAGCTTCTGCTTTTTGTTCCTTCTGGGCATGTCTGGGAGATAAATAATTCACTACATAAATGTGTGATGACACCAGCTTGCACAGGATGGCAGGAGGTGAGGACAATCAGCTTCATGAGGGCTTTGCCAGAGAGAAGCACCCATAGAATACTGGAGGCACAGAATGGTTTGGGTTGGAAGGCAAAGAAAGCACATTTCATCTTACTCCCTGCCATGGGCAGGGACACCTTTCATTTGTCCAGGCTGCTCCAAAAGCCCCATCTAATCTGGCCTTGGACACTTCTAGGGATAGGGCAGACACAGCTCCTCTGGGCACCCTGTGCCAGGGCCTCACCACCCTCACAGCCAAGAATTCCTTCCCACTATCCCATCTAATGCTGCCCTCTGGCAGTTGGAAGCCATTGCCCCTCGTCCTGTCACACCATACTTTGTCCCAAGTCCCTCTCCAGCTCTCCTGGAGCCCCTTTAGACTGAAAGGGTTCTGAAAGGGTTACTCCCTGAAGCTGTCTGTTCTTCAGGTACACATCCCCAGCTCTCCCAGCCTGGCTCCAGAGCAGAGGGGCTTCAGCCCTCTATGGGCTCTTCTAGACCAGTTCCAGCAGTTCCACATCCTTCCTGTGCTAGGACTCCAGAGATGGATGCAGATTTTCACACTGGGGAGAAGGGCCAGACAGCAAGGCCTGAGTATGACATATCCAATTCCATGTGCTGCAGCCCCCTCCCGCTGCCCCCAATCCCATTTCTCCAAGGCAGACACCTGTGTCACCATGACACAGCCATTAAGGCCCACCCAGATATCTACTGATGTAGGCAGGAATTTTAATTCAGCAAATCAGATTTTTTGGAGGATCATGTCAGGAGAGACATCCTCCCCCAGCCCACTGGATGACTGACACTGAGGTATGATCATTAGCTCCCAGAGGGGCCCAGAACCTGTTCCAAGTAGTACAGCAGTCAGAGATACTTCTCCTTTCCATAGATTTGAACATGTCACAAGGAGACAGATTTTGACAGTTTCCCACAAAAAGTGACTGGATGCTCTGTTACATGCATAAGCACAACCATACACCATTAACTTTTAAAAAGTCCAAAATTACAAACATAAATAGACATAAAACAATAGTGAGATTATTCTGTCTCTGGGATATGGTTCAAGAGCAATGCTGCTCCTCAGGCCAGTGGTCTGGGCTAATATTCATCCTGAAGTGCACACTCCCATTTCCTGGAGTGGCCATGCTGTGTCCACACAGCACTGGAGAGAAGCACTCATATCATGGATCTGGCTTCCACCATGTCCATCACACTGCTCCCACCACCTTCTGGGAAGAAAGCAAGAGGATCCCAGGACCCTGTGCAATAGGTGCCATGGGTGTAAAGGAAAAGGAGCCTGGGCTGAACTGGGATCAACTGAACCGACTGCACAGGCCTCCCAGCAATGCTACCAGCAGCCAAGGGAGCTGTGGGTGGCTGCTGCAGGGCCAACCCCAGCCCCATGGCTGCAGGGCAATGACTTGCTGACAACTGAGAAAATCAGTCACCTCAGACTGCACAAGTCTGACGGCAATCTACTAAACAAGATGCTAAAGCATAAAGTTACCTTAAATAGTTATGAGTTTGTGACCTTGGGAATCACTTCTGGAGGACTGGCTGTTTTGCTTCATCCTCCCAGGACTCACAGATTGGATTTTAGCTGGTTTTGTGTTGCTCATCCCCATCCCCATCACTGCTTTGCATTACACCTTCCTAATTCAGCAGCTTGGTGAGTTAGAGGAATTCACCTGAAGGCATTTAGCTGTAGCCCCGTATTCACATAACCCACTTGGGTCACTTGGCTTTAGGCACAAACAATATGTTTTCCCAGAGCTGTAAACTGGTGCTCAGAGCCAGGCTGAGGAGTGAAGTGCTGTACCAACAAGGAGAGCACCCACTCAGGCTGATGCCCTTCTCCACATACTGAGGTTAAGAAAAGCCAACACAAGCTATCAGGCTGGAGAACTCATAAGGCAGATCCTCTGTGCAGATGTGAAGCATTTTTGTAGGAATAACTGCAGAATGAATTTTAATTTCTCTGCTGTCTGCCCCCTCCACCTCCCAGAGAATTCAGGGCACTCTGAACACGATGAAGATGTTCTTCACCACATTCAAGCTCTACGGCAAAGCCTCTGCTCGTGTTCCTTCCTGCAGCACTTTGCTGATATTTCATATTGCTATACATATTAAAGATCTTTCCTTGCAGCACACACAGCCCATTAGAGCAATTTGTTTATAAACAGAACTAAACAGAGCCAATCTCTCCCAGCCTTATGTTACACAGAATTAAATGCTCTCTAATTTAACTACACGATGCAAGTGACGCATGGTGCCACCTACGTGCCCTTGGACAGGAGCCAGATGGTTTCTCTCCCACATCACACCACATCTCTGCCAGAAATAAACATTCAAGGGTAAAACCGGGGGAAAATACTCATATCCTTAATCACCAGAAAGGAACCTGGGCCAGCAGCAACGAAGCTCAGGATGAACACCACAATATAGCACTGTCTGTATTGAAAGGATTTTAGTTTCTCATCATCTGGCTAGAAGTTCACCTATTTTGTTCCTTTTACGGGTCAACTTTCCCTTGTATCCCAGCAAAACAGCTCAGCTCTTGCAGACATACCTTACCATATTAGGCAATGTGAGTCCTGAAAGTGAAGGACTCGGAGCCTTCCTTGGCTTCCAAACACAGTCCACAGGCATGGGTCGGCTGCACGACCCTGGGCAAGGGGCAGTAACAACTGGGGACCCCCCACAGCTCCCAGTACACCCAGTCTGGCTACAACAGGACATTCACAAAACATTAACAAAAGCTATTCCTGATCTTCTAGTTATTCATCACATCCATCCTTCACAAAAAAGCAAATGGCACAGTGACAAAAGCTGAACTGAAGCCTCTGTGAAAGGATAAAGTGGCACTAAAAGCAAAAATATAGGTGAAAAATAGGACACACCAAAATCAGGACTCCCAGGTCACAGCTCTGAATCAGCAATAACATTAAGACATTGAGTTTGCATAAGGAATTTTCCAGTTCATTGGTCCTCCCTTAGAACTCATGGAATTAAGCTTAGAAATTCAGCCCTTCTAAGACAGATTTAATTTATACTGGTATCCACTTGCATCTGATGATTTCATGGTAACAGTACGAGTAGGCAGAACACTTCTTTACAAACCAGAGTGAGTCTGGCTCATTCCATAAATCAAAGTGCAGGGAGACAGGAAGGGAGCCTATTTAATCCACTTACTGCAACTGTAATTCACAATCAAACATTTCAGTGCTATTCCTCCATAAAAGTTAATTCCATTACTGTGTCTGGGGTTTATACTGGGCTATACAGACTGTTCTGAAGGCAGTTCATGACAACAGACATTTTGTTTGATACTTTTACTACCCAGAAATTGTTGTTTTACGAACACAACACTTAGTGTCTTCCTCTGAATTTAAAGTTTTCCTTTGACAAACTCTCCTGTGGATGAGGCACATCTGTAATGCTCAGGCAGAGAACTGCAAGGAGAAACAATTCTTTAAATGATTATAAACATTTTCTACTCGTTCTGTACGCTCTGTCATTTAAAATATACTTTTCTTCCAAATTTCTTCCTAATTGTTCCTGCCGTGCAATAGCAATGGCAGAAGCTGCCCAGATGCTGTGGTTGCCCCATCCCTGGAAGTATCCAAGGCCCAAACTGGGCTTGGAGCAACCTGGGATAGTGGGGGGTGTCTCTGTCCATGACAAGGGGTGGGATCGGATGGGCTTTAAGGCCCCTTCCAATCCAAATCAAACTGTAATACATTCTATTATTTTAAGTCAGGGCTACGTCAAAGCAAGTAGAGTCAGGAATAAAGAAAACCTGCTCTGACCTGGGAACACTGCAACATTCTCTTTAGTCTTCATCATCATCCTACAGCTGCTGCATCCCAGCCATTGATGCCTGTCTGCATTGACTGCTGCATTTGTCCTCACTGGCTTCACCAAGACTGGAATTCCCACTGGTATTCTGCAGTCAGTGGCTTGAGGGAACAGAGAAGGTTCCCTAGCTCCAGCCTCCCCCCAGCTCAGTCTGGGTCTAACATGAACTTTCAGACTCTCCCTATTTTGTTTTCTGAGAAACAGAGACAAGACTGTGGCCAAGCTTTTTCCCCACCTCTGTTTTAAGCTCAGGTCTCCCCAGACCACATAAAAAACTCCTTTCTTTGCAGCTCCTTCCCACTGGAATCATGGAAAAACCTCTCCTAAAGCTGCATCCCCAGAGGCTTTTTCCAGCTGACATCCTTGTACCCTTGAACATTTATTCCACAATAAAACTTTGTGTGCTCTTCCAACTTTCCACAGTGCATCCAGGCAGTCTGCATCCCAAGGAGGGAGGTGGGGCGGGAGCAGAACACATGGAGGATCCTGACACATCCCACTGTGAGACCTCTTAGTTGCCTAAACCTCAGCCAAAGCATCTGGGCTGGTTTCCCACTCTGGTGCTCATGAGCTCAGCCAAAATAATTCATCCATTTCTGAGAATTAGAACAAGATGTATTTGCTCTTTCTCTTTTTGCCCAAAACTACCTTTACCTTTCCTGTGCTAGTGTCTAGCATTGCAGAGCTTGGAGGAGGGATTTCAAGGATTTCAAGTAAGGCCTTTTTTTTGCTTCCATGAAAATCATCCTGGTATCATCTGAGATATAAACAGTAGAGGAAGAATGTAACTGTTCCCATAAAATCAGATTCTTTGGGGTTCTGCTACTAAAATGGGACACTCCGGACTGTTCAAGTTCACAACCTGGTGACATTTGGCACCTGCTATTCTAGAACTATAGTTACTGAAGAATTAATGATTATTAACTGTACTTTCTTACTGGCACTAGAAATGAAAACAGAGAGCTATTCCTTGATTCCTGCCAAAGTGATGGCCAATTAGGACAGAAATCTCTGATCTGAATCTCAAATAAACCAGGGAAGACTGACCAAGTGACATGATGCTGGAAGCATGCTTTCAAGAAAATAAACTGGGAACTGGATAAAAACAAGAAGACTGGGAAAATGGGAAGAACAACTCCAGCAGAGTGGGAGGAAAGTCTAATCCCTGTCTAAGGTATGTTGGGTGCATAAGAAACCATGATACTGGTACCCTGAAGCACCTGCACAAAGGGGCTGATGGAATTGAGGAGAAATTGCTCTGCTGTTAAATGGATCCCACAAGATAATCACATGAAGTGTTAAGACAAAAGGAATCCTTACTGTTAATTTGGGGAAAACCAGCATTATTAACTGTAAGACACTGGGTGACCTTGAATTTTTGGGCAGCTGGGTTCTCCCAAAGTGCAGCTTATCCATTTACATGAGCAGTGAGGACTGTGCTCAATAAAATCTTCAGCAATTTTAGGACTAGACTCCAGGAAGCCTCCAAACCTGCAGCCTCAGCTACTCTTTTGTCTTAATTTAGGTAATCTGGGACAACTTCCCAGAAGAACAAGACATTCCCAGCAAGTCCCAAACATGCCTGATGGAAACAAGGTGTCCCTATTATGATTATTACTTTTTACACATTACAAGACCCCCCTCCTTCAGTCTTGCTGTGAGGCAGCAGAAATGTCAAAACAATTTTGATGATGACAAATAGCTGAATCTTTCCTGCAGGGTTCAGTGAAGATTTCGGGAAGCTCTGCACTGTGATGAGCAGAAACTCCTGTGGGAAGCGCTGGCCTCCTTGAAGCGAGTGATTCTTCTGTGAGCAGGAATATCTCACATTTCAAGTGGAGCAAAGTGCAAAGTAAGCACTGGGAAAGCAACGGCTGGCATAGAAAGATAAGCACATGCTAAAAGCCATCACAGCAGCACGAGAGTCTCTGGTCCCAGCAAGGCTCACTGTGACTTTGCTGCATTCTGACTGCATATTGCAAGAAGAAAAACAGAAACAGAGTCTGAAGAGTGTTATTGCAAATTTTCAGCAAAAAACAGTTAATTCCAACTAAATGATGCTTCCATCACTCTACTGCACTGCAAAATATAGGGAAAGGTTACCCCAAGTTCAATATTTTCCAGAAAAAATGAAACAGCCCAAAAGCAGGCAGATCCCTATGCAACCTTACACTTGATATTTCTCCCAGGTCTTCCACGTTGCACTTTAATAGCTTGGAAAAGTATTTAGCTTTGACATTGTCGGAGTCAGTCATGCTGTCAGGCTCAAATGCATTTCAGATAAAGACAAACAAAACCAAAGGAAACCAAGGCAATTTGGAAAGACTCAGTAATTATTATAAAAGGAAAGAAAGAGCCTCAAAGGATGAGACTATTGCAAGAGCAGGGGAACATTGAACAACCTCTGACGCGCTGCTTGCAAAGACCATTTCCCTCAAGAAAAAAAATCTGTGAGGAGACAGGAGAGCAGATTTCAGAAATACAAAACATCCTGTCCAAAATAACAGTGATTCCAAGATCCAAGGTCACACCTTCCCCAGGACACCTGAGATCCCACTACCCTGGCACTGCAGCCCCACTGCTGCATTCCCTCCAGGCTCCACAATTCCTGTGCAGCGCTCCAGGAGCCAACACTGAACTCAGGCCACTCTGCAGATTTATCTTATCTTTCAGAAGAGAAATCAGTAAGGAATTTGCTGCTTGGAACTACCTCCCTGCTCATACTCCTGAGCAGAGCCTGAACCTCTCCTACACACAGGAGTAAAACCAACAGAACACTCTGTCACCAATACCCAAGAGTGACACACCAATTATTCAGACATATGGCCTCACTTACCCGAGTTTCCTTCTCTTCCTCATTTCCATCAACTTCATCATCATCCTAGAAGGAAAGGCAAACAATATAATTAGGCAGCTCTGGAGACAATAAAACTTTACCCCTAGAAGATAATGTATTGTTTATAGAATCCCAGAATCTTTAAGGTTGGAAAAGACCTCCAAGACCAACAAGTCCAACCTTTGACCAAACACACCATGTCAACTCCACCACATCACAAAGTGCCACGTCTATGTGTGTTTTGAAACCTACCAGGAATGGTGATTCCACCACTGCTCTGAGCAGCCTGTGCCAGTCCCTAACCACCCTTTCAGTGAAAAAATTATTCAATGCTAACATTACGAAAACTTCTGTCAAAAGAAATGCCTGTCCAAATGCTTTTGGCTAATTATCAGATCAGGTTTGGTATCCTAATGGCCATTTAGAAGGTATTGAGGTACTGAAGACAGGATTGCTCTCTTGGGATGACTCTTGCCATTCCAATGCTTCTGAGGAGTTGGGAGAAAGTTCCTAATACACTGAGGGGAAAAAAAAAAAAAACTTGGAAAAACTGCACATCTGAAATACTGACATAATACTGACTTGAAAAGTATCTCCAGTTCAGTTAGACTCCAGGTGGAAAGACTCATCATCCCAGGTATCTTGCACCTGTGTAACCTCTCTAAGCCACTGCCCTTTTTAATTGCTCCAAGATTTCATTGAGCAAATGTGAACTACCATGGCATCCCAGCTGACTCTGCACTCAACTCTTTAACCATAATTTCATAGTTCTTATTCTCTCCTTAAAAAGGTGATCTATTTTCCTAGCTGAGGCTCTAGCCAAAGTTTGGAGGGTTGGATTTCTTCCCTCAGACTGAAGAAATCCTCTGAAAACAGGACTAAGAGAAATGACCACAACACAGATAGCTCTTCTGCACTGATGCTGTGAATGTTTCCTGGTGCTGGGAGGGTACCCAGACACAGGTTTTCTTCCTATTGTCTTTCTTTCAGGGGGCCTAAAGAGCAGACAAATTTGGGCTTGAAGAAGTTTGAAAATACTTCAGGTGGCTTGTGACCTCCTTCCAAAGGAATGAGATTTTGAATCTCTTCTCTCCTATGTGGGTCCTTTCCCAGTCCTGCAGGGTTCCCATGATATGGCTCAGGAACAGGCTGCCCAGAGCCCGCTGCTCGGTCTGACACAGGCCAAACAGGGATGTGAGACTTCTGGATATGCCAGTCTAAAAAAGAGCTGGAGAGGGAAGAACTACGGGGAAATCAATGGACTGGGAAGAAAACCATGAAGCTTGGAATTGGAAGAAAATTAATCCTGGAGTTTCTCTTTCAAAGGAACTCAGACTTACATCTTGTGTTGAGAAGATGATGCCGGTGCCTCTCCGCCTCTCTTTTGGCCGTCGCCGCTCTCGGATTGACTGCTTGTTCAGGGATCTGTCGTCTGAATCTTGATCTTCACACTCTGGCCAAGCAAAGAAAGACTGCTTTGGTTTCAGTGATTTACATCTGTGCTTTTGCTAAGGTTCTGGGGTTCTTTTCAAGCTGATCAAGGTCATCTTGCCTTGTGTTATGTTACAAAGGATTTATTAAACCAAATGAAATGGAATCTCAGTGTCCTACTACAGCTGGATACTCACATTCCTCTCCTCATCAGAGCCAGGATGGTTACCCCAGCTGCCACCTCTCCCCAAGTCATCCTGACTACTCCTGTTCTGAGGACAAACTGTACTAGGGGAACCTCTTTCCCCAGATCTAACAGCTAAATGCTCCATGATGATTGTCAGATTTATTTATCCAAAATGGAAAATATCCTTTTATCCCTCTGTTACAAGCAATAGGAATTTAATTTCATTTAAACAAATAACATTTGTTTTGTGACGTGGCAGCTTCCCTCAGAGCAACAAGTAAACTTGTTCTCTCCATCTGTACACACTGGAAGTTCTAAACCACAAGAAAACCCTTGAGCTTTGTCTGTTCTTCACTCTCCTGGTACGTACCATTTTTCTCCATCTCTGTGGCTGCCGCTCTGAAATCTGCTGGATTCACAGAGTCCAGCCCTAGATATTTATTTGTTCGAGTCAGGTATGAGCTTGTATAGAGCAGAGGTGCTGCTGTGGAAGGAGACACAGGTGTCGTGGGTTTGTCGGGCTGTGCTGGGCCCCTCAATCGCTGATAGACGGTCTACAAACAAAGATGCATGACAGAAAAGCAGTACAATGAAAAGAATTCAGGATTTCAGGGAATGCAGTAATTTTTCATAGTGCCATGTTTCTTCACTGCTCTGGAAGTGATCACCTGCACTTGCACATCAGGATGGATGTTAAAGTCACTGCACAGCTACAGTACAAAAGCAACCTCCACAGCTGGAAGATCTGGGATCAATCCCTTTGTCCCTAGAGCTCATGGCAGGACACACAAGTTATTTACTTGAAAGATATGATTTGGAATGAAAAAAACAGAGATGGTGGCAAAGGCAGAAAACTGGTCTCTCCAGTGTTCCATTACACATAGAACATCTGTGGAAAAATGTGAACACAAAGCCTCTGCCTAGACTGCACAGCAGGATGGATCCAGGCCACATTTCTATCATTAGCCTTCTCATTACACTTTCTGGGTTTTACACAGTTTTATTTTCTGGCAAGAGACAGAAAGGTGAAATTCCCAGAGGATAACAAAGGCACAGCTAAGCTCCAGCACCACCACATCCATCTCCCTCATGCTGAAGTGCTGCTCCTCAGTCAGCAGTGCCTCTTTCCAGGTAGTCTGTCCCCCTCAGAATAAAAAGATAACCCCCAAAGAACTTCTCCTGATGTCAGCTCTCCTAAATGGTTTCATTAGTCTCAGGCAAGGGGTACTGTGGCAGAAGATCACCTCATCGTCTGCGCTCCTGCCCCACCGTGCACGGCTCTCCAGCCTCTCGCTGCCGTCCTCGGCTCTGTCGCTCTGCTGCTCCTGTGCCTGGCGCTCTGCCCGCGACCGGCTGAACGTGCGCTCGGCCTCCTGCAGATCTGTCAGGGTCACACCCTGCAGGGAAACACAAGCCTTCCACTTATGCACAGAATCATCAAACCCCACACTGGTTTGGCCTGGAACGGACCTTAAAGCACATCTCATCTCAACCCCACCATACGCAATGACACTTTCCACTAGCCCAGGTTCTTCCAAGTCCCATTCTATCTGGCCTTGTACATTTCCAGGGATGGGGCAGCCACAGTTTCTCTGGGCACCCTGTGCCAGGGCCTCACCACCCTCACAGCCAAGAATTCTTTCCCACTATCCCATCTAACACTGCCCTCTGGCAGTGGGAAGCCATACTCCCTTGTCCTGTCCCTCCGGGTCCTTGTTCAAAGTCCCTCTCCAGCTCTCTTGGAGCCCCTTTAGGCACTGGAAGGGGCTCTAAAGTCTCCTTGGCGACTTCTCCAGCATGAAATTACTTTTTCAGTATTCCAGATCAGTTTAAAATGCCATAGACTCACATCTGATCAGGCTCATGTTTCACCTCTATGGTAAGAGAAAGGGAAGAATTCTGTTGCTTTACTGTATTTCTCAGCCTACTGGCATAGTCACTGACTCAAACACAAATATATGTGATCACACTACGAACTAAGAGGCAGGTACATTGCAGAAAGTAAACCTTGGAAATGTAACTCATGTATGTCTGTGGGAGGGTTTTGCAATAACCGCTTGAAGGAAATTTTGCCAGAACCTCTCCAAAGCAGTGTGAGTGCAAACAAGTCCCTTGTCCTAAGAAATAACGTAACACCAGAAGAAAATCCTGCCTCTTTACAGCAGTATGGAATGGTTTGGATTGGAAGGGACCTTAAAGCTCATCTCATTCCACCTGCTGCCATGGGCAGGAATACCCCCTGCTATCGCAGGTTGCTCCAAGCCCTGTCCAACCTGGCCTTGGACACTTCCAGGGATGGGGCACCCCTTTTCCGGGCAACCAATTAATTAATCAGCTCTCTTCATCCTACACATGAATGTGAGCATTTCCATTCTTTACCTGGGTAGACCTGCGAGTCTGCCTGGCCTGTCTGGATCGTGCCTTCCTCAATGATTCTGCTTCCTCATCCCTCACTGGAGTCAGATATGACCTGTAAAAGAAAAAAGGTGCAGAAGAGGTTAAAGTAAAAGCAGATGATCTGTCTTCCTGTCTCTGTAGACTCCTGAAGTACTCTTCTCTTTCTCATGGACAAAAATTAATTTTTGTTCCATCTGCTATTGCTGTTTCTTTGGGACAACTTCCCCATGAGCACACAATACACACATGTTCACAGCACCTTCTTCCCAGAGCCTCTCAATAAACCCTTTAGTGTTGGACTGTTAAAAAGGTGCATTTATTCTCTACATTATTTGCCCCATTCCAAATTACTGCATCATTAGAAAAAGAACCCCACTCCTCATAAAAGCCCTCTTACTCAGGCAAAAATCTCAGAACGGATATCCTACGCTGGTGCATTCCTCAGAACCTCCCTCCTGTCATTATAGTCACAATCATATTCCTGCAATCTGCTACCTTCATCAATATGAAACCCATCATGCCAGGAGCTGCTGAAGTGCAGACATCACAGATGCATGCCTTGGAAAAAGCCATGGAATAAAGAAATGACCTTCACGCTCTGTGTAAACCAAGCTCCTTAACACTGAAAAACCCACAGTTAAACACCGACCTGGGCACAACTGCATTTCATCAAAGCTGGGAGAATTCAAAAGAATTATGCACATAAAATACATAAACTGCACCCTCTACCTTGGCATTCACTGGGCGGAACTGGTGAGGAATTGGATAGTATTTTGAGTCAAGGAGTGCCCAGCAGTAAATGATTTCCACACTAGAGGAGAGGCTTCAGTCTTATGAACAGTTAACTAAACTTAACTCTTCAGCCTGGTTAATACGGAATGATTATTCACACTGTCCCACTGTACAGGGATGAGGGTGCTGGAATGTTCTTTGCAGGTCTATCACTACCAGGTTAACACTGTACCAGAGGTCTGGATGTGTTCAAAGGGCAGTGAGCTAAGTGAGGGATGAAGGTGAACACACTTACTATGTCCTCGGACTCTTTTCCTGGCTTTAGTCCACCACCTTCATGGGAAATGTAATGGGGCACAAGAGGACTTGAATCTGATTCAGTATGTTAAGACATTTATTAGAAAGTTCACTAAACTGCTGCACTGCGATAAAACTACAGAAATCAGGTATTTGGATGTTTCTAAAATAATCTGCCATGGTGAATTTTATCCACCTTCAGGACCTGCATTCAGCGCTGGTTCAGCTGTGCAGCTAATGCAGCATGGCCTCCAAGGAGGAATCCCCTTCACGGGGCTTTCTTGGCTTGCGGGAGGCAGAGACAGTCAGCTCCCAGCTCCTCAGGTGTTGTGGGGCACATGTGAGAGTCTTCTCACCTTAAACTGGTGCAAGGATTTGACCTGATATATAATGCCCTGAACATCCCTGATCTCCAGAGCCAAGAAAGTGCAAAGGATCGAGTCTGTGCCATGGATGCTGCACTGCAGACTCCTGGAGGGGCAGGCACTGATCTCTCTGTGACAAGCGACAGGACTCAAAGGAATGACATGTAGCTGTGCCAGGGAGGGTTAGGCTGGATATCAGGGATATATATTAGGCTGGATATCTGTTCTTCCCCCAGAAGTCGAACAGGCTCCCCCGGGAATGGGCACGACCCCGAGGCTGCCAGAGCTCTAGGAGCGTTTGGGCAACGCTCTCAGAGACAGAGTACAGTTGTTGGGGTGTCTGTGTATGGCCAGGGGTTGGACTCAATGATCCCTGAGGTCCTTTCCCACTCAGGAGATTCTGTGATTCTTTGAACTGTGCCCTGGGAGCTGCCTGCAAGGGAGATGTCCCCAGCTGAGGGCTTGTACAGAGCTGTACTCCCAGGGTGTGATTTATTATCTTCACGAGGAGCCTCCAGCACAGCCCATGTGGATGCGCTGCAGAGGAGCTCATTTCTTCTCATTGATTATCCAGACACACGAGCTGTGATGGATATGCCAACATAGGAAGTGCCTACACTCCAGAGGGATGATTGTCTCCCAAAAATCTGCTGTTTCATGAACAAAAAAGGCTGCTGTTTGATGAGTGAAAGCTGTGCAATTCCTAATTTGGCAGAGCAGGACCTCTCCATCTCTCTCTGCTGCAGTGTGTGCGCTGTCCAGGTAATGGCACGTTAAGGAAACAATAAGCATTT
Organism: Certhia americana; assembly: GCA_018697195.1. Classification (NCBI taxonomy): domain Eukaryota; kingdom Metazoa; phylum Chordata; class Aves; order Passeriformes; family Certhiidae; genus Certhia; species Certhia americana. The sequence goes on from JAGMWU010000028.1 coordinate 6,446,254, forward strand.
TCTGCAGCTTTTGACAAAAGCAGAATCACTGCTGTTTGCCCAGCAGCCAAAAGCAATAAGCCACCTACAGGAAGAAGGCATTTGCAAAATATACTGCAAATGAAGTTCAGAGCAGTAGTAAAAAAATATAAATTCCTGAAATATATAAACCAAGTAAATTTGTAGCTCAGTATGGTAGGCAGTTTACTGCAATGGCTTTGAATCAGTGCAATTTAAATCAGTGGAATTTACTTTGCAATGAGGATGAAGGTATGTAGGAGCTACAGGTATAGAGAGGATAAAACAGGTTTTCAAATTGAGTTTCAGGAATGGTTCGGCAAATCCTTGGGGACCAGGTCAGCCCCAGGCATGGGGAGGGGCTCTGCAGCAGGGGCAGCCCAGGCACTTACAGAAGGCTGCAGGATTCCCTTGGTGCAGTTCAGCCACAGCTTTGCTGCAGGTATGGTAAGAGAAAAAACATTTTGGGTCTCTTACCCCATCATCCTCTCAAGCTTTTTCCCCTCTGCTCACCCAGAATTTATATAAAAATACAAGTATGTTACAGCATCATTAGCACTTCTGAGAGTCCACGCTGTAAGACGGACTTCATCTTCAGCTGAGCACATCCTGTAGGTCACCATGGCTCAGCCTGCTGGGGCCACATCTGCAATTATTCGACAACTTTTGGGTTCCCTCTATTTACACAATTCATCACTTCCTGGAGCTCCACCCAAAGCTTTTTACAGCATGAGATAACCAAATTTTCTGAGGCAAGTCAGCAGAGCCACTGCACAGTGACAGAGCTGGTTTCTGCAGGGAAGCAGCCCCAGCCTGTTCCAGGTGCTGAAGGAGGGGCTGTGCTGTCAGTACCTGTAACTGCACACAGCAGCCTGGCCCTGCTGGCAATGCAGGCCCAGGTGTGCTCTGCTTGGGAGCCTGTGTGCTTTGTTTTTTAATCGGGGGGGAAGGGAGGGAAAAGACAGATTTTACAATGCATCACTTTGCTTACAAACTGAATTTTGAGAGACCTGAGCGTTCTAAATGGGCTGGAAGAGAGAGTGAGAACAAATGCACAGGAGGGAGACAACAGAGTCGGATAGAGCTCAGGGCTGGGCTGGGCTGGATGGCACAGGCAGAGCAACACACTGCTCTCCAAAGCAGAAATACTGTAGAGCACAGCAGGCTGCTGGGCACAAGCACCAAATGGGGTGCGAGGCAGCCTCTGAACAATTCAGTGTTTTTAACTATGTTTTAAAGGAACATGCTACTTGCTCAAGTGCAGTGCTTGTGTTATCCCATTAATTCAAACAAATATCTCCGCGTCCAAGCAGATCTTCAAAGGAAAGGCCCTGTGTGTTTTGTTTCCTTGCAATAAGCTTTCTCTGAAAAATACTTGCAATAAAAGCTGCCATCACACCAAGCTCAAGGCATGTATAAAGCAGAACAGATCTTTACCAGAGTTTTGACTGTAAGTTCAAGGAGAAGAACAGAAATTGTTCAAGATATGTATGGGAGAGTCAGTAAAACCATTGCAGAGGTTTACAGCTCCCACAATCAGAGACAAATGTGTCCTGCTGCTCTGAGAGCTACAGGCTTCTGGTTTGTACATTAGCTAGGAAAAAACCTGATAACTGACTGATGAACGTGGCTCCCACGTAATTCTGCCTATTTTCAAGACAACACCTATTTTTGTCTGTCAACTCTTTCATCAAGAATAGTGTAAAACTCAAATGGATCCCAACTACTCATCACCATGTCAAGGCAAAAGGAGCTGCAAAACAATACTAACAGAAGGGCAGATTCAACTCAGAAAATAGGAAGACTGGATATGCAGGCCGGTAAACCAGGAATACTGGACCAAATCTGTATGTGAGAGAATGCTGGCTGGAGGAAAAGAAAATATTGTGAGGAGAAACCTCTCCCAAGTCAAGGATGAGCAATGCAGAAAAGAGAGTTACAATGCCCTGTTAGTTGGTGCATAGGTAACAAGGACAAAAGATTAATTTCTTCAAGCAACACTCAGCCTTCTGATAATCCTTTTACAATGCTGGTCTCTTTCCTGCCATCTGAACTCCTTCAGGCACTCAGAGCTTTAAGTGTTTCTGGCAAACACCATTCACCACCATGGAGTCCTTTGGCAGAACATCACCAAGTCCCAGAGGGAATAGCAAGAACGTGCAAAACTTGGAGTTTTATATCACCTACATGTGGCAGAGCAGCTGTGGCTGCCCCTCCCTGGAAGTGTTCAAGGCCAGGTTAAATGGGGCTTGGAGCCACCTGGTCTACTGGAAGGTGTCCCTACCCATGGCAGGGCGAGGAATTAGATGAGCTGTAAGTTCCCTTCCAACCCACATCTTTCTGGCATTCTATGAACACCTGGCAATAAATTTGGAAGTTTAGCAACCACCAAGTTCTACAGCAGCTCTCTTCTCAGACTGGGTTCAAGAAATTTCATTCTGCTGTCAGGACTGAAAATAGAGATACATCCCCACATGAGCTGCACTGGGCCATGACAGGTTCCCTCTGTCCCTGTCAGGTCCTTCTTCAATAAATCCAGGTCCTGCAGCCAGCACAGTAAGAACATGAACTGCACACAGTAACTGGTTCATCATTACAGCTGTCCCCAGTCTCCAGGAATGAGACTCCACTGATCATGAACTAGAGATGGGCTTGATCAGGTTCTTCTGAAAGAAAGCTCTTCCTAGGCCCTCTCCAAATCCTCTCCCCTCTTTCTAGCTTAGAAATGACTCTCAACTACACTCACTAGATTAGAACCAACAGCGACAGTTTTCTTGGAAGCCAGGACAGCCTTTTGGTTCTTCCAAATCCAGGTAACACAGGTAAGGGAAGCTAGGCACAGGTTTGGCTCCCCGTGCACAAGAAGGTGTGGTCACCACATGGAAAGCCATGTGACCTAAAATGTTTGAAATTTCTCTTCTTAAGAAGAGTATAGTATCTCTATTCCAAACACTGCAATGATTCAAAAAGTCTTTGTCACACACATATCTATTTCTCAGCAAACACATGTGTATATATGTTTATATATACATGTATGCATATTAAAAACCTCACACGCATTGTGAAAAAAGGAAGATAAGAAAAAAAAGTATCAGCAAAAACCTCAAGTGCAGATACTGACTGCTCCCCTGGAAACAACTGGAAAAGTACAGCATCCCAGCAATGCATTCCTACAAACTGGAGAGTTGCCATTGTCAAATAACTATCCATAAGCTGGAGGAGGGAAGAGAAGCAAGTGCAAGTTTTGCAGGCAACAATGCTGACCAGTAGTTCCCAAAATACAATTCCTTAAGTTAGAAAGTGAACTATGTCCCCAGCAGCAAATCAATCATTGGCAACTGCATGGAAACAGTCAGAAAAAGAAACTTGCCTGCGCTCTTATCCAAGCAACAGGTTTTGGTTCTTCCCTGAATTTATCACTGTGCTGACATGTTCTGTCCATCAGCCCACTGCAATTGGAAATAGTCATTAGAGAAACTGCCAGAAGCTGGATGTGCTCTGAGAGACTCTTCCAGGCAGGAGAGAAGGGTAACACATCAGACTGTGTGTTGGAGCTGGGAATGAGGGGGGGAGACAGCCTGACAATGCCAAGTAATTTTATAAGCTGAAGACAGAAGAATAACAATATCATGGTCCTAAAGCCTTTCATAGCTGGCTTGAAAAGGCTGACTGAGAATTCCACATTTTCAGGCTTTTGCAGCTGGGAGCTGTCCTGTTTCAATCTGGACAATGACTTCCAAGCTCACGCAAGTTTCAGTGTCTGAATTTCAGCCCTTTGGTTACAGGTTGATTAGCAGGTTCACTAGCAACAAATTAACTTCTTTATTTCCTACAGCTCTAGTTTGCTCAACTGTTCAGTTGATGATGTCAACATGTCAACATGTTCAGGTGATGATCCAAAAGACTGAGAGACTTGTGATATTTGCCACTTGTTAATCAAAGCAAGCAGCTCCCTTCATCCCTGCAGAACTCCTGTTTCCATGGGATGTTTACAACAGGGTAAGGTTACACATGTGACAGCTGAGGCTACAAGAACACTTCCCATCAGGGAGTTCTGGACAATTTTGGTCCTTTCCCATGCCCCGTCTCTGGAATTGTTGAAGGCCAGGTTGGATGAGGCTTGGAGCTACCTGGTCTAGTGGAAGGCATCCCTGCCCATGGCAGGCATAGGACGAGATGAGCTGTAAGATCCTGATCAACCTCCCAACCCAAACCATTCCATGGTTCCTTGTCCAGTTCTGTGTGTGCCCCTCAGACAGCAGAGCTCCTCCTCCTGTGCTACCTCCCCCCCGGCAGTTCCCTGTGCCTCCCTGGCAGCCTTGGATTGCTCCAATATGAGGTGAGGAGTGCTCGGGTTGCAGATCTGGTTGGGAACACAGCCCTGCAATCCCTCTGCCAGAGGAATAAAATTGGTACTCCTGAGAGCTCACCAAGTTTGGGGCTGAGGGAGCCAGCACATACATGAGAAGCTTTTAATGACCTATGTAATCCCTTCACATTAATTAATGTCACTCAGCATTCTGGTGAAGCGTGAAAAGGCAACGAAGTGATCACATTCCCTAAACCGGCTGCAGTAACTGTTGATGTGAACTCAGACCTTTAAACTTCTGCCAGAAGAGAACATGTACTTATTTAAAAAACAAAAACAATCCAGAAATTCTTTCTGGAAGAGAAGGCAAAGAGTGCTGCAACACCTGAACTGACAGTATGACCTGTCTCTGAGACACTGAATGCGTCGGCTGTGACCATTACAAGTGCAAGGCTTACCAGAATGGAGTATTTTGGAATTGTTCGTGCTCAGCACAGGACTCCAGGTGTCAATACTCAGCACTGAGTGAGTTATCACTGTGACAGGGAATAATGTGCACTTCATCCTTGCATTAAAAATCTACTGTAGGAACTGGAGCAGAATGGAACTCCAATTCCTGCCAATGAAGAAGAAACCAATGTCCTACCTCTGCCAGCATTCCTCTCATTTGCAATTGAACCAACACAATTTGCCATTTTCAACAGAAAATGTTTAAACAGACCTGTTACAGCTTTCCCAAAAGCTGGTTTACAGTCTGAAACAGGAAATTTTCCAGGGGAAAAAAATAACTTGGCAAAGCATTGAGTATTTGGGAAATCGTCTTCTGCAACTAAAAAATGAAGTAAAATCAAAACTTGATGATGATCAAGTTCATCTGCAAATAAGCATGAGGAGCGATGTTCACCTGCCAGTGCATTCCAGCAGCCTTCCACTGCCACCTTGTGGGAGCAGGAGATGCTTGAGCAGCCCCAAGGAACTGGATCACAGATCAGTCCCAGCTGAATTACGCAAAATATCACTGAATATTAATAATGTATCAAAGATTTCCATTTCCTACTGAGCTCACATTGCAATTTCATAGCTTGTGGCTTTGGTTCAATTTCAAGTGTCCACTATTTTCAGGGACAGAAGATTAATTAAGTCTGCACAAAAACTTTTCAAAGAGAAATGCCAGGGAGGTTACCTGGCTTCCTTAGCTCCTCTACCTGTCACATCCCCAGGTCAATACTGTGAAGCACAGAATTTATCAGAGTAGCTGATTTAGTGCGGAATTAGCTCTCAGCTGTAGTGACACACAGGATCTCTACAAATATTTCAGGTACATCCTTGGCTTTAATGGCCATTTTGGACACAGAGAAGTAGCTGAACTTGTAAAAGTTAGTAAAGCCCAACCCCTGAACATCCAGGCAGTGGCACCAGAATGGCACGGGAGCCAGAAGGTGCCATTATTGCTGTTAGATGGAGGGTGAAGCACGTGCAGCAGGGCAGTGGTTCCCATTAGTAAGTCAAGAGGAATCGCACATGCACTTGGCATGGACGGGGCTGGGGAAATGCAATTTTACCTTCTGCTTGTTCCATGCTGCCAAGCTGCAGGTCTTTTACATTGCTTAGCTCAAGTGGTCCCTGCTTCCTTTCCTTGACCATTCCTGAAGGATCCTGCATGGATTCCTGCTTTTGTTAGCAGGCCAACCTACAGCCTGGGTTCCCCCGCCCAAAGCAAATGCCAAAATATCCATCCCCCTTCCCCTGAGCCCTGGGTGGATAAAGCCCTGGCAGCTCAGCATGCAGCACACACCTGCTCACCACCCCCACAGGAAACCGCACTGACCCCGGCCCACACCTCGACCTTGCTCCAAATAAAATACAGCCTGATTTCTGATCCAGCAGGAGTAACCTCGCCTCTTCCCAACATAGACAATCCCATGGCCAGCAAAATTCCTGCCCTCCCATGTCATCTGCACCCGCAGCCTTTGAAAAAAGGGACAACTTTATCTGAAAGCGATTAACTGCAGAGGCAGTGGCAGGGAAATGCTGTCAAAGCAGGTGCCAGATGATCGTTCAATTCTTCACAGGAGAGAGAAACCTCTTAACTTCTTGCTGTCCACTGTGTAGTGAGGACAGGAATCCTTCCTTTGACATAGCAGCTCCTTGCATGAGCATCCCACCACTCAGCTTCCCCAGGGACTTTTCCCAGGAGATTAAGACCACTCAGCTTTACATCAGTCAGTGACAAGGATTACAGAGTCAAATGCTAATAAAAAAATGGTAGCAGCGAGCTATTGCTCAAAGCCTTTTCTGCCAGCTCCTCTCAAGCGACATTTTAATACCCCTTGAATACAAATCTCATAGCTTAACTTTCATAGAGATCAGGGGCTTCTATTCCATTTGTCAGATCATAAGGGTTAAAGGACATCCATGCTCTTCCTAGAGCAGACACACTCAGAATGCCCACAGGACAAGAACCATGAGGTAAAAGGACTTGCCAAAAAATTCTTAATCTAACAGTACTGGTGGAGGAGGACTCAGTTATTAATATATTAATAATATATGCTACTATAATTAGCAGCTGGATGCTTAGAATGAAAAATAAATTCCCCTTGGGAATGAAGCAGGAAACAGAAGTGTTTGTCAAACACACTTACCTGGCATGTCAGTGAATTTCCTTCAGCTGAAAAGCATTTCTAGGGGAGACTGTAGAGGGCAAGAAGGCATGGTCTGAGCAGAGCCACCAGCCCCAGAAAATAAGTCCACCTTACTCCTGTTCTGGATTTATCATGGAATCAAAGAATGGTTTGAGTTGGAAGGGACCTTAAAACTCATCTAGTTCCAGCCCCTGCCATCAGCAGGGGCATCTTCCACTAGATCAGGTCAGTCCAAGCCCCGTCCAACCTGGCCTTGGACACTTCCAGGGATGGGGCAGTTATGTGAGAAAATGATGAGAAGAAATGAAAAAGTAAGGAGGAGAGAGACGAGTTTCCTGTCTCTAAGAGTGTGTCTGATGGCAAGTGCTGGAACAACCCTACTGAATCCTTCCTGAGGAGCAGGAAGAACACACACAATGGCAGAATTCAGTTGCCATTCAGTATAAACACAGTGGTGGTGGTGTAAAAAAAATATTAAAATCCTAATTCTTGCCAAACCAGGAGACATTTCAAATTCAAGACTCCTTTTAAAGTGGCCACGTAACTGGGACCACAGACTTGCCTTTCAGGAGTTCTCAGGCAAAGCGTGTCTCACCCCTCTGCCAGCTGTGGGTGCACAGTCACCTTCCAGCTGTTCTGGGAACCAAAACTTCCATAGAGTATGAAAAGCTTCAGCCAGATCTCCCAGACTTTCCTTCCAGCAGATATCTCATGGCTCAAGTGACATTCCAGTATGGCAGGATCTCCTGCAGCCCCTAAGCCAGGGGACAGAGCTCTGAGCAGCCCAGACCTGTGACACCAGGAACACTCTGGAGGGGGCTGCAGTGCAGGACTGGGAGAAGCTGGGACCAGAGCCCTGCACTGAACCTGCACAGAGAAGGGTGCAGAGAACCTGGGGAAGAAGCTTTTGGTGGCACTAGAGGCCGCTGTAACCCTGGATGAAGGTGGATAATCCAGTACTGGGCTCCAACCTACAGGACCCCCCATTCCCCACCATCTACAGGAACCCATCAGAAATGAGGAAGCTGCTAGTTCTGCCCCGGGAAGAACAGGGTGTGTGAGGTACTGTAGGCACAACATCCACACAACTAAAATCCACCCTCAGCACAGTCAGGGCTGTTTGAATTCAGTGTACAAACACACTGACAATGGGAGACAATTTGCTTATGGCAGGAGATCATCCAAACAGCCAGACCACACTGCTCATCAGCAGCTCCAAAATTCCCAGAAAAAAAACAAAATAAACTGTCTGGCACATGCACAGGCTGTGGGAGATGGCACATTTCCAGCTCACAGCAGCAGCACACTGCAGTGGTGCATCAGGAGGCTGGGATGTACAGCGGGACACAGAACACACGTGGCAGCGTGGGGAGGCTGGGATGTGCAGCAGGACACACAGAACACACATGGCAGCAGCTGGGCTGAACCTCTGGGACATCTGGCTCCAGCCCTGGCACTGACCAGGCACGGTCTGACCGGGCAGCATCGCACGCCCCAAACAGACTTCTGCTCCGCTGCCCCTCTGCTGGTTGTTCTTTCCTCTCCCTTGTAATTTACACTATTTTCCAGTATTTACTGGAGCATTTCCTGACCAATTCAGATTGAAAAAAAGGAGCAGGTGAACCACTATGGGTCAACCACTGTGGTGGGGCAGGGTAAGTCTTGTTGGTCACCATAGGATGCAAAGCAGCACGCCAGAGCACTCTGCCAGTCATTCATCCCTAGCCCTAAGCAGCCTCTTCTGCTTTAACCTTTCGGCTTCACACAGATAATTTTAAGGCCACAAGTTCGGAGATATCCCTGTGATCTAAAATTAGATGATCAGCCTGTTTATGTTTTTGTTGCTAAGAGCAAGCTGGCACTTTGGAAACACTGAAGCAGCCCAAACACTCCTGCAACAGCTGCCGTTGGGAACTGAAATCCATATAGCACTGTCCTGACAACTGTTTGCCATTTCCCTTTTTATTTTACTGGAATTGGTCTCCTTCCCTAATAAGCTTTTCCCATTTAGGTGACTTCTCCTGTCTCCCTGGGTCCATGTTTCCTAGTTCCAATGTGCAGATTGCTCTGAGTCTCTTTATCCCATTGTGAGGACATACATTCATTAGAAACATTTCCTCCCCCATGAGCACAATGCATAATTTCTGTGCTTTTTTCCTCCCAGTAGTTTCAAAGCATCAATTAAAGGTGGGAGGAATTTTCTGGTGTATTTTCTTTACATTACCGTAATTCACAGGAGATGGTTCTCTAACAAAAATGCAGGAGACAAACAGATCTTCTGTATTATTTATAGAAAGAGATTTGGCAGTAAATGCCAATGCAGTAGTATTAACAGACTTTTTTTGGCATCTACAAGTAACTATCCCAGTCCAGTTCTTCATCTGCAGACAGTGCCAGAAGTCTGGGGGGGACTTTGAGCCGCCCACTTCTGCAGGGAAAAATCTGCTTCTGCAACTTGATTCTAGGCTTGCTAAAATGGAGAGACCATTGTGAAAGGTCTGAAATGAGAACTGAGAGCACAATACTCACTCTGTCCTCTTGCACAACATCACTGGGCACTGGCAGTATCTTTTGGCAGCTCATCTCGATTCAATTGCTGATGACTCCAAGCCAAGTGACCTCAGCAATGCAACAAGAGCACACAAAGGCACTTCCAGGACAATAACCCAAATATTTTCACACCAAAGATACCCTGCAGTGGCTAGTGCAAACTGTCTCTGAAGCTGATGAATGTGGCTTCTCCAGAATGTTTTAATACCTTCCAAGCGCTTCCTGTCTTAGCTCTGGGGGAAAAAAAAAAAAATCCCAAACAGATCTGAGTATTTTCCAACAGCACAGCCCACCTTGCTTGGATGTGCTGCAGGTGAAGCCAAGCAGCAGCTCAGCCCCACCGCCTTTAGCCTTGTAGGCTGATAATTCACATTACTGCTTTTGCCATCCTTCAGTCTCAGGACATTTAAGATGTGTCAGAGCACTATCTGCACTCAGGAAGTGTTGTATTTCAATAAATCACTATGACAGCTTGGAAGAATCCAAGCACTAGGTACTGTATATGAACTCACTGCTGGTTAGAAACACCCAGTTCATCGCTGTATTTTATTTATTACTATCTGCTTTCATTGATGCCATTAGAAGAGAGATTTTGGAGAAGTTAACTTCTTTGCCGGAAGAATATATGGAAAATTTTGTATTCTGTAATTAATGCACAGGGTAAAAGAGCTCTGTCTCCCCAGGTTTGTATTTCCCCAGTCTTAAAATAACACCATGTGATACGAAAGAGATACCACCAGCTGGGGTCAGAGTCATTCCCACTGCTGCTACTGCTGGAATAGCCTCAGCTGCACATGGCAGTCTTCCACCTCTGGCCCTTCCAGTCAATCAAAGCCATACCTCCAGCTGGAGTCCATCTCCTACTGCGTCACACATCTACATGCCCCAGGTATGTTTGTTTTCTCCCACTAACTGCAAAGGGAATCTGGGGGACCTGTGCAGCACAGATGTCTCCATCAGGGCATAAGTAAAAACAGCTGAGCTGAATCAGAGGGACAGATTTCATCTGAATGTATCTCAGTACAATGGTCTTTTTAGGATGGGATTTATTTTACAGAATGCACTGCAAGTGGCTGCTCTGCTGTGTGTCCCTGCAAACACTCTGGGATGGGGCTGAGATTTGGAGCTGAGATGAGTACTGAAGAAAAAGGCTGAGATGCTGAAGAGACAAGTAGAAAATTATGAAACTAATGTGCCAGTGATGATTCAGTTCAAAACCTATAGACAGAGTAGGGACAGCAGCCTAGGAATTTCATGGAGCACCAAAACAACAGTTCTTACACCCCCACCACATCAGCACCACGTGAGAGTTGCCCACAGAGGGGGCCACCAGAGCCCACTCCTCACTGACCTTCTGCGCTCTCTGGCCTCCTCAGCCGAGAGGTCCTTCCCCAGGGCGGAGGCAGCCCCGGCATTCCCGGTGCCGTTGGCAGCGCCGAGCACAGCACGGTTTGTGATTACACCTAGAGGGGTGCTGGCACAACTGCCCTCTGCGTTTTTCTCTACAGCAGAATCAGTTTGTTGCCTGAAAGGGGCTCTGAAATAGAGAAGACATATGGAAGCAAAGCAAGTGAACTCCAGTGCTGACCGAGCCCAACCTCCTTGACAAAGCATGGACAGTTCATCCTCCTTGCTTTACACTCATGTGTTTGTAGAGAACAGCTACAGTAAAAATGAATTTTACAAAACTTGGAAAAGAATGAGCAGGAGGAATTAAGAGCCTTCACATCCCTGTTAGTAGCAAAAATGATCAGAAAAATGTACCTCGTGAATAAGCAGAAGGAAGAACTCCAAGGGCTTGTACACTGATCACCTGAGGGCAGCCTGAGCATGTGCTGTGTCACAGGGACAGAGGGCACAAGGGACACACTGCAGGCTATCACCTGTCTGCCAGTCACACCCACCACTGGAACTGTCCAACACCACTATCCTGGGATTGCTTATCATTCTGGAACTGTTTATCAGCACTTCCCATCTGGAAGCACAACTCCAATCCCTAATCCACTCCAAAACTTCCAACCCAAACACTGACTCTTTTGGAGCATTATCTCTGCTGGGAGCCATTACCTGGTGTTGTGGTGGGCTGAAGCAGGAGTGTTCACACCGAGAGATGTGGGACAGCAAGAGACAGGTTGCCACAGGGTGCCCAGGGAGGTAGATGAGGCAATGGCAGTGGGTGAGGTAGCTAGAGATGGACTGCGACTGGCTGAAATGTAGCGACTGCTCAGGTCACTACTTTTACCAAATGAAGCACTGTAAAACATCACAAATTCATGTCCTTCAGAGCACAGTAAATATTCAACAGCACATCCCACAGCCGGGCTGGAAGCTGGGAAGGGAGCAAGTACCACATGGCTGCAAAACATGTGCAAGGAGATCAGAGTGGCAGAGCTGTCACCGGTTGCCCAGTGACACAGGCCAGTTCCAGCCCTGCTTAGCTAAACCCAGCTCAGTTCCAGCATGAGAATAACGGTGCAGGGGGGAGTTGGGGAGGATCAGGGAAGGCAAAAACCCTGCTTCAGTGAAAGCAGGGCACAGGGAGCACCCAGTACCCTGGGGAAAGATGGGTGCAAGGAGGAGGATGCTTAAAGCAGGAAAGGAGAGAGTGAGTGACATAGGCTGGTCTGGCTGCATCACCCCTGAAGATGTCCAGGACTTCCAGTTTTAAGAACTTCTTTCCAGTGGCTTAAAGTTTTGGTGAAGACGATCAGTTCAGGCTTTAGTTCTATTTAAGACATGTTTGGCAAAAACTGTATTTCTGGAAAACAGCTAGCACAGCTGTTCAAAAATATTCAAAAATGAGCAAGGGAAATACTATTTTGCCAGTTTAAAGCAAGCTCTGAAAATCAATCTTGCTGAAAAGCTGTGTTTGAGCTTGTATTTTGGAGAAGATGGAGGAAGAAAGAAGGGCTCTTATACAAGGATGGACCCTTTCACTTTTTCAAAGAAAATCCAGCCTAAGGGGAGAGAAAATCTGCCCCAGTGATAGAGAAAATCCACTCTCTAGTAGGAAAAGCTGCGTATCTCTGAAAACAGACTTGATGAAATGTGGTAAAATCTCCTTCTTGCACATGCCCAAGCCCTGCACACAAGCTGCTCACTGCTTACACAGAGCAATCCAGTGGGTCCTAGGGCTCTGCCACACCTTTCCCAGCATCTGGCATACCTGGTTGCTACTGGTCAGACTGGACTGTCTGAAGGATCAAAGGCCAGGAAGGCTGGCTCTCGCCTTCTGCATCCTAACAGTTCCCATGGCAGGGAACAAGGACCAAAGTGGTTGCACAGGAATAAAAGCTAACCTAGAGGAAAGAAGCAGGCCACAACAGAGCTGCAAGTTTTAGGGAAAGCCAGGGACAACAGAATGAAACTGGACACCCACTCTAGAGTAAGAATCCAAAGAGCAGCCGGAGGCTGAAATTGCACTGGGAAGGGACAGGACCACAGCCAAGGACACAAGGACAGAGAAAGGATCCAGTCCTGATCACCCAGGCACCCAATTTAAAATTTTAGTTTTACATGCCAAGGCTCCCAGCCAGCCCAGCATGAGCTAGGTCCCTAGGGAGCCAAAGGGGACAACAGAGCATCCTGGAAGGCCTCCATGGGGCATCCTGGAAGGCCTCCACAGGGAGAAACCTCCCATTTGGGCTCCTCAGTTGATGGCTGCCTGCCATATCCAAGTCACATAGGAACAAGCAAGTCATTGTAACCAGGTAGCAACCCCTGGCAGGACCCTAAACAGAGCTTCCTCTGGAATGCTGGCCCTGCCTGGAAAATGAAGGAGCAGGAAATCCTTCTGAAAGCAAGCCCCTCCCTTCTTGGCTCTCTGCCTCAGAGGGAAAAGCCAAGCCCTGAAGATGGGCTGGGAGGAGAGTGAGAGTGGGAAGAGGAGCCTGGTTGGGGTGGGTGTGTGGAGCAAGTGGCCATAGAGTTGCATAAATTAGTGTTTTGAGGAGAAGATGGCAGTGGAACCTGTGTCTGGGGAAGGAAGGAGAGGATCAGCAGGGGAAAAGGTGGTGGCAGCACTGGGGGAACAGAATTGATGTGGCACCATCCTAGGAGAGCCCAAAGCAGAGAGGCTGAAGCATGAGGGTGGCTGTAAGAGAGAGAAGGAACTTGGTCAAGAAGGGAGGATTCAGGAGGGTTATCAAGGAAGCCCTGGAAAGGACTGTCTTTGAGAAGGGAAAGGCAATGGGTGAGGAGGATGGAAGCAACACCAGGTGCCTGGGAGAGCAGTAACGTGGGGGACAAGAGGGAAGGAGGAGGAGGAACGGAGAAAGAGGGCACAGGGATGGCATTGTGCCAGCTCCAACACACACATGGGCAGAGCAATGTGGTGTTGGGGCACCAGGAGTACACTCCTGCTCCCAAGGGAGCCAAGGCACTGCCACCTCTGCGGGAATCCACCTCCCAACCTACCCCTGGGTGTCACTGCACAGTATGAGGAACACTGCAAGGCATTTACTCCATTGTTCACATTTGATGACACACCGCCCCTCATTCTCTAAAACTATCAACCACAACAGAACCATCAGGGAATGAGCAATCAAATGTAAAGCAAATTTCAAAGCAATAAAAAGAAATACTTGAAAGGCATTAAAAACTTTAACTTAAGAACCTTCACACTCCTAAAAAGCTTCCACATGTGGTAATAAAAAAGGTTTGCACAAAGCACGTTACTATGTTTTTAAACACACTGCCATGGGATATTGCAGAGATCAAACTAGGATCTGGGTATGGAAGTTGTCGACAGTGGTGGCCATTAATAACAATGGTTAAATATAACCCCTGGCTCCTAAATTCCTGATTGCTGGAAGCAAGGAGAGCATAGGAGATAGAAGACTGCTCTGAAGTTATCCTGGCTTTTGTAACTTCTTCAAAACCAGCTGCTGTCAGAAACAGAGTCTGGGCTGCAGAGACTGTTGTCCTGGCTCACTCCAATGGCTTTTATGTGACCAGAACCTGCAAGTATTTGCATAAAAGTCAAATGAAGGAGAAAATGTGTGGCTGAAGGATTTCATTCTGGAGAGAGCCCTTCCTGGGAGGCAGCACTTCTGGCTGTCATGTCAAAGGCAGGATGCTGGACCAACCAATCCAACCTGCTACGCCAGTTCTCTTCCACATCCTTTCATATACAATCAAAGTGACCTGGATTTTTGAAGGCCAGTATGCACTAAAATGGATACCCAGACATTAGAGCAGGGTTCTGTAGATTTCTGGGCCAGTGGTACACACAGAGAAAGCAGGACAACAGAGAGAGCATCGATATCTGCTTCAACTAAAGTTAAAGAATATTTGTAACATTGCTGCAAATTATTTTGCTCCCTTTTATTAAAAAAAAACCACCAAAAAGGCAGTAGCTTAAGATGATCTGCTGCTGTTGTTCCTTCTATGTTTGGGGTGTCACATAAAGCACTTAAAGAATGTAACTAAGGTTAGATGGGATATTGGGAGGGAATTGCTCCCTGTGAGGGTGGTGAGGCCCTGGCATAGGTTGCCCAGAGAAGCTGTGGCTGCCCCTATCCCTGGCAGTGTCCAAGGACAGGTTTGTGGAAGATGATCTTGCCCACAGCAGGGGGTTGAAGGAGATGGGATTTAAGGTCCCTTCTAACCCAAACTAGTCTGTGATCTTTATGGAGATTAGTCAAATGCTGAGGCAAAGGGGAGCTGCAGATATACACAGTCATCCCCTCAGTGACATCCAAGCATGTCATATTCCCTTGAATTCTTCCTCTCTAAAAAGAAGCTTTGACCTTTTGAAGTTGTGTTCAGAGTTTTGCTAATGCTTGGAAATGACAAAATACTTATGTCTAACCGGGTTCCTTTCCTCATCTTAGGGGCAGATGCACAAGGCTGGAGAAATCAGAAGTTCAATATAATCGTATACAATTTCTCTGAGCTCTCCTACAGAAAACTATATGGGATAAAGGTCTAATTGATCATGGTTTTACTGTTTGTACATGAAATGCAGACCTTCGTGACAAGACCTCAGTATTAGTGATATCCCACTGCAGCCTAAACCTTCCCCACTCTCTGTACAGTTTAACCAAGGAAATACAGTACAACTGTGTGAGTGCAACACTAAATCTGGTGCAGGATTAACTGTAATAAACCAGCAATGTTTGTAAGATTGTCTGTGACTGGGCTGTCCCTCAGCTCAGGAAGCAGCACAGGTGTCCCAGCTGCAAAGGGCAAAAGTTTTCCAATGTAATCAGCTGCAGACCAGCTTCGGAAAGAGACAAGCTATGGAGGCTGGGCTGTCATCACGTCCCAGGATAGCTGTGAAGTCACCGGAATGGATCAGAAGAGCAGAAGGCTTCTGCTTGAAAGGGCTGCTTCACCTTTTGTGGCAATGGATCTGTTCATGCTCAGCAACTGGACACACACATCCTTGAGCACCACTTACCTCCACAGCATAAACACTGGAACAAATTGCCTCTTCCCAAGTATCTCAAGCAGTTGTTCCATCTTCAGGACAGGGTCTAGAATCTGGTGAAACTCAATCTAAAACCTTAAGCTATTGCTGCTGTTTTCCTTAAGCAGAAACACTGTGGCTTTGCAGTGCGATATATTTATTACAGGCTGTTCTGATGGTCTCCTGTATCAGCAGAAATAAAGGTGAGGTGCTGGCACTGCTGATCGTCCTGCTCACATGAAAACCCAGCAATGCATTATTTGTCTCACCAGAGCAGGGTATTGCTTCAGCTCACTCAGAGAGAGCCATTAGCTGGTATCTCAAGGGCACCGAGACTCTGTCTCCCAAGGGGGTCCAGAAGACTGCAGTTACAGGAGTTCTGCCTGGAATTGCCTTCCTGCTTCTGCCTGGCTCCTTTACCAATTATCAGCCTCTACAACTTTGCACACTCTGTGAACAAACTGCTTCCTTACTGCCTTACAAAACAAGGGTTGAAGCATCAATTTTACTCTTTAGCAAGTGCTGTACATCATTCACAAGATCACTGCCGCTTTCCGATAACACCATAAACATGGACTAATATAAACCAAAATTAGAGATAAGCTATAACTTACTCACCAAGAGCTATCTGAACACCGCTTTTGGATTCTTACTACATTAATCTGTTTTTATGATCAATTTTGGTTTTATTCTCTAACCATAACACCAGCATTCTCATAAACAGAGAAAACATTGCATTTGAGTTATGGGAACAAGAGTATGTAAATTCAGCCCAGCAATTTGCAAATTAATAAAAATGATAGCCTTTAAAAACACTATTAATCAAGGCAAATACCAAAAATCTTAACTCTTCTTTCCTGCTCTCAGCAGAAGAGGGCCCCAAGGCCAGTTACAAGATACAGGAGGCAACAAGAGGAAGCTGAGGCATGTTAAGAGTGGTTCTGACTGCCTGAGAACCCATGAAAGACAGATGTGGACATACCTTTTCAAGTAGGTGGATACATAGGTAGTGGGTGTACCAGAGTGGGGAGCTTCGTTTCCCTTTGGATTGTCTCTCCAGGGCTGCCGTGTGTAGGAGCCACTCCGCACCAGGTTCACAGCAGATTCTCTAAAGCAGAAAAGAGCACAGGCTTTGCTTAGAAAAACCTCTAGAGTTTGCTTTTGGTTCCTTTACAGTTTCACAACACATATCCTTCCCTTACACCTATGTGCTTCATTGTTCAGGTGACACAGCTCAGAGAAACACTTGCTCTGGCCTTAGCAGCAGCTCCTGCTCTTGCCAATTCACTTCAGAACCACAGATGATGCAATGTTTTGCACAATGAGGAACAAGATCATTTTTAGTCAGAAAACTTGCAAATGAAATTCAGACTGTCCATAAAGTAATTTAACATATTAAATAGCGTCATTTAATATTTTCTCTGCTGTCTGTATCAAACAAGTTATAAATGGGCAGAGATATTGGAACTGCAGGGAAGTTTCATTCTTCAAGGTATCCAGGCAAGGAGAAATTCACAAAGCAAAGCCTTTCACAAAATTATTAGACTTGGCAAAGTCCTCTAAGACCACTGAATCCAACAATTAACCCAGCACTACCAGGTAGACCACAAAATCATGAAGCAGAAAACAACAAACAAAATACTTAAGAGTATCCAAAACTACTTGACAAGTTATCAAGCAATTTCTAGTAGTGCTGTTTCCCCTGCTTATCTGAAAGCAGGGCTCTTTCCCTAGTGCTAATGCACACTCTGGCAGCGTATCCTGCTCTCTGCTGGTGCTGGACAGGACTGGAGCTTGTAATGCAGCACTATTCCATTCCCCCATCAGCCTGCAATTATTTCTCATTTCCAGTTGTCATGACCAGACTGATGCTCTCTCAAGACACCTGTGGGTTCCAGAAAGGAAAACCCAGATGTTTTGAAAGGAAAGAATAGTGGGGAAAAAAATCTGTACTACACAGCATGACTGGGTACCATCTGTTCCTGAAGGCCAGTTCTCCTC
This sequence comes from Certhia americana, assembly GCA_018697195.1. Classification (NCBI taxonomy): domain Eukaryota; kingdom Metazoa; phylum Chordata; class Aves; order Passeriformes; family Certhiidae; genus Certhia; species Certhia americana. Next base: position 6,464,165 of record JAGMWU010000028.1, read on the forward strand.
AGCCAGTCCCCACTCCACACAGAAAAGGGCACTTGTCAGCACCTACAGCAGGATGTGCCACTCAACATCAGCCTCTGCCAAACCTTCTTGAGCTGATCAACAGACACAAATTGTCTGCAAAACTCTGGATCTCAGAATCTGTCTGAGAGTGAACAAGAACACAGCGGGGAGGTTCCAGCAAAAGATCAGCAAAGAATCTCTGATTATTTGCGCTGAAAATTTCTCAGGGTGTCATCTGCCACAGGTCCTGCCCAACAATTACAGTTCACAGCCACTGCTCTGCATGTGCCTTTCCTCCTCTGTTGGGGAAATAGCTGATAATGAGGCTCAGGCCAAATTTTACTCCTCTAGTACAAACTGAATCACAGAATGGCCAGAGCTGGAAGGGACCATAAAGCTCATCCTGTTCTAATACCTGCCCTGGCAGGGACACCTTCCACTAGCCCAGTTTGCTCCAAGCCCCATCTAGTCTGGCCTTGGACAGTTCCAATGGGATGGGACAGCCACAACTTTCCTGGGCACCCTGAGCCAGGGCCTTACCACCCTCACAGTCAAGAATTCCTTTCCAATATCCCATCTAACCCTGCTCTCTAGCAGTGGGAAGCCATTGCCCCTTGTCCTGTCATTCCAGGACCTTGTCCTAAGTCCCTCTCCAGCTCTCTGGGAGCCCCTTTTAGGCACTGGAAGGTCCCCAAAGAGATGCTGCTTGTAGAGACCAGCTCCTCAAATATATTTGAAAACCCTGGATATATACACACCATTTACACCACGGTTCCATCCAGGGGCATCTACACACACCTGTAGAAACTGTAAAAACAGACCTGCAGTGAAACAGTTTCTACATGGGAGAGCTCACAAGCTTGAGTGAATCTCAAGTGACAGAGGTGTGAACAAAGGTGACTGCTGAGCAAGTGACAAGTACGAGTGCAAGTGGCAGCTACAAAATGAAGCACTTGCATATTAAAAAGAAAAAGGATACATAAATCTGGTTGCCTCAACGGAGCCTGTGCCTGTGTGAGGACAGGACTGGAGGAACCAGTCTGCTGATTCCTGCTCACCTAAATGAAAACCAACATACCAGAACTTTTATAGACCAAACTGGCTCTTGATGTTGTGAATTCCTGTGTACGTGAGACTGCTGAGAAAATATACATACCATGATTACAGAAAAATTATATTCCAGAAGTACTTCTGACAGGATGGAATCTGAGCATTAACTTCAGCCAGTCTTACCTGTTTTCTTTTTCTTCTGTATCACTCGTACTGCTCAGCCTTCTGGGGACTATGGTGGCAAGATAACTCTTGTCTCTGTCCTGGTGAAGCAAAAGAGGAACTTCAGCTACACCTCTCTTACTCTTCCAGCATGTTCAGTAGCAAATAAATTCATGTTCAAATTCCTTCAAGTAAAAAAGCATCCTCCTACCAGCTGGTTTAAGGGAACTTCTTGGGCAACACATACCACAGCATAGAACTATCAGTTCTGAAAGGGATTTCCTGATGACCATGGTAGTGAATAAAAGCATGCTCTAACTTAGAGAATAACTTTTCAATCACAGAATCAGAGGATCGTTTGGGTATAAGGGATCTTTAATCCACTAGACCAGAGCTCCATCCATGTTGACCTTTCAGAGATAAAGCATCTATCTACCCGTGGGCAGAAAAGTTACAGTTACTGAATATGTGGGATGGGATTTACAAATGCAGCTGGTGAGTAGAGGAGGAATCCATGTAAATGATGGGAAAGGAGAATCTCCACTGAAGGTATGTGCTGTTGTCTGGATAGGACATTTTCTGGAAAAGAGCAGGCTACGCCAGACTGGCAGCTCCTGTTCAGTGACAGCCTGGTCCAAACTGAGCAGGACTTAGACCAAAGGGGCACCAAACTCCAGTTCTGGAGAAACAACTGATTGGAGGGAAATATTTTTCAAAAGAAAAAGAAAGTAAGAATGAAAGAGACCCATATTGTTAGGATACAAACCCCAGTGATAACTCAAAGGGAAAGGGATTTACACCCATTTACCCATGGGGTAAAGTGGATACACTAAAACATCCTCGCTGAAAGCCAAACCTTTTCCTTGCTGTCCAACAGTGCAGATATCCGAGGGCTGGATGAGGAGCGATAGATAGGAGTAGTTTTATCCCTTTGTGCTTCACGAGTGGCAGCAACCTCACTCAACATGTTGTGGCTGCCAGTCTTCCTCAGGCCCAGCCGCCATGAGGAAGGTGACTCATCCTTCTGCTCATCTGACCTGCTGAGCCAGCTGAACTGTGGAGGAGAAACAGGAACATTTAGAAAAAGGAAGAGCAGTGCAAGGCACAATCTAAGTTCAAAAAGTGTTTCAATAAGCCCCAGTTTTTGCTCGGCTAGACTTGTAAGATAGAATTACTTATTTCCTGCTTCACTTTAATTACAGGACAGAGCTCAAAGTGAACTAACAGGGATGCAAACTGCTGTAGTGCCTCATCCCCAAGGACAGAGGATGAAATGAATTTTCTGTCACTGTGCAGGTCTTTGCCTACACAATGCCCTCCTCCAGCTTTTAAGGAACAATGAAGCTTTTATTATCACCCGTTTAGGAAGGGGAAATTGTTCAGTAAAGGCAGAAAACCAAAAACAAGTACTCAGGTCTTACAGAACTAGCTGCAAATAAACCCCTCACACCAGTGGAGTTCAGGAGAATCCATTGAGATCACTAGGGAGCTGTAGCCAACAACACTGTAAAGGAAAAGACTGAGAAAACCTGGATTATTTAGCATGGAAAAGAGAAGGTAAAGACAGGATTTAGTTGCTCTGCTACTTGGAGGTGAATTTACAGAGGACATGGAACCAGACTTCTCTATAGTCTACACTGAAAGGAGAACAGACAAGTTTCCACTTGAGAAATCCCAGCTGACATGGAAATCCAACTCCTGGCAGGAGTGAAGCTGCACTGGGACAGGGAGTAGAGCATTGCCATCCTCAGAGACCTTTTAATACTCAGCTGAGCTCAGGTAGGACAAAGCAACATGTCGTGAGCTTAATTCTGCTTTGAGCAGAACATTGAACTTCAGCCTCACAGAGGCCCCTTCCATGGGTAACTGGGCACACCACAGAATGGGCCTTTGTGCTTTTTGTTGTATGAGGCACTTCTGACCTGCATATATTAGTCCTTAAATGCACAACTGCTTAAATGTAGGACTTTTGCTACAGTTATCAAGTCTTTCAAAAGTCTGCCCACTGCCATTCAAGAATGGAGCCTGCGCATCACAAGAGATACTTGTGCGTGGCTAAGCACCAAGTTGCACAGGAAATAAAGAAAACAAATTATTAGGAATTATTGGAAAAGTACAGAATACAAAACACACAACCACTGTGGCTCTGTGTTACCAAAGGGTGCAATCACACCTTCAGTAACACACAGCTCAGCTCCAGGGCTCAGCAGCAGCTGACAAGAAGGGAAGAGTTCAGGGAAAGGCAGCAAGAATGAGTAGAGCAAGAGAGGTTTTGCATAGGGAGATATTCAGTGTATCATTAGTCTCCAGGCTGAAATATGACCAAGGTACATGAAATCCTCAGCAGCACACAGAAGGGTGAGTAAGGAACAATTATTCCCAGGTCCATCCCATAAAGGAACAAGGGATAGCAAACAAACCCAGCGTGTGGTAGGTTAATGGGACAAAGACAGGGAGCTTTGTAGAGTTTTTAACTAAGCTGAAGGACTCTTTTTACCACTGGACATTAGAAGATCCCAATTAAAAAGTGACTGTATTGAGGAAAAGTCCAACAGGAGCTACTGAAGACAAAAATACGCCAGGTTCAGCGAGTCCCTGAAGTTCCAATTGTTGGAATGTGGGAGGGAACTCCTGCAAGACTGTGTTCTCTAGTAGCTTCTGATGGTCACTGTTGGGCAGGACACTGGGCAGACAAGGCTTTTGATCAAAGCTGATCTAAGCATAGTTATACCATATTCTATCTGACACAAACCATCTGACACTATTCAGAATAAATGGAGCTACTGCAGAGCTCTGCCCTCAGACTCACTGTCTGAAGACTGCCAAGCTAAAATTATCCCTGCACTATTTCAGCAATGTTTTCAGCTCATGTGATTTCAATGCAGATGCAAAGAGTTAATATGTACTCCACAATTTCCAGCACTGCCAGCCTACTGAGTTACACAGCTCTAACATTTTCAAGTGGTTTTGATGCTTTCCTAAGAGAATGCTCAAAACCACAGCAAAAGCTGCCATCTGTAAATTCTGAACAACAGAGGAACAGCCCATACTAATAACTCCCCTAACAGAGGGCAACACAATCTAAAGCCCAGTCTGTCAAAGAGAATTACAGAAAGATCAAACAGGTGAGAGAAGGTAAAAAAGCTGATCTTAAGTGACTGAGGTCAAATCAATAATTGCTCTGCTCAGAGGCCAGCTTTTACACTCTAACACCCTTATTCTGCCTTAAACAGCTCAAAGGAGTGAGACCAAACTTCTGCAGCTGGGAAAAAGTTAACTGAAGTGCCCAGCATGCTTCTACCTGTAACAGTTCCTCTGCTAAGCCAACCTGAGCTGAACAATGCCCAGAGGAGCTCTGTTCCATTTGATCTTGGTTACACTCAGCTATATGTGAAAAAAAAAAAAAGTGACTAAGCAAGAAACATTTTCCTCTGAGAAGCAATGAGTGCTTCAGCCCTGGGCCAGTTGTGTTATTTTCTCCATAGTCTGGTGCACAAAAAAGCAGCTGCACATGACAGAAGTCCTGTGCAGAGCAGAGTCTCCTGGTGCCATCTAGCTGAGTGATCTGAGAGCTGGAGGATTCACGTAAGATTTCAGTGACCACTTCACCTTTCAAAGATTTTATAGCCCAGCTGGCCAGCTACATGCAAAGTACCCTCTGCTTGCTGGGCAATAACATCACACCACTGACTCAAGTGGCTTTGGCAAGTCAGGGGCACTTTGGTGCCAAACTCACCACTGGCACATGGGCAGGAATCAGCTCTGGTGACAGATCTGCTAAGAAGATATTGGCACCAGCCCCCTCAGAACTGACAGCACACAGAGCATGTGCTGTAGGTTGGGTTTCTTCACCACAATTTGCTTTGGAGGGTCAGAGATTCAAGAGGAACTGTACTGTCCCTACACTGCTATTAGCACACATCTTTATCAGAATTTCTTACTACCAGGCTTTTCTAAATTCAAGTCTGAAACTCCTCTGAAGACTAATTTCAGAGCATCCATCTCCCAGTAACACCTTCTGCTTCTGAGCACTGCTGGAGTCCCCAGTGATTCCAAATTCACTTACTCTTCTGGCAGATGCAGTGAAGGAGTTGGGCTCGGGTGGTGGCATTTGCTCAGGGATGCTGGGCCTGGATTCACGGCTGGAGTGGTTGGCAAAGGGCTCTTCCTTTCTCTCTACAATTTTAAATGAGAAGAGAAACCAAGTGTTTCAGTATTGCACTTCCGAGGCCCTTCTTTACACAGAGGGTGGTCTGCACTCCAGTTCAGTGCTGTGTGACCTCAGTCTCCTTGGATCACAGAGATGTCAGTGCCTTCTGCATTGTCAGATGTCAGAGCTTTCTGCAAGGAGATTCCCACTTCCTAAAGAGTAGGATGGATACATTTGTCATGCAAAGCTTTTGTACTTGATCCTCACAGACAAGCAAAATCTTTGCAGAAAGCACCATGGAGAGGACACGAAGGTTTTTTATTTTTCACAATTTTGTTTCCTGTCTGGGAATTTGTTCCCTGGTAAATCTTGGGATGAAAAGGGGCACATGCTGTTCCTGCTGTAGCACAAGTGTGGTACAGCCCACAGCTGGGTTTCACTGCACAGTTCTCTGCACTTGCTTGTGCTCCTGGGCAGAATTTCTGGTCTTCTGTAGCAAAATCCATTTTTCTACAGGAAACCAGGACTGCTGCCCAACAAAAGTCCTTACCTGCGCTCCAAGCAAGCTAAGCAACCCTTGTCCAAGCTCACAGCTGGCTCCGTGCTTGTTAGATAAGTGCAGCTGTCCAGTACCACATTTATTTTTTGTATCTATGCACATGCTTGACAGAAGAACATCCACCAGATATTACCAGGGGGAGAGTAAGCAGAAAGTGTGACTCAGGCAATAGATTCATTTGACAGGAGAGCACAGGCTGGAGACAGACTATTCACCATAAACCCAGGCACATGGAACCTGCCTGAGAAATGATGTACCTACACCCACCAATCAAAGCTTTCCTCATAGCTATGAGTGCTCACACTGTCATGGCTTAGAAAAAATAATTTTAAGCATGAGCACCCAAACAGTCCTAGCAAATAAGGTATGTGCAGGGAATAAAAATCTGCTGTTACATATCTGGAGTTGTTTGGGATGGAGCATCTGGGAGGATGGCACCTTGGAGCGTGAAGATCAATCTTTCTGTAACAAATATTCTCAGTACTAGAAATATAAGGATTCAAAGGACATAGAAAACAGAAAAGAGCAGGCCAAGAGAAACATTTTAAAATATCAGGAAGTTAGCAGGACTGACAGAACCTGAACTAAAGAGACAAAGTCACAATCACAGAATATCCTGAGTTGAAAGAGACCCACAGGATCATCCAGTCCAACCCCTGATCCTGCACAGACACCCCAACAATCCCACCCTGTGCATCCCTGAGAGCTTTGTCCAAAAACTCCTGGAGCTCTGGCACCCTTGGGGCTGTGTCCATTCCCTGGGGAGCCTGGGCAGTTCCCAGCACCTTCTGGGAGAAGAACCTTTCCCTGATACCCAGCCTGACCCTGCCCTGCCACAGCTCCAGCTGTTCCCTCGTGTCTGCGTAAGAACAGATTCTCAGCTACTTTTTCCACTCTGCAAAGCAGCAAGATTTCAGTTCTGGAGCTGAAACCTTGGGTGCACTTTTCACCCACCCTGGGGAAGGACATTAGATCCCCCATTCCTCCTTGCAGGCCCAGCCTGCCATACCTGGCATCCAAGTCCATGGAAATGCCCATGGACAAGGAAGGATGTGCTGCCGTTTGCTGACAGCTGCTTATTCTTGTGACTGAGGCCTGTAAAACACAGGGCACTGCAGGAAGGGAAGGTGGCAGCAGCTCTCCAGGCTGGCCTGGATGTGCACTGGGAGCTTGCTCTGGAAGTTTATAGCACGCAGGTCAGCTTTTAAGATCAAGCCAAATTAGAAGGGTACAGGCTAAAGTGGTAATGACAGGTTGGGAAGGACTAACTGTGAGCAATGTGATTGGGAACAGCTGACTGCAGAAGAGGGACAGGTGGAGGGAATCTGTGCTGGCTTTGGGCAGGATCCGACATTTCATTCTACCAAAATGTTAGCAATAAAAAAATATAAATTCCAGATAAGAAACTGGAGAGAGTTAATTTGATCTCCTCAAAACAAATTTGGTAAGAGTAAAAATTTAAGTTTCTAATTCCTTTTTTGTAAGAGTTTTTGAATAAGGGTTTCTGTTTAGTTGGTCTTTAAACAAAACAACACTAAAAGCTTCCATGGCTTGCTTTAATTCCCAAGAATTACATACTGAAATAGTACCCAGAACAGATAAACACCATAGAATTTTATATTGATCTTTCTCTTATTTACAAGAGGTCAATTCCAAATTAATTGTCTTCAAAATGAACAAAGTGACATCAATGCCCTTAGCTTCCTTTGTCTGAAGAATACAAATTTCTTACAGATTTTAAGAAACATACTACTCTGAAGCCTTCCAAAAATTTCACTGCTTCCTTCATACAATTCCTTCCTCCCACAGTCTCTGCAAATTCAATAAATTAATTGCAACCTGAGACTCTTTAAAACACACCTCAAAATAAACATATGTTACACTGTCAGCTTATAGATGTCCTGTTTTATGCTCAGCTACCAAAAGAATTGGAAGTTTTAGGTTTAAAAAGATCACTCCAATTTTTTTTTCATCTGGACTTTGAACATTTTAGAACAACAGTCATAATCTATGTGTCCAGCTATGCTCAGAATGATAAAGATATGGGAATATTACTGAAAATCAAGAGAAATGAGGGAATAATATTCATGTTTTCATACCCATGCCTCCTGCACAATCCAAGTATGTAAAACGTTGACCAGATAAACACAGAACCACAGAATCTCAGTTTGGTTTGAACTGCAAGGAACCTTAAAGCCCATCTCATTACACCCCCTGCCATGGGCAGGGACATTCCAGCAGCCCAGGTTGCTCCAAGCCCTCTCCAACCCGGCCTTGGGCACTTCAAGGGATAAGGCAGCCACAGCTTCTCTGGGCAACCTATGCCAGGGCCTCACCACTTTCACAAGGAAGAGTTTTTTCCTAATATCCTATCTAAATCTACTCTCTGCCAGTTTGAAGCCATTCCCCTCCCATCCTGTCACTCCAGACCTTTGCAAACAGTCTCTCCTCATCTTCCTTGCAGGCTCCCTTCAGGACCTGGGAGGTCACAATGAGGTCACTCCAAAGCCTCTCTTCTCCAGGCTGAGCAATACCAGTTTTCCCAGCCTTTCCTCACAGCAGAGCTGCTCCATCCCTCTGACCATCCTGCTGCCTTCCCTACTACTCTGAAGCCTTCCAAAAGGCTTCCTCTCTCCAGCAGCTCCTGTGTCCTTCCAGTGCTGGAACCCCAGGGCTGGAGGCAGCTCTGCAGGTGGGGTCTCACCTGAGCAGAGTAGAATCCCCCCCTTGCCCTTCTGCCCATCCTGGGGGATCAGCCCAGGAATACCAGTGTCTGTCTTTGAAATCAGTAATACTGTGACATTTATTATTTTCATTACCAAAATGAAAAATCCTACTTCTCTTTGGAGTCCTCCTCCTATAATGTGGGCTGATGCTGTTACCTTACAGAACCTTGCTTTAAAAAGAGTACCAAAGTTGTGACCCCCACCACCACCCACATATGCAACAGGTGATAGCTGTGTCATCATCCAGCTGGGCAAGTCCACACTCACCTTACCAGAGATTTCAGAACTTTACAAGGTGGGGTTTCAATTCTGATGGGAATTTCTCAAAGGATCCAATAATCTTTCCAGGAAAGGAGAGTAGAGGTAACAAAGCCTGAAGCTGCATCATTACCTGAATGCTTGTTGTCTCCCTTTTCTATTAGCTTCAGTGGTTTGACATAGTCCCCTATAATGTGCTTTGCTCAGTGAATTAATGCAATAAAAAGACCTGTTCTGGCTTTACACAAAATTTAATGTGGAGTGCTGTAGACCTTCCCTTGCTGAAGGATCTTAGACTGTTCCCAACTCAGTTAAAACCCCACAAAGCTCTAGGTCAAAAGTGCAAGCATTTCAGTTGTTTTGGTCAAACTACCACCATGTTTACAAGGATTACAAGCATTGGCACCCAGCTAGATAGATATAATTTATATTTATACTAACATGTATATAATCTCAGTAAACCCCCGATTTATGGAGAAAATAGATGTGACCTGTACTGTGTGTCTCTTTCTACCACTGACATATCCACTAGACTTGCTTGATTTAAAAGCCCCAAGATCACTTCCCTGTGTTACTGCCCTGCCTACCCAGCTGGGGCAGCAGTAGCTCTGCAGAGCCCAGCCAGGATTTTCCAGCCCTCTCAACCTGCCCCAACAGCATTAACTCGTACAATCCTAACACAGGTGACAATTTCACTGGCACAAAAGCACAACAAAACTTTAAACTAGACTTCTCCTCAGGACCTATTTCTTAGTATTGGATATAGACCAAGTAACTTGATATTAAAAGTAGTTTAAGCATTAAACACATCATAGTCCAAGATCTATCTGTGTTTACATATTAAGTACAAATAAATCTTGGCTTACTGTAAAATTAGTATCTGTATTTAAACTTTCTGTGCTGCACAAATACACTTTTGAAACTAATTAAGGAAGCCACAGAAATTATGGAAAAGGAATGGGAGTAAGATGCCAGCAATATGCTGTAATGTAAATGCTACTGTGACTCTGTTTACTTAAGCCTTATTTTCCACTATCATTTGCAATCATTATTCATCACAGAAGTTCCTCACCTCTCTTTCACCCAGAACAGCTTCAGCCTTTCATTTCAGAGTGATCTGAACACAACAAGCTATTGCCTTCCTACACCTTCACCTGCTTCCCTACCATCCTGCAGTACCTGAAAGATTCTTCTTGAACTGGGACAACAAGAAAAAGACCCTGTTTAAGAACAAACTATGGACAACGTGTTATCTTCAATATACATGAGCTGGAAGTAGGAATTAAAACAGGATCTGAAGGATTGGGGTTTTTTTTATAATTATGCTGATCTGGGAGTCAGCATTTGAATCAGCTTTTTTAGCTCTAGATTTCTCCAAATTCTGTACACGTACACTGGAAGTAAAACTTTCAGTATGTCCTTAACAACTAATTATGTAATAAGTAACAATAACAACAACAGCAACGACAATATTAAGAATGATAATAGCTAGGCTGGCTATTAAATCCAAGGCTGTACTGAGTCTTACCTGACTCCTTTTCAGCATCTGATTCTGAAACTTCGTCTTCAGCTTCTTCCTCTTCAGAACTAGAACTGCTTGAGTCCTTGTTCTCTTCCTCAGTTTCCATGGACTTTAGCGTGTCTTCCTCATAAAGAATCTTCTCTTTGCTGCAAAATAGGACATTCTTAGGACTAGGCAAGCAAGTTATCTGAGTGGTACTCCTCAGGAACACACACATACGATTTATTACATACAGAACAAGCAAAGGATAAAATCCATCCACAGATTGATCACTCCAGCACTTCCATCATGGCCAATTTGCCACAGATTTCACTGCCAGTCTCACATTTTCTAATCCTGCAAGCATTTTTCCATCCACAAAAATGTGATCTCTCCTTTTTTACTGCTACACAATGCAGCAGTTGGGCTATAGGTCTCTGTGCAACAAAAAGGTGCAGTTCTCAGCTCAAAGATCCGATCGATCTTCAGCCAGAGCACAAGCTGGAAAACCAAACAGCAGAGAAATAAGCCCTTGCTCCATCACTCATTGGGTATGTTAAGACACAATTAAATCTGTACTTGAGAGTGCTCAGATTAAGAAAACCCCAAAATAATTCATGAAATAAAACAGCAATGAATTATTTTTTGATCTAGCTGAGGCCAGCTGGCTGTGAGAGATAAAGCTGCTCTCCCATTATTTTCTGGGCATTTTTTTTTCAACCAAGGAGAGACTTACTTGGTGAAGAGTCTGTTTTGAGGCTTCCCATTCATGTCAGCTTCAATCAGCTTATTCCTTGTCTCCTTCTCACTTCGCAGCTGTTAAATAGTCAGGAAGATGGGAGAGAGAGAATGAGGACAGACATCAACGAGCCCCATCAGCATAACCCAGTCAGCACCACATCACAAGGTCAGCCCAGCCACATTACACCAAACCACTGCAGATCTGTGTAAGACGCCACTTGAACAGATCTTGAACAGCAGCACATCTGCAATGGCACTGCGAGCCTTGGACTGGAGCTCCACTAGGGCACAGCACCCAGCATGTCCTTAGAATGCAGGTGCCATTTAATAAAACCTTCAAAGGCACCTGCAGCTGCCCCTGCCAAGACCAGGGACGAATCTTCACTGCTGCCCAGAGAGGTCATGGGCTCCCCCATCCCTGGAAGTGTCCAAGGCCATGGGGCTTGAAGGAACCTGGGATAGTGAGAGGTGCCCCTGCCCATGGCAGGGCGTGGGACTGCATGAGCTTAAAGGTTGCCTCCAGCTCAAACCACTCTGGGATTCTGCTGGAGGTCTGTCCACATGTGTGTATGCCCTAGATTCAGCTAAAAATTTGCTGCCTTCGTGGCTATTATTTACTTGCTGTCAGAGGAAAGCATTAATGTTTGCCCTGTACAGGCAACCAGGGAACTCCTGTGATGATGGGGCAATTTTTAATTTCTCAAATGCACAAAGTCATTGCATGGGAGTATCTGGGATCACACAGAAATTGAAAGACTTTGTCTAGAGAGCAGCAATAGTAATTTTATCACCATCAGTGGACAAAACAGTACCCAAAAATTGTTTTAGTACCTTCCAGAAGCACAGAAACAGCTGAGGCAGAAGTAGGGATGGCAGTTAGGGGCTCACTTTAAGGCTGACTCTGTTGTGTCATGGCTCACCAGGTTATTCTTTTTCTTTTGACAGTAGTTGACAGCAGGCAAAGGAAGTAAAAACACTGTAAATTCTGAATTACAGAATCCCAGAATTATTTGGGTTGGAAGGGATCTTAAAGCTCATTAACAAATGAGCTTAACAAATATAAGTTTTCTATTTGTAAGTGATAAAAATGGCACATGATAAACTGGCTTTTGCACTAAAAAAACCAAGTCCACTTAAAAAAAAAAGTGTGATAAAATCTGGATTCTTCTGTCCAGTTCTACACTGACTGACTGTAAATGGAGAAGGCCTTTATATAGTGCTTCTATATAGAGGAACAGGGGATTGTAGCCTCTGCAAAGCAGCCCTAAAAATGGGTGAGCAGTCACCCAAAAAAATTCTTCTTTCTCTTTTCTTTTAAGAAGTGCAGTTATTTGCAAAATCCTGTAGTGAGAGAGAGGGGAATCCAAAATGCAACCCTGATAGTATTTATCAACACCTCATTTAGGGAGAAGCTGATTAATTTTTAAGAAGTTCCTGTGAATACTAAGGCTGGTATTTGAGGATGGCAGCAGCTGTGTTGTGATCAGAGCTGGAGTTCTAACCACCCACATTGTCAGTTCCTGAAAATCCTTTCCTGGGGTTTATCAGCAGTGTTCCCATTCTGTCTCTTCCTGAACTCAGTGTTTTAAGTGATACTTAAAGGTTTTTAATTATTTTTGAAAGAAGGTTAGCTTGTTTTTCAGAAGCACCCAAATGAGATAATTGAGTAGATCAAATGAAATAGGAAAACATTCAATCCAAACTCAAGTTTCTGGCTTGACAACTGCCCTTACTTTGAACAAGATCTATTTTGCTTCCTTTTTTTCGTCAACTTTTGGCTCATAATCCCTTCCAACCCCTTCGACTGCACTATGAAATGGCAATTTAATATGGTTTTGAATCCACCCAATTTTTTCAGTCTAGAATTCCCTGAAGTTTATAATTTCTTCTTCCTCAATCCAAAGCCTCCCTATTGTAAGAAAGGCAGACATAGTAACAGATCTCTTTCTCTACAGTGACAGTGTATTTCCCTGGATGCAAACACAAAGCTGACTTGGGTAATCACTCATTAGGAACAGAGCAGTTTAATGCTAGAGAGCCTGCCAGCCAACAAAACAACTGCAGGATAATAACAATTACAAAGATGAACACAAATTCCTTACCAGTTCCCATAATTCTGCATGCCATCACACTACTGACCTCCTTGATGCAGTCATCCAGTTATCTAAATTTCTAGCTATTACAAATATTGCTGTGATTAAAGATTGCAAATGAGTAACTGAAGAAAATAGCTGGGCCTCAGCTTTCTGCATCTGTTGGCAACATATGTCTTGGAGAATACCCGTGTGTGAAAAGGTAATTGGAGAGGTGGAAAACTATCTCCAGAAACTCACCACAGTCTGTTTCTTCTGCAGCATTTCTAAATGCTCCACAAGTCCCTCGTCAGCAACGTCAAAGGGTGTCTGACCCTGGTGCAATGAGAGAACACAAGAGGATATCTGAGATGGCACAGTGGTAATATTTAAAAAAGTCCTATTTACGAGTGCATATGCTCCACATGCTCCCTCCCCAAATGGTGACATTCTGTTTCACTCCAGAGCAAGGAAACCATGTAACAGTGATCATGGAATCACAGATTCATTTTGGCTGGAAAAGACCTCTAAGATCATGTTTATGCTCAGTGAGCAACTTTTACCAGGCCAGTGCAGCTCCCTGGTTGCCACTGCTCAAATCCAACAGCCAGGACTATGCTTGAGTTTCCAAGTTTCTAAAAAAGACACTCTTGTACTAAGAGAGAATGTGATCAACCTCTTTTTATGTTGTCTTCCCCCAGAGGTGCTGGGCACTGCCCAGGCTCCCCAGGGAATGGGCACAGCCCCAAGGCTGCCAGAGCTCCAGGAGTGTTTGGACAACGCTCTCAGGGATGCACAGGGTGGGATTGTTGGGGTGTCTGTGCAGGGTCAGGGGCTGGACTGGATGGTCCTTGGGGGTCTCCTTCAACCCAGGATATTCCTGATTCTGTGTTCCTTTATCATCATGTACTTAAACGTTCTGAAAGGCTATCAGCAAGCCAAAAAAATTGGCATCCTTTTCCATATCCATGGGCATTTATAAACTAAAACAAACCACAAAAAATACTCTAGGACACAAATCAAGAAATCGGTTACGTTTTCACCATAACTAAAGCTCTAAATGCCATTTCATTAACAATCTGAAACCCGATAGCTACAGGTCAAAAAATAAAAGGTAACTTGTCCATCTGACCCAACAAGGAGACAATTCTGGATTGGAAGCAGCAGGTAACGCAACAAATACAACTGTGGCTGTTTCCTTTCAAGTATGGCCTGATACAAGACCTCATATGCATCCCCAACACTTTGGAAAAGCACCTGATGGCAATTAAACAGAAAATATTCTACATATTTTGGGTGCTAAAGAGCTCACCAAGATGAAAGGGTTCCTCATTGGGCATTTCTGTTCCAGCACCTTTCAGCACAGCTGGATGCACTTGAACACACATTCTCCTGCCTACCTTCATTCCCTGGTGCTCCTCCAAGCACACCCAACCTTCTCTCCTCCCCCACAGGCTGCCACAGCACACCTGACTCTGGTCCAGTGGGAAGGAGCTCACAGACCAGTGTGGACATCCCAGCAGGGATGGGAATACCAAGAGCAGCCCTGGACAAACTCTTGAAAATCCAAGGGCTCTTCAACGAAAAACCTGCAACTATTTAGAAAGAAAATGTTTTTGTTCCTTCTCTTCCATCCTATTTTTCTTCACTCATGTCTCACAAATCTTCAATTTCCTTTTTTATTACCAAAACATAGAACAGGGAGGATTTAAAGCTGCCAGTTTCTCATGGGTTCACTTGTTTTCAGTGCCTTATACCTTAATATTAGTATATTATTTTGCACTCCGAGACTGTTTCTTTACTGCCATTTGATTTCTCAGGGTTACACTAACTCGGGATAGCACAGATCAGCCCCTATCCCTTCTTACAAGTTTTAAAAGTTTAATCAGGTCACATTTCCCATAATATCTGAAATCTTTTTTGCCTTCTGCCAGCCAAGATTCTTCATTTGTATTTAGATGTATTTAAATTATCCAGTGCACAGGCAAGGAGAACTGCTGTGACTGTGTCATGCTGGATCATGATGCTGGATCCCTTATGAGACTCCACCTGGATCTCTGTGTCCCACTCTAGAGCTCCCATCTCAGGACCTGCTGGAAAGAATCCAGAGGAGGCCACTAAATTGACCACAGGGCAGGAGCCCCTCTGCTCTGGAGCCAGGCTGGGAGAGCTGAGGGTGTTCACCTGGAGAAGAGAAGGATCCAGTGCCTAAAGGGGCTCTAGGAGAGCTGAAGAGGGACTTTGGACTAGGGGCTGGAAGGACAGGACAAGGGGGAGTGGCTTCCCACTCACAGGGGCAGGTTTAGATGGGGTATTGAGAAGGAATTTTTGGCTGTGAGGGTGCTGAGGCCCTGGCACAGGGTGCCCAGAGAAGCTGTGGCTGCCCCATCCCTGGAGGTGTCCAAGGCCAGGCTGGATGGGGCTTGGAGCAACCTGGGCTAGTGGAAGGTGTCCCTGCTCATGGCGGGGGTGGGATGAAATGAGCTTTAAGGTTCCTCCAAACCCAAACCAGTCTGGGATTCTATGATTCCATGATCACGCAACAAGCATTACTTGATATTAATCTGGCTATAGCATACCGTGCATTAGTTCTGTACTGACCAGCTTATTCCTGATGTCCATGTCACACAGAGCCTCAGCCAGGATGGAACATGCTTCCTTCACTCCCCAGTGAGCAGCAGCATGGAGTGGAGTCCAGCCATCATTGTCCTGGACGTTCAAATTAAACCCAGCCTGGATCAGGAGCCTGAGGAAAGCAGAAGATTTGATCTCCGCCCATCAGAAATTACTTCCCTGTTAGGCACCAAGTGGGCACCCTGGCTCCCTAATGGCCAGGAGCTTCTAGACTTGTTTGTTAACCAAAGCAACATCCCACCTGATGAGCTCGAAACTGTAATGGAAAGGGCAATGAAATAAAAGTGACTGATGTAAAACCTGCTGGAACATGTCAAACTGATAAGGTTCCCTTTCAGCATGTCCTGAATTGTAAGAACACCTTGACTTCTCATCTGGCAGTTGGTGACACAGTCTGAACTCCTGTTCCAGCAGAGGAGAGAGTCTGGACTGGTTCAGGCATTGAGCCACAAACTGTACCCCTGCAATTGCAATCCCTGTGCCAGGGAGCCAAGCACAGCACCTGTCAGGAGAGGGATATTGGGAAATGGAGCTCAAGCTTGGTTCTCTGAGAGCACGAGGCCACAGTGTGGGGTGGTCCACAAGGAGACCAACAGGACTGTGAGGGAAGCACCAGTGACATTGACAGAGGTAACATCTGTATGCTAATAAACCCTTATTTGGATTAAACAGCCCCAAATGCTATTTTTCAGAGTAGCCCTTGCACAGTTCAAGCAAATCTTCCACAAATGAACTTGCCTGAGATCTCCTTTCCCCACCATCACTGCTGTGCCCCTTCCACCCTCCCTTCTTCATCAGAGCAGAGCACTGGTGTTTGACAGCACCTGGAGCTTGAATATTTAACACCTAAACAAACACAAGAGGGCTGGGGTAGTCTGGAGCTCCAGAGCCATGTGCACATTGGTGTGGCAGTGATCAGGCAAGAGCACTGAGCAGCTCCTGTATCAAAAACTATTATCCAAGTTGCTTAAATAGTGAAGATTATCGCAGGGGGATTCTGCAAGTCTGGTAAAACTGCTCCTTAAAATTTCCATTGTGGGAAATTCCTCCATCCAAAGCCCCCACTGCACAGCATGAGGGAAATCCAGCACAACCCCAGCATGGCACCAATAGCTTGGAAACTCCTGCAGCTTTACACCAATGTGCTACTGTGCTAAATAAAACACAATCACAGCAGAGCAGCTGTGGGCTTCTCTGTGAAAGAAATTGTAAATTAGGTGCTGAGTTTCTGTTGATTTTCCAGCTGGCAAAAGGGAGAAACAGAGCTGCTAAGAGACTCAAGGTCACAGACAAATTCCACATCTCATTTAGAGTTAGCTGGCTCCTGGCTGTCAGCCCCTTTGGTTTAAGTCATTAAAGGTCTGGATTTGAACTTCAGCACAGCCATCACATACACAAGAGTGAAACAATGTCAACTTGCTGTGAGAGGTGTTTATCATTACCACAATTAATGCCAAGGAGAGGCTGTCCAGAACTAAGTCATCCTGCACACACTGCATTTCATCCAGGAGCACTGGATACACAGCTCTCCCCTGGCAGGCCACAGGACCAACACCTCAAATCCAGAGATATTACATTTCTATTCACATGAGCCATGTTAGATTCCTGTTCTTGGGCATGGTATAGGCACAGACAGGTCATCACTCAATTATAATTTCTAATGACTGAATACAAATCAGAAACATGAAGTACAATTAAATGCTTGAGCTTGATATGAAACAGCTTTTCAACATCAAGTGATACCACTTAAAATTCTGAAATTTTGGACCAAGATAGATGAACACTTCCAAAATGGATTTTAACATGGGCAATAGAGTAAGCTTATGTATGGGTTATGTACAGCCTGGTATTTGGGCGGGGGGGGGCAGGGGAGCCACAGAGGTGCCTTCTGTCAGAAGCTGCTGGAAGCATCCACTATGTCTGGCAGAGCAAATCCCTGATTGCTCTCAAGATGGACACGCTGCTGGCCAAAGCTGGGCCTATTGGAGTGGTTGGTAACACCTCTGTGACAGCAGCTTTAAGAAGAGCAAAACAAAGAGGGCACATGCAGTTTTTCTTCTTGTCAGAGAAGAGAAGGAGGTGAGAACATATGAGGGAAACAACATGGAGACACCAAGGGCAGTGGAGAAGGAGAGGGAGGAGGTGCTCCAGGCACTAGAGCTGAGATTCCTCTGCAGGCTGTGGCGATGACCATGGGGAAGCAGCTGAACCCCTGCTTCACAGTGGGGATCCCCAGGGGTTGCAGAGATCCACCCACAGACAGTGAGGGAGGTGCCCAGGCTGGAGCGGGTGGATGTCTGGAGGAGGCTGTGGTCCTGTGGGAGACCCAGTGGAGAGAGGCTGCTGCTCCCAGGCTGGAGCAGCCTGTCCTTGGAGGACTGCACCCCATGGGAAGAGAGACCCACTCCACAGCAGTTTTGGGAGGACTGTTTGCCTGTGGGGGCAATTCACACTGCAGCAGTTTTAGGAGAACTGCTGCTTGTGAGAGTGGACCTATGCTGGAGTAGTTCACAGACAACTGTGTGCCGTGGGAGGGACCCCATGGTCTCACAGGGGAAGGATTCCTCTCCTACAACAGCAGATGAAAATACAGGGTGATGAACTGGCCAAACCCCCCCCCCCATGCCCTGTCTCCCTGTGCTGGGAAGGAGGGAGGAGCTGGGGGGTAAAAGGCATTTTAAAGGTTTATTTTACTTCTCAATATACTCCTCTGATTCTCCATTTGCAACTTTAAGTTGATCCTGTTTTGCCCTTGCTGTGTTTTCTCCCAGTCCTTATCTCAGCTCATGAATCCTTTGTTCATTTCTTTCTCTCCTCTGCCCAGCTGTGGGAGGGGAGGGTAAGTGAGCAACTCGTGCCTGGCATTGGGCACTGTCAACTACAACACCTTGTGAAGACTATTTACAAGAGCATGTAGTAACAAGACAAGGAGGAATAGATTCACACAGACAGAGGCAGGGTTAGATTAGATACGAGGTAAAAATTCCTCCCTGTGAGGGTGGTGAGGCCCTGGCACAGGTCACCCACACAAAGCTGTGGCTGCCCCATCCCTGGCAGTGTTCAAGGCCAGGTTGGATGGGCTTTGAGCAACCTGGGACAGTGCAAGGTGTCCCTGCCCAAGGCAAGGGGTGGGACAAGATGAGCTTTAAGGTTCCTCCCAACCCAACCCAGTCTGGGATTTGATGAGCTGTATGTTCATGGGCAGCTCCACCCACACATAAAGCGTACATAAGAAAGCTGTATTAGTGGAATGCCTAATTTGACGTTACCTGTAACAATATTAATGTTTTTTACCAGGAAATGCTACACTGGGCAAGTTTATGTTCATAATAATCTTGTGAGTGCCAGGGCCACAGAGCTGTCAGGTGCTGGAATCCCTCTGTCACTGCAGGAGCAGTAGCATGAAGGGGCAGAGGACAGTGAGACAGGGGTGGACACTGCATTTTCCTACTAGACTGGTCAAGTTTGTGACTATCATGCAGTGTGCATTGTCACTTTGTATGTCAAAATTATACTTTTATCCCCTAATACTGTTTAACTTGCTGCTCCTAAAACTATTACTTTAACAGTGAAAATCAGACCACATGATTAGAAAAATCACAGACCTCCTAATTTATGCCTCACTCTGAAAAGCTTTCATTGCTTCAAAAAGTCATGGACATATGAAAGGGAATCCTCTGGTCCCTATGTATTTCTGGGTGAACCACTGTGGCTGGACACATAAAGCCAGAGCCTTTTGAGAAACCACAGCCTGAAAATCTCAGTATGGAACAAATTTCTCTGAATGTAAAACAAGATGTCTTCTTCAGCCTTAATTTCATGCATCAGCCCTGGGAGGGGCTCCTACCTCATGACTTCAGAATAGCCCTTGGCTGCAGCAACATGAAGAGCTGTGGCTCCTGTCCGAGGGTGCTTTATATCCTCAATTCTCCCACTGTTCAGCCATTGCCGGGCATCCTGGAGCATTTGCTGCTCCTCTTCTTTCCTTGACAGCTCTAGGTCTACACCTATGAGGGTGAAGCACAGAAAGAGAGACGAACAAGAGGTGAAAGCTCTGAAGTACTTGTTACACTTACCCTATGTTCCATTTGCTATAAAAGTATTAGAAAACTATTTCTGATCTTCCACAAAACAATCAGCAAAAGCCTCTTCTATGAACTGGGAGAGCTCCTGTGTCATTGACAGAGACTTCAAAAACTGTCTGAGTTAAAAAATTTTGAAAGTTGGGCCAGTGGTTGCAACCCAGTCCAATTAACTAAAAGCTCAGCTGTACATTAAGGGTAGAAGGATCGAGTTCTACATGGGTTGTGTCCCAGACTAAAACAACAGTGTCATGAACAACAGCTTAACTGCCTGAATTGACCTGTACTGAGGGTATAATATACAGGGAAGGTCTGAGGATCCTCAGCTGTCTCCTGCCAGAGCAGTGACACCAGCTCTGTACTCACTCCATATTCAGGACACTGTACGTGACACACACAGGGATCTGCACTGCTCTAGAAGCATTCACCCCATCCATGCTGAGAGAAGTACTGAATTATTCCACTGAGGAGCACACCCCCAGATTCTGACAATACATAATTTGAAGTAATTTTGGCATTAGAAGGCCAGAAGAAATCTGCTTTGATGGTCTAAGTGATTGCTTAGGGGCATGTGGAGATGTGGAGAGGCAGGCAGATGATGTGGAGAGGGAGGTGTGTCTGGCTGACAGACTGTCAACTGTCATTAAACCAATAACAGGCAAAACCAACTTTGGCTTGTTTTCCTAGGTGGAGTTTTTACAGTAATGAGGTCATAGAAGGACAATATATCAATCACAAGTATTTATACCAATCCAAACAAGATTAATCAGAGTAGAATTCTCTGACTCAGGAAACATACAAATTAGAAGATGACAAACCTCAAAAATCAAGAAGAGTCCTGAAGAACAAGTGTCCCTATGGATTAATACTTCCAGTATAACAATAACATGATTGCCAACTAAATTATGGACATTAGGTTTAAAACAGAACCAAGGAAAACACCTAACTCAGAGTCTGTGCTGTGAGACCCACTGTTGCAGGATTTTGCAAAGATTAGAAATGAACTGGCTTCAGACCAAGGACTAGACAAGTTTGTAGCTATTACACACAATTGCTGAACATGTTGGAGTTCCCGAGGAGGGCTGCATGAGCTCAGGAAACAGAAAGCCATGGGGCACTCACAAGTACATAGAAAGCCAATTTGTCTCAGGGATTTCTGGAGGCACAGTGGCTGGAGGCTGAGAAGGGAATTGTTCACACTTGAGCTGTTGTTACAATCTGAAGCAGGCATCTGCTCATAGCCCCTGCTGAGGCCAGGCTGCGGAGCTGGACAGATGCTTATTTAAAGTTCAACTCCATTTCCTCCAGCAGTTACAATCCTCTAAACTGTGTGAAGGGAATCTTCTCAGTGGAGACAGATGGTTGTTTCAGGGCATCTTAGCAGGACGCCACTAATGTGGTGAGGCAATGTAAGCAGAATTCCAAAAAGTATCAGGCAAAATACTTGCAGGTGAGGCAGAATCACTGCTTCAATGTCCTGTAAGGTTTCAAACACATTATTGCCATTTAAGGGACCTGAAGGTACACAAGTCCACAGAACGTGGTGAGATGCATCCATGGGCCCCAAGGGAGCTGGTAGAGGAAGTGCCTAAGTCACTCTCATATTTGAGAAGTTGTGGCAGTCTGGTGAGCTCCTCATGGACTGGAAAATGGGAAACAAAATGCCACTTTTAAACAGGGAAAAGAGGAAGACCTGGGGCACTGCAAGCCAACTGGCCTCTCCTCTGTGCACAGCAAAATCACAGAGCAGATCCTTCTGGGAACTATGCTAAGGCTCATGGAAAGTAAGGAGGTGATTAGTGACAGCCAACCTGGTTTCTCTGAGGCCCAGTTGTGACTGGTCAAATTTGGTGGCCCTGGAACATTAACACAGGTGACAAAGCAGCAAGGGACTGATTCCTTCATAACTATACCTTAAAAAATAAAGTCACCACCATGTGTCAGAATGTATCTGATAGAGGGACTGGATTCAATCCAGCATACAAGCAGCCTCCCCAAAACCTGCAGGAATAAAATAATCCAGACCAGAAAGAGTCTTTGGGCGTCTGTAGCCCAAACACAAGCTTCAGTGAGGGAAATGTCAAAGTCAGATCAACCAGCTCAGACACGAATGCAGCTGAGCTTTGACTATGTCCAAGGATGGAAGTTCCAGGAATTCTTCCTTTTCCAACATTCTTGATGAAATTCATAGACGTGATTTAAACTTCTCACATACACATGCAGATGTTCAACTATTCCCAAATGACAAAACTTTAGACTGATAAAGCATTTCCTTATTTTAACATCAGTACAAAACTATTCTTCAGACAGGGATGTTTGTGCAGGGACAGCCTGGAGAGCAGCCCCTCAGCCAGGCACACCTGATGAGAAAGGGGATATGGCAGAAGAAATCTAGGGAAAGATCAGGATAAAGCATGTCACTCCAGGCCTGGAATATTAATTTCCTAGTCCCTGCCTTTGGCAGCCCTGTAAATCTCACCTCAGTTTTATCAAGCCTTAGTGAAACAAGATCTTCCATTGATATCAGGGGTCAGAATTATATCTCACTTAAAAACTAGAGCTGATACATCAGATTTCAGGACTGTGGTGCCTTGCTTTGAAGAATCCCAAGAGACCACCAACTTCCGACATCTGCTCCACTGTCCTGATAGCAAAGTAAAATTTGTCTGCTGCTTCCTGGGCTAGATCTCAGATCTCTTCTCCAACTGACAGTAAGGCAGCAAAACTCTCATACAGAAACTCTTAGGGGTCCCAACTCCCAGATATTCAAGTCCTTCCTTTACCTTGTTTCTTGACCTGCTCCAGAAGCAGGTCCTTCATGGCCGCCTCCTCCGCGATGTCAGATGGGACCTCCCCCTCACTGTTCACAGCAGCCACATTGGCCCCATGGCTGATCAGGTACCTGCAGCAGGGACACCCAGGTCAGCACATCACACCTCGTCCGCTTGGTTTCAGAGCAATAACACAGACAACCAAACAGCACTACAAAGTATTTGCCTTTGTCATGCAAGTTCAATTACCGAATGAGGACCTTATTCTTAGCCAATTTCTGGACTAAAAATGTTAATTGTAAATGCAAGGTCCTTGCTTAGAGGATCACAGTTTTTCTTTCTCCACAGTTACTTAAATACCCCTGTTCTTGCATTAATCCGGTTGATTATCCTATTTCTTTTTTTAAGGAAAGGAAATTATGTTAATTTTAAAAAAGCCTCATCAAGTATCATCAATTTTTAAATTTGTCCTCTTAAAACTTCACCAAAAGATCATTGAAGAACAATGGACATCTTTGGCTTGTACATCTTTTCATTAGTAAAATTCTGAGACGTAAAAGAAGTTTACCTGTTTAAGCACACAAATTTATTTTCAATGCATTTAAGAAATAGTTATCTTAATTCAGATTTTGGAAACTTTCTGGTAGTCGTGGTGGACTTAATACATAGGCGTGTTAAGACTGGTAAAGAATAAAGGGTTGGTGTTCAGCATGGAGAAAATGACGCTCAGGCAATCTTCTCACTCTCCACAACTCCCTGACAGGAGGGTGGAGAAAAGTAGGGGTCTGCTCCCAGGGAACAGGGACAGGACAAGAGGAAATTACCTCAAGCTGCATCAGGGGAGGTTCAGGTCAGAGACTGGGGCAAATTTCTTTTCAGAAATAGTGGTTAGGCTCTGGCACAGCTGCCCAGGGTGGAATCACTATTCCTGGAAGTGTTCAAAAAATATGGGGCACTTGAGGTTTAGTGGTGAAGATACTGATGGTGCTGGATTGACAGCTGAAGTTGAAAGTCCCAATTTAACCATGGCACTGCTCACACTAGTCTGTTTGCAGTAAGGAAATGTAGCCACAGAATCCCAGCCTGGCTTTTTAAAGCCCATACAGTCCCACCCCTGCCATGGGTAGGGGACACATTCCACATCAGGCTGCTCCAAGCCCCATCCAACCTGGCCTTAAACACTTCCAGGCATAGGGTAGCCATAGCTTCTCTGGGCAACCTGTGCCAGTGCCTCCCTACCTTCACAGGGAGGAGCTCCTTCACTACACATCCCTGTGTTAGCTGTCCCATTTCCTTTTTGCTGGGTATTTTAGCTAAAGTATCTAATGAATCATAAGACAATCTAATAGCACCAGAAAAATGTAACCAGTTGAAGCCTTCACCTTAATCCTCAGAAGTTCAGAATTCAATACCAAGAGAAAAGCACCTATTTTCAGCATTGCTTTCCAAAGCATCGTACAAGGCTCAGAGTATTCATCACCTGTGTACCTGCTCTGAATAGAAAGGCACAGGGAAGTGTTATAAACACCCGGAAAAGCCCCAAACTCACTCACTCTGCTATGTTCAGGTAGCCACACGATGCCACTGCATGAAGAGGGGTCCAGCCCTCGTTGTCTTGCTGGTTCACATTGGCTCCATTTTCTACCAGGAACTTCACCATGTCCAGGTTCTCATCAATACAGGCCTGAGGGAGGATGGGAGGAGATGTCCAGGGGGTGGAAGGATTGAAGCAAAAAGGAAGAGAGGAAAAAAAAAAGTTGGTGTGTTAAATCAAATGCACAACCCTCATTGGCAGCTGGCAATATCTGGGTTGAACTTCCCATGCTGTAAGCAATCGCACCTTAAAGCCTAGGGTAACTTCAACAAAAATAAATTAATTTCAGAACTTCCAAAAATTAATTGTAACTCAAGAGTTCCCAGATGGACAACTTCTGAATTTGCTCAAACTTCACTTTTCACCACTGATCTCCTTCCTCTCCCCCACAGCGGGGAAATGATGGATGTGTGTTAGTTTTAGATACAGCACCAAATCCCTCTAAGCAAGCCAAGCTGTGTGTTTACTTAGATTATACTGGTCCTAAAAATGTCAGTGAGAAAAGGCTGTATCAGTGAACATAATGAGGCCTCACTAGGAGCAGGGATGAGAACAGAAAGCAGCAGCTTCAGGAGCCAGGCTAAAGCAGCTCAGTTACAGAGGCAATCATTGAAAAAGCAGAGTTCTAGAGAACTTAATAACTTCTTTATTCAGCAGTATCTCTTTGTTTTCCTGAGTCTGACACGGGAAACTTTCCCTGTTTGTTCTACAGCCCCATAAGCTGCTGAAGAGAATGACAGCCCTTGATTGGCTGTAGTCATTCTCGAGCCTTCATTTACAGAGAACTCCCTACTTTGAAGTTGACAGAAGAAAACCTAGTCTCAGCAGTTCTATTGGGTGGAATTCCTCCTTCCTCAAATTCCTGGCTCCAGCAGGCTCTGCATTGTATTTACAGTTCACTAGAAGCTGCTATTCAAGGATGAGCTGGCAGCTTAATACACACATTCAAATGTGTGTACCTCTGCTGGGAAGCACAGGACATAACCAAGAGGTACAAGGACTGCTTTTTACTGCGTATCTATCCCCAGGCAGAAACACAGTTCCTCATTACTAGAAAGGGAAACAGCTCGTCCAGAATTCCTCAAAAATCCCAACATTTGATCCTTTTGCATAGCTTGATATGGGCACATCTATTGTTTACAGCAGTCAGGTGGCTGCCAGGTGATCCATCTAAAACGATCAGCACTCACTATCCATCTATTCCTGTCCCAGCAAGGAATAAAAATGAGGAAATCCTCCAGAGCCCATTTCCACATACTCCAAAAAGAAACAATCCTGGCTTATCAACATGTCATCTGTGCTGCATCACTCATGTCAAAGGAGAGGCATATCCTGGATCAGGACAATCAGCTCTTGCTATTCTTACTGCAAAGAGAGTTGGACTGGATGATCCTTGTGGAGCTTTTCTGACTCAGGACACTCTAGGATTGTCAGTGCAAATCCCAAACTGACGGCTTAGGACACAATGCACAAGCCATGCACAAGCCCAGCTTTGAAACCCCCAAAGGAAGCACATTCCAGATAACTAACTCCAGTGCAGGAATAGCAGCGGGTGTGGATGATCTAGTGCCGCAACCTTCCTGAGAAGCATCTCCATGGAAGGAGCTGTGTCTGGCAGGCCAGCACCCACACACAGAGGCAGGCAAGCACACACTTGCTGCACACACACACTTCTGCTGGGTCAACGATGAGAGCAGGAAGGGCCTTTGTACTGACTTTAAAAGTGCCAGGGACAAAGACAGGAACAGCTCAGGGTCCATGTTTAAACATCGGGTAGCAGGGGCAGAGCAAGTGTTCAGGGTCCAATGGGCTGAGGGCTCAGGGGCGGCACAAAGGTGGGGCAAAGGGTAACAGCCAGTAGGGTGGTGGGGAAGAGAGAACATTCTAGGGTGCAACCATAGAAGGTATCGAGGGGGTGGGGCTGGGAGAACAAGGGAGACTTAAACTGAGTAAACCAACAGAGCTTCGAAGATTTGCATGTGCCTGTGAAGGCCCATGGGAAAGGCACTCTTCTCACCCTAACTTCAGTGATGTTTCCCTTTGACTTTCTCTGCCCTTTCAGGGCTGGGGATTTGCACACCAGGCATGTTCCCAAGCCTCCACATGCAGGTACTTAGCAAACATGAGACAGCACAGGGAACATCCATAACACTAGGAAAGAATGGCCCAGGAGCAGTCTCAAGTCCCTGCTGAGCCTGTGCTGAAATATCAGAGTATTTCCAGGCACTGCTTTAAATTGGTTTGCCTGAACCTTGGGCAGAAAAGACACAAGCAATCTAAAAGTCATTCACTTCAGGGGCTGCTCCAAACCCAGCCCTGTCTGGACTGGCTCCATCCCTCCTGCTCAGTCCATCAACGCTCTCCCACCCTCAAGGCCCAAAACAGTTTTGTACTGTAAACCTTGCTCTGAGGGGCTTCTCTTAGATTATTTCAAGCAGTAGATTTAGGAAAAACCCCCAAACCAACACAAACAAAACATCTTGGGGACTGAAGAGCATCCCTATAAGGTTGGAGAAGCCCCAAGTCCAAGCATGATGGGGCAGCACATGGTGACATCTTAGCAATGTGGGTGCAAACCAGGTTCTATCACCAGCCTCAGGGGCAAGGGTTTGGTCTTCTTTTAGTTTATCTGGTCCGATCCCCTGCTCAAAGTAGGGCTAAATCTTGTTAGATTGCACTGCTCAGGGCCTGCTTCAGTTCAGTCTGCTGGGATGGAGACTCCCTATCCCCATGCTTCACCATCCTCTCTGTGGGTAATTCTTACAACCTAGTCAGGATTTTCCTTGCAACTTGTTCCTTCTGCTTCAACACCACAGACGTAGCCTCCAAGTCTCAGCAGGTGATGAGAGCAGGAAACAAAACCCAAATATTCCTGCTGTCTGGGAGCAGTACAGCATGCCCAATATGCATTTGATTAATTTTAAGATATACAGTAGAAAGGATAAACAGCCAATGTGCATAATCCAGCAAACTACACAAACAAATCTATTAATGTCTTCTGTCGGTAACAACACAATGAAATGCAGCAGGAAGGCAAAGGATGTGATGCACACAGAGGTGGGCATGGAAACACATGGACCCATAATAATCCCTCTTCAGCTCATGTATAAATTCTTTAAGAATTCAAATCTGATCCTGTGAAACTCAGATCTAATCTCTGTTTTACTGCCACTCATATTTATTGTGATTTACTTCAAGCTTTCCCCCAACACGTTTGAAATAAACTGCACTTAACATCTTCCTGACGAATTACTTACATTTTGATGACCTGGGAACACCACCAGTGTTCATCTAAAAGCATACTGCTCTGGCAATAACCAGGAAAGGTTCGCCCACACAGTGCTTTTCTTTTGGGCACAATCCATTCTGACTGCCCACGGCACTGGAGCCTCACAGAGGAATTTTATCAGCCAAGGCAGCGAGGGGGATGGATGGTTCCTGCCTGTGAACACTTACTACTCTGCTGCATTTGTTCAAGTGTTACCTGTAGCTCAAGCGTGAATCTAAATTTAGACTGAAGAATGTCTCCAGAGCGTGAGCTTTGAACATATTTGATAGAGAATTATATTTACATTGTTTATCAAATACACCCACTACAACTGCACACCCTGAGAATCAGCCAAGGGAAAAGCAAGGTTCTTGCTCAAGCCACTGGATAAACTGAACTCTAAAGTTAAACACGTGTTTAAATGCATAAAAGAGCCCCTGTCACTCTTTTAAATTTCTCCCTGTTATTTGCCTTGCTGTTGTGCTGTCCCCACCCTACCTGCTTCTGAATGGAATGCATGCTAGAACCAGCAGCATAATGGCATCAATCCCCACCTGTTCCCACACTGAAATCTGCAGTGATTTGCCTCTCCCAGCTTCTGCAGAGAGCAATCAATGATGAGGAATCAGGGCTCTGTGGGTGCTGACAGTACCAGGGACTCCCAAGGAGCCAGGACCATTTAACACTTGCTGTCTGCACTTACCACCAAGAGAAAGCCAAGTCCAAAGGTCTCCACCTTTATCCTTAATGGAGCAGCAGAGTATTCTTTAATAGGTAAGAGCAATAACCCTCCACCATTCTTCCTGTAGTTCATGAAAAGCTGCTGTTCAAGGTATGTGATCAAGGAAAAGCTGCTGTTCCACATACATGATCCAGCCACGGAACACTTCCTGGCAAATACTGATCTTAGTACAAGCTGATGACACACAGGAATGGAACTGAGACAGAGTAGAGTAACATGAATAGTTTTATAATGACAGGTATGACCTTGTCTACCTCAAATACCAAAATGCAAGATTTTCTTGCATTCTTGTATGATTACACACAACTAGTTATATTGGCTGAAATTTGAAAAAATAAGGTGCAAAAGCTGTTTCCAAAACTGGCATTTGACAAAAAAGTACTCCAGCGCAGCTCTGAAAATCTCATCATAATGTCATGTAAGAAACTATCATGCAAGGGATTATTTACATAATTTTTTAGTAGAACACTCTAAAAAAGCACAATTCTCAGATTTTAACATGCTATGACATTTAACACAACTCAGAGCAGGAACTAAGAGGTCTACCACTTGGATAATGAATAAAATTGGTAACTTCTAAAGATCTTCTGAACTTTAAGAAAGCCTTGAAAACGACAGATTAAATGGCCAACTTCTAGGGGTTGCAATGTTATTTCTGTGTGTACTTTTAAGGTATCAACTGATTAACACTGATGTTATCAGAGAATTCATGCTTGCACATACATTAATGGTATTAATAGTTTCATACATGCCATTACTTAACCAAGATACACAGTAAAGAACAAAATTCTCATGGTTTAGAAGTACTTAGGGCACACATTTGTCTGCCTAAAATTTTCGAGAGCCCTAACTGCTGATACGTCTCCAGCACATCTCTGCTGTGTGTTTTCTTGTGCAAATCTACCGAAATTAAGCACTGTGAGCCAGTCTGAAGGAAAAATGGCTTTACTGGGGGTTCAGGGGTACAGCTCACATTCATGCTGAGCCAGCTGGGTTACCTGAGGTTACTAGAGGAAGGAGAAGAGGACAAAGAGGAAGTACAGAGGTAGACATGTCCTCTAAGTACTACTAATCCTCCAACCTTAAATGTAGGAGAGTGGATAAGTTTAGTAACCTGAGAGGATCTATTGCTATGCAGAGTTCTCTCTTATTTGATCCATTAGGAACATGGTAAGGACCACAGCCTTGGGGAGCAGAGTCACAAAGCAGACACCTGCCCTCAGCCCCCAAAAGGGAGGGGAGACAGTCGAAAAAATTGGTTGAGAAGCAATGTTGCCTTTTTAGTGGGTAGTTTCTTCATGTGAGAAAACACTCCCTCTCTTAAACTGCCCTTGGAATCAGGCATGAAGAAAAATAGAGGGATAGGCTTAATTCTTTTCCTTTTCAGGCCTTGCTAACCCTCAGCTGCTTGGTTCACATGTAGGAGAAGCTAAAAGCAAGATTAACTACAGAGCATAGCAATTTTGTCTTTAAATTTTTAATTCCTTCTTTATCCTCTTCCTCTGTACAAGCTCTAACACAACCTTCAGGGTGATGTGACAGGGTGGGAGTACAGGGTGAATCTCTTTCCCTCTCATTGTGGATCTTCAGCAGGCTAATCTCTTGCCACCCCTGTATTTTTCTTGGCAGTTGATAAGCTTCAAGGACTTCTGGAACGGTACTAATGTATTACAGTTTTAGCAGTCCTTGATGCACACTGCATCCAGTGCCCAGAATTACCCTCTCAACACGCAAAGAAAGTTGGCTCATAGGATTTAAATCCCAGGCATCACTGGGCAAGTCTCCATCCCCAGCTCATGGTGTTCCTCCAGCTCCTGGCAGGAGACCAGCATTTAGCAGTTTTTCCATAGGGAGGAAGTGCTCAGTTTCTAAAATTTGCAGATACGGCATATTAGCTTCCCCCCTTCACAAGCGAACAGGTGGAGCCCTTTCCAGCCAGGGACACTCGCTGCAGGTTTGAGTTTTGCCAGGAGCTGTTGCCAAGGCATTCTTCTTCCGACCATGAAGTTTATATTACAGTAAGGAAACGGGGACACCAGGAAATGGGACAGAACAACTTGGCTTGTCTGGCAAGGCTTGTCCAGCAACCAGACAAAATCTGATCTTATCTTGAATGAAACCTCATTATTACAATGGTGTTGTGTTTTGCTCTTTCCTCCGAGTACCCAAAACTCACAAGCACCACTGAGCTCTGATGAGTATCTGCTCCAGCTGCCTGCTAAGGGTTTGGTTTGCATATCTCCTGGGCATCCCCTGGGACAGAGATTCGAGAATCAGGGAGGAAACAGAGACAGATGGAATGAGACTGAGGGTTCAGAGGACTGGGAATGGTGTGAACAGTGTGACACTGTTCACCTTCTTGGGGTGCATCACATTTAGCAAAGCCCCAGCCGAGGACTGCTGTTACATTCCACTACATATTAGACACACACAGAATAGCAGCAAGGAGAGCATCTAAACCACCTGACAAATTCCTAAGAAATTGCTTGGGATCAGCTGAGAGGAAAAAAAGAAGTATACCTTTTCACCTCCACAAGGAGGAAAGTGATTACAAACCCAGAACACAGATGCCAGGCAGTAACTGCACATCCACAGTGCTGTCAGCAGGCACCAACGTGAAGGTGGTTGTTTTCTCTACAACTTGCCCAATTGTTGGTGGTTTAACATTAATACATGAATAACATTCAGTGCAGCTGTTTGCAGGCAGAACAATTCTGGCCAGGATGTCAGTGAGAGCCACTCAGCAGCACCCTGGTGCCTGCACCCTGCCAACAGCAACACCTGGTAACAAGGGGGAGCCTGGCTGGGAGCACACGGCACTGCTCCCTGCAGCCCCTCTGAGCCAATAGTCAGTTTATAAATAATACGTCACATCTGCCAGTGTCATATGATCATGGGATAAAACAGCATGTAGGAGCTTGGCATAAGACTGCCAGGAAACCTGTAATAACTGCTGTGGGCTGACTCTGGCTGTATTTAATTCCCTGGTGCTCCCTATGTGGTTGGTTGGGATTTGAGACAGAAGTCATGCATTTGCTCCAGGCACAAGGAAAATGCAGGAAGAGGAAAGCAGAAAGAGCTGCGTGCTTGGCTGCTGTGTTAAGTGTTTCTACTATGGATACCCCAGTCTTGTGACAGAACCCAATCTCGGTGACGATTCTCTGTGCACAAGAGTGAAAATCTCGTAATCCTACCGTGTCGGATCCTAGGGTAGCAATCCCCATGGTTCCCACATGAAAATCATACTTGGCAGTTCCACTTGTCACACGTAAATGTGATACGTAAACTGCCTGCTCAGGCACATGCTGGCCTTTGAAATGAAGTATGAGAGATGCCAGGCTAGGAGAGGCAATGCTTCAACTCTTGATTACTCCAGGAAATCCCCATCTCCAGAGCCTCCCAGCACTATGGTACCTCTTGCCCTGTGCAAAATTCTGCTACTGCTAAAGCAGATTGCTCATGAAACCCCCATTATTAATTCTTCTACCAGATTCTCCTCCAATCTAGAAATCAAGTGTTGAACCATTCATTTCAATTCATTCAATTCAAATCAAGTGTTCAAATCTCTTTACACACCCAGCCCTTTCCTGACATGGTTTGCTTCCCTCTGTTACATCACCGATCCAAATTTCTGCAATTCTTGAGTCAAAGTATTGACAAACACCTCTGAGATTCTTCCATGCAACTGCACGTCCATCACTCTTGCACTGATCTTCAGGACCCTTCTCCACACATCAGTGTGCCTAGAATGCCACTCCATCCTTCCATATGGTGAAACCACTTACAATTCAGATGGAGAGACTCTCAGAGCAGGGACCATCTCCCACTGCTTGAAGAGCACCCAGCTCTCAACACACCCCAGTGCCAGTCAGGTACAGAACAGCAACAGATACACCATGGAATCACTGCAGTTGGAAAGTACCTCAGGAGACTCCTAATCCAGTGCCTCCAGTGTCAGCAGTCAATTCTCCTCGCCTCTTCTGGGCTGTGGATTTCTGTGTGGATTATCATAACTGTGTGCATATATGTTCATATAGACATACATAGACACATTTATTCCTTGAAAATGCAGGGAACTTTGTAAGTTTGGGGAAGGACTAGAAGACATAGATTTGTGCAGCCATTCTGATCCAGACCTGACTCACCTCCACAGCTTTGATGACTTATGTGCCCAAGCCTCTGGGAGCCTCATAAGCCTCCTAAATGATGTCCTCATGCTGAAAACCTGATACAGACTCGTTTGAGTGACAAAGGCTGTACCACCCAGGAGCTACAACAACTTCTGCATCAGACATGGGGTGAAAAAAGTGGGTTTTATTCACACAAACCAAGGGCAGATAGCATACTCAAATTTTTAAAAGGTTTGCTTTGTGCTAAGCAAAGAGTCAGAGTGAATACAGACCATCAAAAGCAATAGTCTACAAGCAGAACGGATTCTGAGTTCATGTAAGTGCAGTCTGAATTCAGCCCAAGACCACC
Source organism: Certhia americana (assembly GCA_018697195.1). Taxonomy (NCBI): domain Eukaryota; kingdom Metazoa; phylum Chordata; class Aves; order Passeriformes; family Certhiidae; genus Certhia; species Certhia americana. Next base: position 6,496,954 of record JAGMWU010000028.1, read on the forward strand.
ACAAGAGCCCCAGCAGATTTAAGCCCAGCTTGCCAGGGTTCCTCCTGCCCAGCCATGTGCTCCCACACTTTACCTTGCACAGGATCAGTTTCATCCACACTTTCAAAATGTAAAGACACAAATGTGCCCAGAGGGCATTGTCTGTCTGATCTGGGTGGGATATGCCTGTCCTTTGCCACTGCCAGCAGACCAGCAGAGACACAGTGACACCAGGGTGAGCTGAACCCCACCCTCTAGGACAGACCAGCAGCCACAGGACAACCCTCCTTGAGCCAAGATCTACCAGGTCACTCCTTAACCTGAGCTTTGAGAGGGTTTTCTTTACAACAACTTTTTTCCATAGGACTGGTGCAACAAGACCGCTTTGGGAAGTTTTGGAAATGGTTAAAGGGTTCCTGCAAACCAGAGGCCAACACTGACACCAGCAGCACCATTAACTGTTACACACTGGGCTGGAAGCACTCGCAGGGCAATTCAGTCATGCTGTCACAGCACAGCCAAAGGGATTAAATGACAAGACTCGCTTCTCAACTGTTCTCCTGTCATAAGTCTAAACTATATGGAACAAGGTTAGCCAGGAGATAGAGGGAGTCAATCTTCCAGTGAATGCAAGGCAAGAGTAAATACATGATGTCAACACACACCTCAAACTCACAAACAAAGGCAGGGCTGATGACAGCTGAACAGCCATCAGGGTTAATTCTGGGAGCACAGAGAGAGGAGTTCACAGAAAACAAAGGGAAAAGCACACCCAAAATAGCCTGGCAACTGTCAGCACTCGGACTGTCAGCACTGGAAGGTATGACCTTGCCATGGTGTCCCATGATCACAGCTCTGCTCTTAAGGGGCTTCTGTCAGAACCGGCACTACCCAAAAATTCCACCTCCAAGTGATCCCCCATATCTCTGGCAGCACAGATTACACTCACCAGTAATTTGGGGAACAACAAACAAGCTATTTATACCACTGCTCCTGCAAAACTACAGAGCTTTTGCACCTTCTCGCACTTCAGCCTCAGCTTCATGCCTGGATACCCTGCATGGGCACTTCTGTACCACCAACCCAGCTGTAAAATCTTTATGCTTTAAAATTCTTGGGAAATCTAATTCTGAAACAACCACATAAGAACCAGGTAAATTCTATTTTAAAAGAACTGGGGGAAAGGGAGCAAAATGAGATAAAAAGATTAATTTTCTAGTCTGATTAATTAGCTGTGGAGGTTCATTTTTTTAAGAGCATTTGAGTCATATTTCTCATGTAAGCAGGAAGAGAGAGATATGGATTATGTCAGATTTTTCCATTGGAAAAAGCCCCACACACAACGAGAAGTACTCAGCAGTATCTGTGTCAGTCATCAAAAGAAACCAACAACAAATCTTACAATGATTAGCACAACAAAAAAACCCAGCAGAGCACATGGGAAGAGAGGAATACGTGCAAAGGCATAATTATGCCATGAACGCAACATTTCCAAGACGAAATAGCAGCACGAAATGTCAGGTGAAGAAGTGCTTTGAATAGAAGCCACATTCTGAAACTATTTTGAAACTCCCCACACCTTCATATATGCACTGGGGCCATCAACTTATTTACAGGGAGTTATATGTAAATACCTGCTGCACTAAAGCAGAGATGGCTTGTCTGAATGTCTGCAGAATTCTTTAGAACTGCCAAGACTCCTGCATGAACTGCAGTGATGGTGCTGCCAGTGAGTGCTGAAGCACCACACTTTGCTTCTCCCCAACTGCTCAGGACCTATCCTCACCCAGGCAGCCCCCAGAATGCCAGAGCTTCCAGCTCGGTTTCTGTCAAGAAACAGGAGCCACTGCGGGAAGGAAAGAGAAGGTCAGCTGGACATTCACACTCTGTTACTGAAAGGGGAGGGAAACGGGAAGAAAGCTAAATTGCTCTGCTTTTATTCTGCTAGGATGACAGGCACAGGCATGCAGGATTGCCAGCTCTTTGTCCCTCCTTGAACATTTCTAATCAAAGAGCATTTTGGCAAACATAGGAAGATCAGCAGGACCACACAGACATGGATTCACTAGGCAAAGAACCCCAGGGACCAGTGAACAGTCACAGCCCCAGGCCTGCCAGAGCTCAGGGAGTGTTTGGACAATGCTCTCAGGCACAGAGTGGGATTGCTGGGTTGTCTGTGCAGGACCAGGAGCTGGATTTCATGATCCCTTCCAACTCAGGAACCCTTCCAGCCTCACAGAATTTGTGCTCCCATGTGTCCAGCAACTTAAACTGAATTCACCTCTCATCCTAACAGAGCCCAAGACATTGATTTTCCACTTTCACAGTGCTTCTACTCTGCAGCCAATTGACTGGTTTGCCATTTGTGTTTACAGCCCACAACACAGCTCTAAACCAGCACCAGGCCATGTGGGACTGACTTCAAAATTCACTCTAGATCATCATTTTACTCCCTTCCTTTTCATCATCATCATCATCCTACTAGTTACAGCATGAATTTTTAATACCCATTATTTCAACAGCTGTCAGAGGCTAATGCTTGGTACCATCTGAGAAGAGTTTGAAGGGAGTCCAGTACATGATCAACTGCCCACACTAAAAATAAAGTCTTTCTGTCACTAAAAAGCAGGCACTGCCAGTTTTCTAATGGTGTGGAGCAGCCCTGGCTTTTCAAGTCTCACCAGTTTAGTCATTCTGACCACTAAGTATGTAATTTCTCTCCCCCTCAGCCAGCGTTCCCTGGCACTTGATCAAGACAGTCTATATAAAATCTTGCCCTTAAATTACTGAAATTTTCATTCCTGCCCAAAATAACTATGTTTCATAATTAGAAAGCTCACAAGCATTTCACTTCTGTATGGAAAATGGAAATTTAGGTACTGAAGATTTGCTTAGCAAAGAAATGTTCTGCTAAAAATCCTTTGTCCTGACAGAAGCTCCATCAGGGGCTACACTGCACTATTTAATGCAGTTCCTAAAGACTAAATTTTCACAACATGAGCAAACACAGGTATGGTTCTGCCATCATCTCTATAACACAAACATATCCTAAACTTCCAAGACGCAGCTTTAGATGAGCTTCAGCCAAACTAAGGTGGTGTCCTGCAGCCCAGGGGTGACACTCTCCCCAATACCTTGGGCAGCCACTGGTGGTGGCTGAGCAGCACAGTATGGCCAATGCCAAATGGGGACTCTCCTAGTGAATGGGAGAAAAAAATGTAAAATCACTTTGTGGCCCCCTTGGAAAGGTGGCTCTACTCACACCACACCTGCTGGAAGGGCAAGATGGGGTGGGAAGGCTAGGCAGGGCCCCTCTGCTCTGGCAGAGAATCCTCTACAGGAAGAGTCTCTCCAGGTCTTCTCTTACCCCAGCTGAGACATGAAAAAACAGCTGCAAATGTTTTTAGCTACAACTTGGCAAACTAAAGGTGAGATTTATGTTGCCTAACTATAAACCTCAAAAGCAGACAGAAAAATCTCTGTGGATCACTCCAGGCTTTCTTTAGTCTCTCCCATGGCAGGATTTTGCAGCAGGCCCTGCTGAAGCCAGGGCTGCCCTCACCCTGCCTTATACCCTGCCAGCAGACCCTCTCCCCCAGCAAGGGCACTGATACTCATTTGATACCTCACTGAACAGCTCCAGGAGCTAAACTGGCCCACAGTGGGACCAGACAAGCACTTGCACTGGTATGAAAGGCACATGACAGGAGCAGCAGGAAGGGTAGGACTGACATAGTCTTAAGCTGCCACATAATATCTTGCTTATGTCAAGACAGACAGCTCATGCTACCTACAGCCATGGAAAAATGGATTTTTTTAACACAGAAAGCATCCAAGTCACTCCAGGGCCAGTACTGCTTTCACAAAAATCAGATCTACCTTACAGACATCAAAGTTCATGTACGAGAAGTTTCGTGAGCTCCTGCAAATGCCAAAACGGCTCAATTAGCACGAAGTGACTAGAAACCAGCAGCTGGGAGCAGAAACACCTCAACACAACTTCAGGTGAAGACGAAGGGGAGACTCCTTGGAGGATTCATTGTCAGTTTATTCACAAACAGACTGTCAGGCCCTTGGTTTCCAGCTTTGGCCGCTGTCTTGCAGCCACATCAAGTTTTGCTTCAAGATCTGAATTTCACCTTTGTGGACAGAAAAAAGAAGGTTGTATATAAACAGAAAAACATTCCATCAGTAATTCTATGGATTCATTTTCCTTTCCAGTCCGGCAGCATGCAGGAAAGTTTAAATTTGCTACTTTGCAGTTATATATTCAGTGGCTAAAACATCTCTAAGGATCAGTCCATGTGCTCCTAGAGGCAAAAATCATCCCCAGACAGATGTGTGGCAGTTTGCTTGGGCATTCTCCAGTCCCGTGCCACTCAAACCCTTCTCAGTTAAGCAAACAAGGGTTTTTTCTGAGTTTTGCCACTATTTCTGCCAAACCTGAAAAAGAGCCTGGCATCCACCACGGTTCAACTGCCACAGTCACTATTCCCAGCAGGAAAAGGCTCCACATCAATCAGAGGACACAGAATGTTCTTTGAAGCATAACAAATGATGGAGCAGACAAAGAGGGGTCTGGATAAAGAAATATTTCTAAAAATAAAGTGATTCCACATTATTCCTGTCAGGACCACAGCTACGATTTCCATTTCCATTGCCATCATTGAGATTTGCAACGTCACTTACCACAGTGCAGCTTTAAGGAAATGTTTTCTTTTAAATACTGCTGAAACCTTGATATAATTAGATATTACAGCAGAACTTAGGCTAGGTACTTTCCCAAAACATAGTGAATAAATATAAAAATAAATATATCTAAATATAGCAATTTAAGCCTGGACTACAACTGCCACTTTTAATGTAGCAGGTAAAGGAGAATACAGGAGTTCATGGTCCTGTGATAGGGTCTGCACATCCCTTCACAGAATCCCAGACTGGTTTGGGTTTGAAGGGAGCTTGAACCTCTGGAGCCCCTCTGCTCTGAAGCCAGGCTGGGAGAGCTGGGGGGTGTTCAGCCTGGAGAAAGCTCTGGGAAGACCTTAGAGCCCCTTTCAGCGCCCAAAGGTGCTCTAGGAGAGGCATGGGCAGGGACACCTTCCATCAGCCCAGGGTGCTCCAAGCCCCATCCATGCTGGCCTTGGACACTTCCGGGGATCTAGGGACAGCCACAGCTTCTCTGGGCAACCTGTGCCAGGGCCTCAGCATCCTCACAGCCAAGAATTCCTTCCCAATATCCCATCTATTCCTACCTTCTGGCAGTGGAAAGCCATCCCATGTTCTGTCCTGGCATTCCAGGCCCTTGTTCCAAGCCCTCTCCAGCTCTCTTGGAGCCCCTTTAGGCACTGGAAGGGCCTCCAGAGTCTCTTAGCCTTCTCTTCTCCAGGCTGAACTCTCTCAGCTCTCACAGCCTGGCTCCAGAGCAGAGGCAAAATTTTTTCAGGAACTCCCAATACTGGGAAAAATACATATGTTTGAGGATCCAATTTGTATGAATTTTCAAATGCCAACCATACTTTCAGGCAGAGCTCATTTGCACTTGCCTTTATTCACAAGGAAAAAAAAGAGAAAGAAATCAATTGACACTGTTAGGGCTGCTTGGTCACAGCAAAGTATCTTTGGGTTCTTTTATTCCTGTGGGAAACAGAACTAAAACAAATCTCAGCGCACCACCAGTAACAAAACCCTTCGCTGGTGGTTACTGAGCACATTCCACTCCTGCTGCCTTCAGCAGTCCAAAGAAAGGGCAGGGACTCCATTCTGGTGATGTCCATGGAAAAGAGAGGTGGTGGCCAACATGGTACAGAGAGCACCAAGCTGTTAAAGAAAATGACCCATGGAATAAGGTCACTGCAGAGGGAGAGGAATTGCTTGCCTGCCCTATGAGACTCTCAGAGGGTAGCTGAATGTGCCAAGGATGTGACCATGCGCTGCCCCTTGTCAAAGCATGACACCAGATATCTTGGTAGTTTGAAAGATGGACACAGCTAAGGTGTCAACTTTCCCCAGTGGCATGAATCACATTTCAAGTCTAATCAGGAACTGTGGTCTCTGTGATCAAAGAAACACAAACTTTTATGTGCTCCTCAAAGTAACATAAACCCACTTACTGCCTCAGTGCCATGCACATGCCGCACGTGGCTGAGTCCTGGCAGCCCACTGTGAACTCTGCATGAGCGCCCCAACAGGACCTTCCACAGTGGCACACAGCTGGCAGATGCTGAAAAAAGGTTGCAGCCAGAAATGGTGAGAGCAATGAATGCATCCAGTAATGGGAGGGCTGGCAGGGGAGCAAACGCCCCACCTCTGTAACCACCCAGGAGCACCAGCCAGGCAGCTGTCTGGGCTTACAGGTGAACTACAGCACTTAATCATCCCTGAAGTAAATCAAAACCTGGTGGATGGTGAAGTCTCTGTTTACTGCACTGTGTCTCCTGAACATGAGTCTGCCCTGCAGATGGGTGGCGCAGGAAATCCTCAGGAACAGTACACTACAACCTGGATGGCGAACAGGAGAATTAAGGAGAGGGTAAGGTTTGTCAACAAAGCCCAGCTGCCAGAGGCATGGAAAAACCTCTTGTCTGAGTGGATCACTCCAATGCAAACAAAGCCACCAAGTTAATCAGAGGGATGGAACACCTCTCCTATGACGAAAGCCTGAGGAAACTGGGATTGTTCAGCCTAGAAAAGAGAAGGCTTCAGAGAGACCTAATTGTTTCCTTCCAGTGCCTTACAGGAATTTACAGGAAAGATGGGGCAAGACTATTTACAAGAGCATGTAGTGACAGGACAAGGGAGAATAGGCTCAAATTGAAAGAGGGCAGCTTTAGATTAGATATTAAGAAAAAATTATTTACTGTGAAGGAGGTGAGGACCTGGAACAGGTAGTCCAGGGAAGTTGTGGATACCCTGCCCCTAGGGGTGTTGAACGCCAGGCTGCATAACGTTCTGCGCAACCTGGTCCAATTGAAGGTGCCCCTGCCCATGGCAGGGGGGTTGGAACTAGATGGGTCTTCAAGGTCTCCTTCCAACCCAAACAATTCTATGATTCTATGGTTTCTGCTGAAGAGTAAAGAGACACAAAGAGCATCACACAGGAAGACTTTTAAAGCGATCAAAATGCAGCCCCATCTCTGTGCCAGCTGTGAAGGAAGAACTCAAAGGAGGAAGGGGTGAAATGATCCTTGGGAGAGCAATCCTGTGTTTGTCTCACTGCAACATGACTGCAAATCCCCAAGACATGGATGCACCCCTGGCTGCAGGCTGAGTTCGCAGCCTGAAGCAAGAGTAAGGCCATGAGCAGGTGGATTTCAGGCACAAGTCTGGGCAGGTTGTGATGGCCATGGGATGCAGGTGAGCTCCTTGCTGCAGGCATGGCAGGTGCACAGCATGGGGAGGCTCCAGAAACTCAATGGCTTGGAACAGGAGCTGGACAGCAGGATTGCTTAGGCAGCACTCCCAGAAAACATGTCAGGACTACATCTATCAGAATCATCGAATCTCCTGAGCTGGAAGGGGACCCACATGAATCATCCAGTCCAACTCCTGGCCCTGCACAGGACACCCCAACAATCCCACCCTGTGTATCCTGGAGAAAGTTGTCCAAATGCTCCTGGAGCTTTGGCAGCCTTGGGGCTGTGCCCATTCCCTGGGGAGCCTGGGCAGTGCCCAGCATCTCTGAGGGAAGAACTTTTCCCTGATACCCAGCCTAACCCTCTTCTGATGTAGCACCAGACAAAGGGACAAACAGCAAGTGTGTCACTATATGACTAAGAAGATGGAAAGAAAGTTACTGAGAAGTAAGGAAACTCCTGGAATGGAGAAAGGGTAAGATTTCACCAAAGCCAAGAACCACCAAGCTGCTGGAGTCATGTTAGTGGATGGTACAATGCAGAAGAGCAGGTGTATAAGAAACCGTAGTATTTTTGAAAATATCCAAGGCTTTTACAGAGGGAAGTCATGTGACACAAAGCCACTGGAGTCTTTTGAAAGGTAAATAAGCATGAAGACAAGGAAGGTCCAGATGATACATGACATTCACCCCAGATATATGACATGATTTTTTGGGTTGTCCTGTGCAGAGCCAGGGTGTGGACTTGATGACTCTTGTGGGTCACTTCCAACTCCAGGGAGTTTCTGAGTCTATCCACAAAGATTTTCTAAAGGATTCTTACCAGGCCACTCACTGTGGCTCCTGAAGCCACTGAGTTGCCCAGGTAAGAGGGAAGATCCTTGCACAATTAAGTGTATTTTCATGAGGAGGAGAACGGAATATGAGATTGATCTTCCTGGAGAGCTCTGCAGAAAGCTCTCCCCCAGGGTCTGCACTACCAATGTGCTACATAAAGGACCTGGAAGAGAAGGTGATCAGTGATGCAAAGTTTGCTGGTGAAACTATTCAAGGGGCAAAGCAAAGGATGAACTTGAAGAATCTTACAGTACTGAGCAACTGCTGATAAAGCACCAGATGAATTGCAGCGCAGATCACTAGAGAATGAATCACAGGCACAAAATACACCCAACGTCACATAAAATGAAAGGCTCTGAGCCTATTACTGAGTTCAGGGAAAAGCTCTTAGGATTATAACAAATAGCTGTAGGAAAATATCAGCTCCAAGCTTAGAAATCAAAGCAAATTCTAGAAATTACGTGGAACAGAACAAAACAAGCTACAAAATATCATTAGGCCTCTATATAATGCACCAGATTTTCTGTATCATAAGAAATTCTAGTCTCCGTAACTGAAACAGACACAAGATAGGAATAGGACATGAATGAGAAAAAGCTCAGCTTAAAAAATGAAAAAACCCCAACCAAAACAAGAAACAAAACCCACACCCAAAAAAACCAAACAACTTACCCCATTTTCCATTAGCATTTCTTAAGGATTTTTGTGGCATCACAAATATGGTTTATGCTATTTCTAGGGTATCACAGAAATAAACTCCTTGGGGAAAAAAAAAAACCTGTCTGAAGACAATGTCAGAAAGAAAAAAAGAAAACAAGCTGTAAAAGGTTTGGGGAAACCAGGACATTTGTTCCACATTTGCTCCCCACAGCTGTTACTCTGACCCACTGCTGCTACACAGCAGGGATGGGGCTGGGTAGAGTCTCCACAGCCTGCAGCTCCCTGAGCCTGTGGGAATACTCCTCCAAAGGTCCCACCAGCACAGACTAATGAAGTTCAGCTCTGTCCCTCCTGTTCAGCAAAAAGAGAATCAGAGATCACATTTTACTGGTGTGAGATGAAACCAATGCAGAGAAGATGGAGAACTCCAGAGGGCAGAGCCCAGCCTCTCATAAACATTCTTATAATGAAGCAAAATAGAAACATTCCTACATTTAGGTGGGAGAATCTAAAGGCAAAACAAGAGCATCAAGGACACAGCACTGGGGAATCACTGATGAGGTGAGAGCAGCCTCAGCACTGATGTGCTGCAGCACATGCTGGCCCTGACAGCTCTCACTCTGCTTCCTGGGCGTCTCTGTCTTCCACCACAGCATTCACTAATATGCTGTTATAGCATCAATGACTGATACCATTACTTTAATCCAGAATTGCCATGCTCTCCTCTCCATCCCCAGTGGGTAATTGAGGGCTGGCTGAATGACTCAGAGGGGTGCTGCTGAAGCAGGAAGCACATCACCCATGGTTCCAGCTGAGCCTGCCACGCACTGGGGCTTCTCGCCTTTTGGGCGAGGTGCAGACAAGTGCTTTGTGATGATGTTTAGGAAGGACTAATAAACTGTCTTTTCTAAAAAAGCTCTGATAAACCTGGTCATGTCTCAGTGCAGGTGACTGAACTAGAAGGGTTTCTGTGACCTCTTCCAGCTGCGTCTGGAACTCTCCACCAGCAACCATCTGCCCTCACCACCCAGACAGCCCAGCCTGGTTTGTGGGCAAACAGCAAAAGGTAGGCCTTTTGGCACATGGCAGCAGAAGAGGTGCAGCTTACAGCATGTTACCACAGAAGGAGAACTATCCAAGCACTGCTCCAAGAAGCCAAAGCATCAGGAAACAAGTTTAGACAAACTGGAAAAGGGGTGAATGGTTAGAGACTGAGACCAGGCCAGCACAACACATTAGCAGGGGAGGGTTTGGCTTCTTCTCCCAGGCTACAAGGGACACGACAAGAGGAAAAGCCTCAAGCTGTACCAGGGAGGTTCAGGTTGGACATCAGGAAGAATTTCCCCACAGAAAGTGTGGTCAGGCATTGGAAGGGACTGCCCATGGAGGTGGTGGAGCCCCCATCTCTGGAGGTGTTTAAGGACCAACTGGACAAGGCACTCAGTGCTCTGGCTGACAAAATGGCTGGTCAAAGGTTGGGTATGATGACCTTGGAGGTCTTTTCCAAACTTAATGGTTCCATGACTCTATGCTTAAAATTAATAAATTATAAAAAGAAGCGAGTAGCTTTGTCAACAATAGGTACCACCAATCTCCAGGACTCTGAAGGTTTGTTTCATCACCACAACACAAATTTAAAAGATGCAGCAGTTCTTGGTTTAGTCCAGGGCTTGAACCGAAATCCCAAGCACAATTTGGAGGAAGCTGGGTGTGCTGTCAGCACATGGATCCCCTCCCAGGGGCTACAATCAGTGCTTTGCTCCTTGCTCACTTACCGCAACATTGAATGAATTTCTTACATATTAACAGCATCTAAACTAAATGGAAAAGAATGGATTTTGAGGACTGAGTTGTAGACTGTAGAGAAGCCAATATTCAGAATTACTGTAAGACAGGATTTGGCCTTAAGCGCAGGGCTCCTTCTATAGCAGCTATTAATATAAGGGAACAAAAATAACTCTTGCAATATGCTCTGAAGTTCAAACCCTGGCTCTGCTGCTGTACAGGCTGGCACAGCCCTGAAGTCTCTCATCAAGAGACAGACACATTTACCACTTATCCTTTTCAGCATGAGGGAATGCTTGTTCAGAGTTACTCAAGTGATATTCATTTAAAAGAGAAACCATGTAGGGCTGTGAAGGTCAAATTCTGTTTGTCAATCACCTAAGAATGAAAAGAAAAGCCAGTGCATGTGATGAAGAAAGAGGAAATCCATCCCTTGCATGAACACCTTGACACTGTGTTCAGTCAGACGTATCACTTCAGGCTACGAAGAGCCAGGAAAAGAAAAATGCACAAAACCTCCTGGATTAGCAAGATGATATCCCTCACATATACACATTCTTTCTTTAGAGGACACTATGAAATATAATCTTCATGCTACTGCAGCAAGTTATGCAAAAAATTCAGTAAAATTGCCCACTAAGCACAAAGCAGAATTGCCATTATTTCTGCAGAATAGTATTAAGAGCCCTCTAAAAAGCACTGGATTTTAACTTTAAAACTTTTGCTTTAACATTTGAGAAGGTTTTTAGCCATAGTAGTTTTCCCTCATCTTATTTTCTCTTCTTGACTCTCACCTGCAATAAATAATGTGTGTTTTTTAATTGCATTTTATATCTTTTACCCATCCTAGAGCTTGGCAATCCAGAGCTTAATTTACAAAGGTAGAATTTTACCCACCATGCAGATTCTGAACACATTGAAGCTTTTGGCATGAGCTGTGTCTAAAGCAATTAGTACCATAGCTGAATTTTACATTGGATGAGAAAAAGTAATTGTTTTAAAATTCCTTCAATTCTTCCTTGTAGGAAAAAACGAACATCCCTAATGCCATTTTACATATAATTTTGGAAACCTTTATCATATCTGTGCTTGTGGCTTTCTGTCAGTCAGAAAGAATCACAAATTTTGCTCTTTCCCAGTACAGAAACCAATCCATGGCTCTGATCCCTTTGCTCTTATTTCCTATCTCTTTCCCTTAACTACATTTTTTTTTTTTTTTTGAGATGGTAGAAGGAGAACTGCACATACTTATCTACACATGGGCATAGTACAAGCTTTTCCAGCCTGTGACAGCTGGCTTGGAAGCCACTGTTTCCCCATAAACATCACTCCCCATTTACAGACCAAATTTTGCCAGCCATTTCATCAGCGAACTGGTGAATATTGAAACCCATCAAGGCCAGCCCACACCTCACTATCTTGACTGTGCAGGAGCCTTTGCAAACTGTGACTTCACTCTGTATTCCCTTTCCTGTCTCACATAAAGGTGTGCAGAGCAGCACAGACTCCAGAGGAGATGCACAGGATAATTCTCCTTCCTCCTGCAAACTGACCCTTTATTGCCAGCCTTTGTTCTCTCTCTTTCAGACAATAATTAGTAAGATCTATTCATTTCACAACAGCTTTGTTTCTTAGAGCTTCCATAGAGGGATGTTGTCAAAAGTGTTTCGGAAATCCAAACATACCATCTCCACCAGATTTCTCCTCTCCTCATGCTTGTTGCCTGCTTTGGATTCATCACTTCCCAGGTTCTTCTTGGAGTCCCTTTTTGGAACCTGTCACTTCCTGCTGACATCCCCTGGTAGCTGCTTTAAGTGATACGTTATACACAATGGTTAACAGCTCAGTGACATCATGTGCCAGTTCTAGTTGATGCTGAAGACCTGGCACTTTTCATTTGTCTGAGCAGTTCTGGAACCCCTTCTATCAATACTACAGCTTAGGAAAGCTCAGAAAGCTGAATTTTAATTCTTTCTCTCAAGAGATCTTTATACAGGAAAGACTGACAGCACGCAGCCCTGGTATCACTGAGAAACACTACAAAGCTATTAAGCACACAATTCCAAAAGTGGGGCAGATTTATCATCTGAAACTATTTTGCTGAGCTGTATCCAAGACTCAGATTCTCCCAAAACTGTCCAAAAAAATCGGCCAAAAAATGTGTGCTCCCTGAATAAAGCATGTACCTATTATAGTGATTTATAATAGACAGCAGAATGCACACAGGCCACAACATATAAAAGATGGTATGTCACAAGGAACAACATATCATTCTTTCCATTTTGAAATAATTAGGATTTACATTCCACTAGATCATCACTTTTCAATTTTCTTCATTGGAAGTCCCGTTCCATAGATCCAGTATGTAAATGTTTACAGAAGTACTATTTATCTGCAGCAAATATGCTCACCTTCATGCACCCACTTCTCTCCGTACACCCCACCTTCCAGATCCATGTGTATGGGAACAGGGAAGGGGTACAAACCTCAGGAGAGGTGTGGGTGATGTAAGCTGAAATTTGGAAGGTTCACAAGCCTTTGCACAGAGAGCTGACACACCAACACCTGAGTATCTCTGTCTACAGCAGCATGTTGACTGCAGCTCAGATTGCACTGGGGATCACAGAATCACAGGATGGGTCAGGTTGGGAAGGACTTCAGTGGCTCATCTGGTCCTACCTCCCTGCTCAGGCAGGGCTATCTCAGAGCACACGGACCAGGATTATGTCTAGATGAATCTGAGATATGCCCAGTGAAGGGGACTCCATACCCTCTCTGTGGGTGGAAAGGCAGCCTTTCAGGCGTTGGTCACTGCCCAGGGAAGAAGTTCTGCCTCATGTCCAGGTGGAACTTCCTGGGCATCAGCTCCTGCCCATTCCTCTCGTGCCAGTGCTGCATCCGAGGGAGCAGAGTCTGAGCCCTGCTCTGAGCCATCCTGGCAGACACTGACAGACAGGAATGAGATCCCATCTCAGCTGTCTCCTCTACAAGCTGAACAGCCTCAGCTTCCTCAGCCTTTCCTCAGTAGGAAAAGGGCTCCAGGCCCTTCCTCATCTCTGCTGGTCCTGCTCTAGAAGCTCCAGGTCCCTCCTGCTCTGAGGAATCCAGATCAGGTGTACCTCACCAGGGCTTGGCAGAGGTCCCTCCCTGACCTGCTGGGAATGCTTTTCCCAATGCACTCCAGGACACCACTGGCCTTCTTGGCCCCCAAGGCACCTGGATGAAAAGTGGACCCCTGAGGACCTCGTTGGAACACTACTGCCTTTCAGCTTTCCACTGAATTAATTTGATTAAGTGACAGAGGGTGTGGGAAACAAAGGGCAGTTGGTAGGCAAGTGACATAGAGCCTGGTGACAAACTCAACAGCTCCAGGGCAGTTTGAATCCCCAGAGCAGCACTTTGGTCCAAAAAGCATCTGGGCAGCCCTGGAGCAGCACCTGGGGATGCAGAACAGCCAACACATGGTGGAACTGCCCCGGATCAGCAAACAAACAGTCCCACCCACCTAGGACTATCCAAAGGAACACAGAGCCACAAGCTGTCAAACATGGCTGCTATCCTCACTGGTTCCTTCCTCTCCTAGCCAGAGGCTATTCCACTCGGTCCAAGAGAAGGACTTCAGCTGCCAAGCCCTGTTCTCCCCTTATTGCCCTGCTTGTGGGTCTCCAAACCATGGGAGCCTCTGACTCCTGTGTACCAGACCAGTCTCCTCACCCACTGGCAGAAGCAGGGCTTTGCCTGCACCAAGCTTTGGCACTCAAAGCTACTCAAACCCAGCTCCCCAGGGTGGCACAGGCATCAGCTGGGCACATGGGACTGACCTGTGACAAGCCCAAGGAGTGCTGAGGTTAAGCAAGTGGGACTAAGACATTGTTTTTGCAAAGACCAACCTGAGCCTGCTGACTTATGTCTGTTCAGTCTTGAGCAGCCATCACTCACAGGCTATGCATCCTTCCCAGAGCACAGCCCCTACCTGGTGCCTCCTGCACCCCTGTCCCATATTCCGACAGCACTGAGCAACAGTTAATATCTGAAGTGCAGCAGTAATTAAATTGGTAGCTGGACTGAAGTAGAAAGGGCTCCACTAAAGTGGGCTCAGAAACCAAAAATGTCTGTTCAGCTTTATAACATTTCCTACAGTGTCAGCACTCTGCAGCAGTGAGAAGCATTCCTCAGCAACTGGAAGGAATTGCTAAGCCCATTAATAAAATTAAGACAGCCAAGTTCAATAAGAGAACACATCCAACCTTAGGAGCCATTGATGTCTGTACTGCAGGATGGGGAAGAAGCATTTACCAAAGTGGTAGTAGAAAGCAGAAATCCACAGTCATCATCTCTTTTGGGAGACACGACCTGGCAGCACTTCTGATTGCATGTCTGCTCCTGAAGAAAAGAGGTCACAAGATGCCTTAAAACTGAACTGCTGCTGACAGACAAGCCATTTGGAATTGATGGTGAAGTTGCTGTGCAAGTTTGCACCAAAAAGTAGGGAAGGCACCAGAGGTATGACACAACAGCAACTGCTCACTGCCTGTGTTCCTGCAAGACTGAATGCTGGAGAACTAGGAGACAAGTCAAGTGGAAAGAATATCTCCTACTTCCCTCCTGGCAAAGACTTCACCAATGAAACTCACATTTTTTAGGGAGGGGTGGGCCAGTAGGGCTGGTAGAGGGGAAAATCGGGGAGATAAGGAAATCAGGAAAATGGCCCTGTGAATGGTTAGTTTGTGTTCACAGGAGTATTCCAACCCTGAAAGTGTCCAAGGCCACATTGGACAGGGCTTTGAACAATCTGGTTTAGTGGAAAATGTCCCTGCCATGGCTGGAACAAGACAGTCTTTAAGGGCCCCTCCAATCCATACCATTCCATAGTTCTGTGATTCTAGGAATGTCTGAGAGTCACTGCCAAGAGTCAGAGGCAAGTATGGCCAAAGCTTTCTGCAAGCCCACAACCCCAGCAGCACTCCAGACGACAGCCCTGGTCCAACAAGATGGACATGTGCTTGAGGGAATGAACTAAGTGCAGGTCCCAGGAAGCACAGACTTGTCCTGTTAGCTCCACTGTGCAGCACCTGAGCCTCAACCCAGTGGACCATGGACCACTTTTGAGACCAGGTGGGATGCAGACATGGTTTAAGAGGGAGATGACTGATGTCACTGCAAGTCACTGTCAACTTTCAAAAGTCATGATGACAAAGGGAGGCCTGATGACATGCAAACACCATCCCACCACATTAGAAGGATACAGGGAACATATGACCTCTCAGTCTCCCCATAGCCGCTGGGAAGGCTGTTTAGTAAATCCTGACAGCCATTTCCAGCAGGAGGTGGAACAGCCAGCATGGATTTACCAGTGGCAAATCTTGCCTAGCTTGATTGCCCTCCAAGCTGCCTGTGGATGGGAGAGCAAGCGTGGTACACCTTTGACACTGTCTCTGCCAGTCTTTCAACTGGCAGAGAAACAGGAGCTGGACTGCAGAAGCAGATGACTGATGTTGGTGAGAATATCAGGCTCAAAAGGTAATTAGCTGTACAAAGTCCAGCCAGCAGCTGATTACCAGCAGCATCCCTCCGGGCTGATACAGGGTCAATACAAATCCATGTCTTCTTTAAGAAACTTGATTAACATCAATTATAGGACAGAGAGCACTCTCACCAAGTCTGCAGATGATATTAAACTGCTGGCATGGCTGGGGCAGGAGATCCTTCTCAGAGGGACCTACACAGACCAGACAAAGGGTCTGATGAAGGGTTTATGAAGGACAACAGGGGCACACAGTGTCCTGCCCCAGGACAGAATAAGCCCTTGCACCAGCACAGACTAGCACAGCTGGCTGTAAAGCAGCTCTGCAGCACGACCTGCCAAGCTCTCAGGGAGAGCAAGGGGACAGAGGCAAGACAGCCACAATAAACTGCTTCTATGGACTATCCATACAACCATCTGGAAGAGACTGCAACTCAACAGTGACTTTCTGCCTCCCAAAAGCCTTTCAAACAGTCCCTTTTAACAAAACTTCTACCTTTCAAAGCCTTACAGGGAACGCAGATTCCCCTAAAAGGGTATGATGAGAACATTAGTCCACACTAAATCAAGCTAGCTGAAGCATGGAGCACATCAGTCAGCTTCCTGAGAACGCTGGGAAGAAGCATGAAGCCAGGGAAGAACTGAAAGCCAGCACCAAGTGATAGAACCAGCTTTGAAAGTTTAACCCAGACACTGTCTCCTTTGGAAGCAAGTCAGCAGGTCTTTCTACCTCTGTTCTAGAGAGCTATTTCAGCCCAGAATTCATAATTCTGCTTGAAATATTTGCTGCAGACTCTTTAAAACCCACATCTTGCATAAAAAAATGGAAGATGATCTGGTAATAGGCTACAACATAGCATTTCACTGCCATCATGTTGCTTTGAAAACATCTTGGCCACTGGAATATTTTTAGTAACACAAATGATTGCATTAATACACATCAGTCATACCAACATCAATTGTGTTATTGCTTAAAAGGCTCAAGTAAGGGCCTAGGGCATGTTCACAGCACTTGAAAACCAAATTAAATCAGACAGCTGGCAACTGTGAAGTGTGTCACAGGTACAGTCAGACTCCTACCCAGGCTCAGCATGTGCACCTCTTCCTGGACATGTGTTGGCTCTGCTAATGCAACCAGTGCTCAGATTTAGCTGTTATCCACAAAACCACCAAAGCTGTCTACACTGAGTGTGTCATCTCACTTACAGAAACCACAGAGAAAATGGGTAGAAAAAATGGTTTGTTAGATAAAAATTTAGAACATTTCATGCTCCAGTACCACAACAGTATTTGAGGTAAACATTCTGATTATTTCTGTTGGCACAGGCAGGGTCTCTGCTAATGATGTAACTCAGAGAAATAATATATATATGTGTATATATATATGTATATATTTATTTGGGTATATCCAAACAATTAAAGAAAGCCACAGCACTCACTGCCAGCTGGGTCAGAGCTCCCCAGTCCCACTGATCTTCTAAGGGGGAAGTCCCTATTTACATGTCTCACATATAGCATCAAATTGTCAGAGATCACTGAATCCCAGGGTCGTTTGGGTTTGAAGGGAACTTAAAGCTCATCCAGTTCCATCCCCTGCCATGGGCAGAGACACCTTCCATTAGACCAGGCTGCTCCAAGCATCGTCCAGCCTGTCCTTGGACACTGCCAGGAGTGGGACGGACACAGCTTCCCTGGGCAGCCTGGCCCAGGGCCTCCCCACCTTCACAGAGAAGAATTTTTTTCTTAATATCCAATCTAAACCTCTTCACTTTTAGCTTAAAACTGTTCCCCCTTGTCTTATTGCTATCTGCCTGTGTAAAAAGCCACTTTCTAAATAAAGTTCCTGCTTTTTATAATTGTCACTCAAGATAATTCCTAATTAATAGTTCGTTTGGGTAAGGCTGACAATCCATATGAATTGGAATCTTGGAAGAAGATGCTTCATACTTTGACTTCAGAATGAAACCAGCAGCATTTCTGGGTGCTTCAATTCAAGCACAAAGCCCATGTGGTGAACTGGGAGCAGCTCCCTGCACGGGCCCTACCTGCTTCATGCTGGTTTACATTCCTCTGGGTGATGCTACTCTATTTGCAGGTCCAAACTAAACAGACATAAGCTAGGTTTGGGCAGAGCCCACACACAGTCACCTCACTTCCCTAAACCACTGCTAGAGTCCCCTCACTAAGCCAGCACTTGTGCTTAGACAAGCCTGGACTAGGACTTGCTACTATCACACCATTTCAGATGTAAAAAACCATCAGGATTTGATACGAAATCGCATTAACTGATACAGCAGGGAATGACAAATTATAAATAGGAGATGGCTTCAGAGATATTCCAGAAATGGATGGTGAGCAATCACTGTGGCAAATTAATGCTCTGGCTCAGGGGATCGGACAGAGCCCAGGTTTAGTTTTACTCTGAAAAGGCAGTGACACATAAAAAGCTAATGGCAGGTGGTCACTCTGCATTCTGTACATCTCACAAAGATTTATGAGCAAGGCTGAATGCTGGAAAAGCAACGCTGAAGCTGCTTGTGTCTCTCTGCAAGGTCAGCTTATTGTATTATAGAAACATTTCCAGGGAGACTCTTAAAAGTTAAGTGTGTTCTATTTTGTCCAGCCACAGGAAACAAGCTACAAAAATCCCAAACAAATCAGCATGAAAGAAAAATAAATCACACCATTTACTCTTAGAGAGTGAATTTTCAGTTATTCTGGTTGTTTTCAGATCAGCAAAGCCTGTATTTAAGCTCAGAGTTCAAAGCTGGAAGGAGACTGATTTTTCCAAAATTTGTTTAGCAGGAAAACATTTAACAAGAGAACACATGTACGTATTTTTTAAAACACTGATCACTTGTAAGCACTGCACATTATAATTATTGTGAATGAAAACTGACATGAAAAATTACGTAGGTGTCTAAATCTGGAATTTCGATGTCCTTGATTGTCAATAGCTTGATGTGAAAAGAGAAGCCTGACTCCTGGGATCTAGCTGTTAGCAATGTGTGGTATTGTGCTCATTAACCTGGAAATACAGAAAAGAAAATTTCCTCTGAAAAACATGGTAAGAAATATATTTAAGAAAGGTCATGTCTCACCACAGTAAGAGATGGGACATCTCAGGAGTGGAGGGAGGAAATAAAATTTGGCTCCCTAAATCTGTGCAGGTTGGAGCTTCACCTCACAGCCATTCTCTGGGTCCCACTGCTTCCATCAGAAGTTCACAGCAACTTGAAACATCTCTGCACAGGCCTGGACAGACTATACTCACCATGAGCTTGTTCTTAAGTCCATTCATGCTGAAGTAAGCCCCATGAATATATGCACCTAAATCCCCACCAAACTGTTCCTTCAGAGAATCACAAATCGGTTTGGGTTTGAAGGGACCTTAAAATTCATCTCATTGAATGCTCTGCCAGGAGCAGGAACACCTCCCACTAGACCAGGCTGCTCAAAGCCCTGTCCAACCTGGTCTCAAGATTTTCAGCAAGTGAAGTTTTCCTGCTAAGGCCCATGGCCCAGCTCCTCCAGCGAGCTGCACCTTTCCTCCCTGTGCAGAGCAGTTTGCTGCAGCCCAAGAAAGGAGATTGCAGGGACAACTGTGGCACCTCCCTTTAGAAGGACTACTGAAAATAAACTGCAGACTTAGATCTCAGGATTTATACTGGGCACCCTCACTGTGCTGAGGCCATACCATCATCACTAGGTCAAATGCTGCACTCAGCTGGGGATCCTGTCACTGCATAGCAGTGGCTACCATTCCTCTGAAAGGCTCTGGATTTCTCTTCATTTTTTACCCCAGCTCTCTGCACAAACACCTTTTTTAAAAAACATGTTTCAGAATATTCAATGCTCCACATACCCTCATTTGTATTCAAAAGTTAGAAAGAATAAAATATCAATTTATACAACCACTTACGTAATAACCCTCTCTCCCAACCCTCTTAAAACTGATTGCTTTAATATGCCCAGTCTGACAAGCCTTTTTGACTTATGGTATATAATAATCCTCAATTGGGAGCCAGCATACCAACTCAGAAGTCCTATATTTTAATATTAGTCAGTTATTATATCAGTATATTACAAAACACAGCACTTGTGATGTCTCACAAACCCCACAGTACCTAGTCTGAATTCTAAATCTCTAAAACTGTTTGAAATAGAAATAGATTCCAGCCCTAACACTCCCTGTTAAAATAAGCAAAAGGCACTATAAATTGCAAAAAATAATGCCAGGATGACAGGAGTTTCATCTAGGCTACAGCTGAGAGTTCTGCACATAAACATACTGAATATTTGAGCACAAACACTGAACGTTTCCAGCCATGCCAGCAGGAGCTGCAGGACCCTCTGCTGCTGAAGCCGAGACTGTCCAGGCACTGCATTCGTTGCTTATTCCTGCATTTTTGCTGAGCTGGCTTTCAATCTTATCAAACCATGTTGATTCAGACAAGTATGCAGCATGCAAAACTTGTCTCCACCTCTGATGCAGGCTCAAGAATTTCATCTGCACAAGTCAGAAAGCTTTCAGAATACATTAGGCACAACAAGCTTTCCCTAAAATACTTTTGCTTTCCAAAAGAGCTTTCCATGTGAGGCCAGAACTCCAGACTGCTTAGCAGCTCTAGTGGAGATGAGAACCTTTCCACAGTCAGCACTAAGGAACTAGGGTCAGCACTTCCAGCTGCTGCCATGGAGGAAGTTGTTGCTGAAAATCGCATCAGCTCTCTTGCTCAGTGTTTATGGGGAGCAGTGGAGCCTGATGCATGGAATCACTGGGTAGGATAAAAAAAGGCTGAGGAAGGAAACAGTGAAGATGCACATTTCCCCTCCCAAATACTCACCTACTTGCTAAAATGCAGTTTCCTCCCAGGCAGGCAGTATTGAGTAAATTATGTGGCTGTCTTTCAGTTTCTGCTAAACAGACCAGTTGAAAGTGCCCCAAACCAAACCAGGGGAAGGTTTCCTGCCCTGCTGCCAGGAGTAGCGGCTCTCCCAGGCTCTAACTGCAGCTCAAGTTTAATTTGTGTAGTCTACAGTTAATTCTGCCCACTCAGGAGATTGCTTGGAAATAGAGATGCAAGGTAAAGACAATTGAACCCTTGATGAAAACATCAAGGCAAAACAGGGACTGAGTAAGCCAAAAGGAAGAAAATGAAAGCAAGAGGTTAATAAAACAACACTTCAGATTTTAACTATTTTGTCTCATAAATTCCTGGTGTATTGTAGGCATCTTCCAAGCTCTCTCACTCTATTCAGAGCTCTGTGGGATGGTACACGCTACTGAATTCCCATTTATAACTGAAATATAAAATCCCCATTTCACTCACCCTAGCAATAAACTCTATTTTTGACAGCACCATATTTCATTTTGATGAGCAGTGTTACATGCAGCACAAGAAGCTTGCAACTTTATTTTTCCTGGCAGAACACCTTCAGAAAAAAACTCTGCACAGCACAGTGGGAAAGGTATGACTCTCCCTAGATAACCTTCTATTCCAGGAATGAATGTATATTTTTAGGCAATGCAGCCACCCAATCTTAAAAAATGCAGCCTGATTTATGATGCTATCATCACCAACTTAAAGATCAGAAACTGAACTACCTTAAACCACAGATATGATGCCCTAAAGATGGGGCACCTGAACATTCATTCCAGAGTTGTCATGCCACTGTAAGTTGTGTTATCTCCTCATCTTTCAAAGCACAGACTGGCTGTTACGTTTCAGTGATTAAGAAATTCTGTGTCCAGGGAAGGGAACAGAGCTGGGGAAATGTCTGGAGCACCAGGAACAGCTGAAGGAGCTAAGGGCAGCTCAGCCTGGAGAAAAGGAGGCTTGGGGCAACCTTCTGGCTCTGCACAACTCCCTGATAGGAAGGGGGAGCTGGGGGAGGTTGGGCTGTGCTCCCAGGGAGCAATGGACAGGATGAGAGAGAACAGCCTCAAGTTGTGCCAGGGGAGGTTTAAGTTGAAAGTTATGGAAAATTTCTTGCCAAAAAGGTGGTCAGGCTGTGGCACAGGCTGTCCACTGACATGGTGGAGTCACCATCCCTGGAAGTGTTCAGAAAGTGTATAGCTGTGGCACCTAAGAACACGGTTTGATGCTGAACATCACAGTGGTGAGGGAATCCTTTCCTTCTTCCCCTCAGTCTCCAAACTTTGTTCCAGTGTTAGCACCTCAGTGGCTCTTCCAACAGTCTCCAGACTGCTGTGATGGGGCAAAGTGCTATTACCTCTGTCTGGTTTCTGACAGTCTAAAAATTCTGCTGCTTCCTGCTTTGTTACAGCTGCACACAACCTGTATGAGGAAACAGCAAACTTGCTGAGCAGCAACTGAAAATTGCCCAAACCTCTTGACACAGATGCCACCTTATAAAGCTCTGAGGAGCAACCAGACATGCCTGCAGTTTTACAGGTCTAGCTCAGAAGGAGGAATAACAAACTGGGAATAACAAACAGCCTCCACCTAACCCAGAGTCACTGCACAAAGTACCTGACTATTCAGGAAGCAGCTCCTGAATTAGCACAGGCATGCAGCACCTGAAAACAAAGTCAACAGCAAACACCAAGGTGCTGCAGAGTACTGGAAACGACAGGAGTTATTTCATGAGCAATTCACTTCTCCTTGGAACAGGCCAAAGGAAAACAGAGTAAATCATCAAAGGGCAGACAGAGGATAAACAATCTTTGCTGTCATCCTTTGTGAACCAGTCCTTGAAGAGAAACAAGCATTGCTATTATTACATTGGGAGATGCTTTCCAAACTAGAAGCAGCAGAATGTTTTTCCCTTAAGACTCAATTTTCGTACAAGTTTACTCTTTGGTTTTATCTGTCACCCAGGAGATAGAGGAGCAGTTCATACCCATTTCCCACCACCTGAAAACACTAGAGAAGTTCAACTGCCACTGATAGTTCATTTCACCAATTGGTAGCAGTTTCCTTGATGATTTCTAAATGTTCACTCACATTTAACTAATATGTCCCTTTCCATGCTGCATTAGACACAAAACCATTGTCAAAAATAATTCAGTGAATACAATCTAAGTTAATCATTGAAAATACAGGACTGATGTTCATCCAGCAACATTCTGCAGGCAGTGAGGTTGACAAAAGTACAGCTGAAGCAACCCTACAGGTTCCAGACACAGGCTGTGGTGCAGGTCGGTGTGGCACCTGATGCCTCCAAACAGGGCAAGCTGCAGGCTCAGAAACATCACTTGTCATTTAAAAGATTATTTTCAAAATACAGCTTTGTAGTTATAAATAGCCAAGCCAGCTTCTCACACAGCAAGTTCACCATGGATCTTAGCCACAATGGCCCAAATACCAGAGAAAGTGTAATTTTACCTATGTGAACACAATATTTGGGGTCACCCTGCACTTCAAACAAACTAACTCAATTTTTAAGATTGGTCTTAGGTTTTGTGGGAGCAGCTACCAACTCTGAGAAATTAAGTCAACTAACTTGGTTAACTACGTAAAAAGACCTGATTTTCCCACTACCTAAAAAGACCTGATTTCTCATCCAGAGCAAGCCTCATTCATATGTTCAATTCTTTAACTAAAGAAAAATATTTTACCTGATCTTTCTGTTAACAAAGCCAGCTCTTTTCAATGTCTAGGATTTCCTTCCTCATTGAGTGGCCATTTGGTTGCCCAGGTTAAACAAGAGCAGTCTGTCACTACCATCTGCCCTGTAACGTAACATTGTGTTTCTAACTCTAAGAGAAGTTATTAAAATATCTTCACATGTACTACATTATTCCAGTTGTCAACCACCTTAAAGCAGGCTGATGCTTTACTGCAGGCAGCATTATTCTCCAAGCAACATGAAAACAAATCTATTTTGGACAGGTTCAGAGAAAGGAACTCATAACTATCTCCCCCACCATACTAACAAACATTTTCATCTGACAGCAATTTACAGACTCAGGATGCACATACACAGTAAAACCTTTAACAAAATAGCGTTTATTCCATTGTGTGCACAAGAACATCTTCTCACTCTTCAGCTAAACTTGTTATTACATCCGTGGGACATTGGAACTAAGTTTTTATTCCAATCACAGTAAGGTCACCCTCCCTTTCTGTCAAGTTTGTGAAGAAACACTTCATGTAAGCAGCTGGCTGGTACTGCCAGCATCTGCTCCACCACTCACTCATCCAAGCACTTCCAAGTATCAAACCCTAGGTGTTACTGGTCAGTGTCACCCGATACTGTGCTCCTAAGGCACATATGATACAATTCTGTATCCTTTACGTACACAGAATTCAATTTGCAGCCCGCCTGTCAATACATGGCTTGCTTGCCGTGGTCTCCAGGAGTGTGACCTTGCTGAGCTCACTGCCTGCTGTCAGAGTCCAGCACACTTCACCAGACCCCTCACATTACCCACAGCAGCAAGAGACACAGGCCCTTTTGAGGGAATCACAATCGATCCTGGCTGGAAACCCCTCCTGAAGTCATCCCAACTCTACCATGCATCCACCTTAAATTCAGCCTTCTTGGCTGTCAAAATGCTTTGAATAACCAGCTTTTCAGTGCCTGGCTCTCACCAGTGTCTACTTATTTATCTGATAATAAATGTATATGTGCTTTACTGAAGGTTACTAATTAGGGCAATTTATTTGCTGTTGCTACACCAAACTCCACAAATAACCAAGAAAAAGTCCCATCCATTACAAAGGTCACTGCTTTGCCAGTTGAAGTCTTACTCAACCTGACAGTCTGTAAGTTGCATGCTCTTTGCTTCGCAACTATTTTTGGAAGTCCAAACCAAAATGAATAAATCTCCTGCCCCTTGTTCCCTGACAGCCAGAAGCCAGCAAGCTCCTGAACCACCTTGTACACGTCTCAAATGCTTCCGTAACATCAGCCCAGCAAAGAAGAAATTCTGATTCACTCAAGAACTATCCTGCTATTTGTGCTGTTACCATGTTATTCTTTACAAACACATTAGTTCCAGATGTTATTCCTGAACTGTGGTTTTTTTCCCACTCCTGTTGCTACACTACACGCTTAATCTACACTATCTTAAACTAAGAAAATTTTCTTTGTGAAGCTGGCCTGGATCCAAATCAGATTTATTTCACTGACCCAATGCACCAATCTGGGACACTAATTTCACACACCCTGCTAAATTCTCAATCAGTCTTGGACAGCAACAGGTTTCCCAATATTCCAGGGAGACAATTGTGCATGTTCCCTCGTATTCTGCTCATTTCTAAAAGAGCATCAAAAGCTATGGATGGAACACAGCGCATGTTTCTTGATAGACAAGGCTTTACTGCTCTGCAGACAATTCCTGCAACCACTTTGTACCATCTTCATATTTGGATGAGTATTAATAGAATCTACGTTGCTTATCAGCCATGCGGCCACTCTCTGCTCTCTGCCAAGGAGCAGTTTAGGGAGTTTCAAGGCAACTCTGATAAAACACAACGCAGGAACTAGCTACACTCCTGACCTTGCAGAATTCGCACTCCTTTCGGGAAATTTTCCCGGCACTTCAGGAGACCCCAATCACATCCTAAGTTTTCAAAAAATTAATAAATCGGCCGCCTGGTTAGGTCCGCAGCCCTGCTAGCCCCCGCTTTATTTTGCTAATTAACCTAGTTAATAACCCTGTGAGAAGTTGATACATGCCACTGCCCGAGCGGAACCAACTCGCTCTGTGCTCTCACACAGGCTGAACGCACCGGACGGGGCTCGGACCGAAGCGTACTGAACCCTTTCCTTACCAACACCCCCGGCCGGGGCTTCAGGTCCCGCTGTACCCCGCGGCCCGGAGCTGACCGAGGGCACACACAGCGAGGCCGCCCCCCTGACCCCGGTACCTGGTGCAGGGCTGTCAGCCCGTCTACATTGGTGGTGTTGATGCGGGCGCCGCGGCCCAGCAGCTTCTTCA
This sequence comes from Certhia americana, assembly GCA_018697195.1. NCBI lineage: Eukaryota > Metazoa > Chordata > Aves > Passeriformes > Certhiidae > Certhia > Certhia americana. The sequence goes on from JAGMWU010000028.1 coordinate 6,523,003, forward strand.
CCTCCTCGGTGTCGCCGCTGGAGCAGGCGGCCAGGAAGACGGCGCCCTCCTCGAAGCGGACGCGGGATCCCCCCGCGCCGCGGTGCCGGCCGCGGCCGCCCCCCGCCGCCACCGGCTCCTGCTCGGTCAGGGAGCCCTTCCAGCGCCGCAGCTGCTCGGCCCGCCGCAGCCGCGCCGACTCGGCCCGCTTCCCGCCCAGGTGCTCCGGCTCGGACATCGCCGCCGCCGCTCTGAGGGCCGCGCGGGGCCGCGCAGCGCTCAGCCCGGAGCGGGGCGCAGCGCCCCCGCCGCCATCTTCGCTACGCCACCGCGCCCGCGCCGCCCGCACCCCGCGGCACCCCGGGACATGTAGTTCGGGCGGGGGCGGCGCCGCACCTGCCCTGGGGCGGCCGCGGCTCCCGGCGGCCCCCGCGCAGCGCCGCACCTGGGCGCGACCGGGACTACAACTCCCGGCGGCCCCCGCGCGCGGGCGCGGTTTGGCGCCATTGCTGTAGCTTCTTCGTGTCCCGCCCTCCCCAGAGTCACAGAATCCCGGAGCCGCTGAGGGTGGAAGGGATCTACGGTATCATCGGGTCCAATCTGTGCCCGATCGCCACCTGGTCACCCAGACCCGAACACTGAGTGCCACGTCCAGTCGTCCCTTGGAAGTCGTGCCTTCAGGGATGGGAACTCCACCACTGCTGTGGCCAGCTCCTTCCAATGCCTGACTGCCCTTTCTAGGAAAAAATGCTTGCTAATATGCAATCGAAACTTTCCCTGGCACAACTTGGTTCCGTTTCCTCCTGTCCTGTCCTTTGCTCCCTGGTTGCAGAGCCCGACACCCCCCACCCCACCCCACCTCCCCCCGGCTGTCCCCTGCTGTCAGGGAGTTGTGCAGAGCCAGAAGGCTGAGCCTCCTTTTCTCCAGGCTGAGCCTCCCCTCAGCTGCTCCTGGTGCTCCAGATCCAGACCCTTACCCAGCTCCGTTCCCTTCTCTGCAGTCTCGGGACAAATGTCCCGCTGCCAGCGGGATGGACAGAGGGGTGCGGAGCTCCCAGAACGGCTCGGTCCAGCAGCTGCCAGTCAGACAAGTGACTGATTTTATTCAGGAGATGCCGGAACCTATAGATTTGCAAGCAAGAACTAAGCAATAATCATCAGTAGGTCTGTGAAAACTCTCTAACCCTGGCAAAAGGAATATTAAAAAAAAAAAAAAAAGTACGGAATTCTGAAACCTTCATGAGAGTAAATTCATCCTCCTTGAAAAGCTCAGAAGGCAAGAAGGTTTCTCAGAACTTTGTGCAACACTTTCGCCATACTAATACAGGATTTGTGCAAGGTTGCAGACATTAGAGAAGAAATATAAGAATTTTTGATTCTATGGGCATTTAAAGATGTATTTAAAGAATTCCTGGGGAAAATAGCAGGGGACAAACATGCATGCATGATCGCATACGTTCATTTCAATATCTGGCTTCCCCTGGTTAACCCCGAGCCCAGCCGTCCCCCGGGAGGCGAGCGGGGACCTGCGGGGCTCCCGCTGGCACAGCCCCCCTGGCTGCTCCCTTCCAGCTGGACCTGCTGCAGCGCTGAGGGTTTGGGATGGGCCATTTGGCTTGGCTTCGTTGCGCCTTCCCCGAGCCCCCTCTCGTGGCTGCGCGTCCGTGCCGTCCCGCTGAGCATCACCACAGCCGATCAGTGAAGGGGGCTGTCCCCTCCGCCAGGCTGTACTGCAGTAGCCAGCTGCCGAACGGAGGATTTGCCTCAAATTGTTCACTGGAGGGATCTCAGAACGGCTACGCTGCTGCAGTGACAAATCCCCCAGAGCAGGTAGCATTTGCGCGTTAGCCTTGAAACAACTCCAGTAGTTTTCAGCAAAGTTCCAGGGAAACTCCTAGGAGGTGTGGAGCCGTGTATCTGTTATCCCCAGTGTGCAAAGTATCATGACCCACTCTAACGAACAGTTAGGAGCTACATTAAGGCCTGTTCAATATTCGTAGGAAGAAGGCCAAATAATGGTTGACATGACAGAATAAAATTGCAAACCTGGCATCTGGAATTACTAAACCAGAAATGGTTCAGAGAAGAGCAACGAGGACAAGGGCTTCATGTGACAGAGTTCAGTGTGGAGCTCTTGACAGTGGGCGCTGAGGACAGTGGCTGCTGAGGAGCTGTCCCGTTCCTCTATAAAAGGGGGAGTCGGGACTGATTTTTTAAATAGATTTCTCCGACGAAAATAAAGTGCAAATGCGACAATATTATAACTGAGAACCGTTTATTGATAAAAAAAGGGGTGCTCCTACTAAAGGGGGATAGGAAAAAAGAGCAGAGAGGGAAAACGAGAGACGGAGAATGAAACAGAAGACAGGGATAGCATTACCACAAGAACCCCGGCAGTCTGTCAGCCAGGCTTGGCAGATGGAGCGTGCGTGCATCGAACCCCGGTACTTCTGCGTAGCTCCTGAGGCGGGCCGGGCACGATTTCCAAACAGCCTCAGGCTGAGTGTTCAGTGTCGGGGAGAACTGGCTGCCGTGTCTCGTGTTCTCACGGTCGGGGCACGGCGGCTGCGGGCCGAGTGCCGCGGGAACAGGGAACACGGGGAGCGGCGGCAGTGCCCGCTCCGTCGGGGAGAATAGCGGAACACTTTGTCGCGGCGGCGAGCTGCCTCGCGGGAACGGGGAAGCAGGGCAGGACGGGTGCTGACAGGAAAACAGGACCACAGGGAGGAAAAGGTGAGGGGGAGAGGGAGGCCGAGCGGACTCTACAGGCGAGCGCCCGCTCCCGGAGGGTACCCAAAGAAAATGGCTGCCGTTGTGTCGCAGCTAGCTGATGCCATGTACTAATGCTCCTTCCACAGCCCGATTTGTGGGCATTTTTGGCGGGAATTCTTGGCGGGCATCCGGGCATTTTCCCCACCATGCGGTGGAGGGGCCGCTCACAGCCCGATCCTGGAGGTTTTCTCTGCCCTGATTGTCTGCCAAGAAAAGCCTTCCCAAGGACAAGGCTGCAAGCACATCTACAACCCCGATAAGAATATAGCATATGTTGAGGCATAAATAAAACCCAGATGGGTCCTGCTCAGGTGGATGCAAAAGCAACAGGATGAGTTAATTACAGTAAATCAATACAAAATCATTCTCCTTGGCTGGAAAAGACTTTCAGCTATGGGTTGCTGCAGGGTGGGATCGCTCTACACCCACTTCTGGGCAGCAGGAGATGTTGTGGGGTGGGTGATGTTATAAATTTGAAGGCAAATAATCCAATCTAGACTTTGCCAATTAATAAATTTTATTAATTACAGCAATCAGTGGTGAGCAAAACACAGCGCTGGGGTGTGACCTGGGAGCTCTTGTCTGCAAGGCCCACACACCTCCCCTCTATCCCAGTCCTTTTATCAGCTTTTGTTCTCCTGTATTCGTCACTCTTCCGGTGTACTCTGTGCCTGTGCGGTGTGTGGCTAAGGGAGTCTTCTTCTGCCTTCGGGTGGTCTCCTGAGGAAGGCTCTGTATCTTCTTCTTCATTTTCTGTGCTGGCACTTGTAACAATCTTCTTAACAATGCAGCTATGCATAAATGTTTGGCGACTGTCTTAGGATTCTGTGGTTTGTTACTTTGTATATAAATTTCTAGTTAGATTGCACAAACCTAGTCCCACAAATATTCCTTTCTTTATTTGATGAACAAAGACCTTTTAATAAGCGGAGCTTATTTCATTACAGGTGATCACCTTCCCAGGCTTCTTATAGAATCATAGAATACCAGAATGGTTTGAGTTGGAAGAAATCTTAAAGCGTATCTCATTCCCTGCCATGTGCAACCAGGTTGCTCCAAGCGCCATCCAGCCTGGACTTGAACATTTTCACAGATGGGACAGCCACAGCTTCTCTGGGCGACCTGTGCTAGGGCCTCAGCACCCTCACAGGGAAGAATTTATTCCCAATATCAAAGCAAAATCTCTCCTCTGACAGTTTAAAACTGTTTCCCCTTGTCCTGTCACTCTAGGACCATGTAAATAATCACTCTTCATCTTGCTTGTTGGTTCTGTTCAGGTACTGGAAGGGTGCAATTAGGTCACCATAATGCCTTCACTATTCTAGTCTGAACAATACCAATTCTCTCTCTCCTTTCCTTGACTCTCTAAGTCATCCCTGTGGCCTCCTCTGGACTTGCTTCATGTCCTTCCTGTGCTAGGCCACAGGGTGGGAAGCAACTCTGCAAGAGGGGTCTCTCCTGAGCGGGGCAGAGGGGCAGAATTCCCCCCTGCCCTGCTGCCCTTGCTGGGGGAACAGCCCAGCACACGGTGGGGGGTTCTGGATGCTGGCACATCTGGGTGGGCCATGTCCACCTCTCACCCACCAGGAACCCACAAGTCCCTCCCCTCAGGGCTGCTCTCAATGCCTTCATTCCCAGCCTACTTCTTCCCAGCAGTTCTTCCTGATGATGGGTGTACTGGTTCTGTGCTGGAGCAGGCCTGCATCTGTTGTATCCCTTTTAGGAATGCTCTCCCCCCAAAACCCCTCCCCCAGAAACTGTAACCTGGCCTGAGTTACCTGCCCCTTTGAGTCTGACCTATGGCCTTCGGCCAGTTAACATGACCCCGACCCCAAAGGTGATAAAAACGCCTCTCCCTCCATGTGCTCCCTCCTTGCCTCCGGAATCCCTTCATTGAAATAAAGCTTTGGAATACATCTTGAGGTAAGGGGCCTCTTTTGATACTCTTCACCCTATCTTGTAGATTCCCCTCTCTCAAAATCCCCCTAAACCTGAGCTAGCAGCTTGTGGGGGGGTGGAGGAGAAAGGGGTTTCATCATGCATCTGCTGAGCTTTTCCCCTCTTGCTTCCAGAATGGAATTCCTTGGGGCTGGAATGCAGCCTGGCCCGGAGCTGGAGCCCTGGCCCAGAGCTGGGGACATGGCCACATTGTCAGTTCAGCTTTGGGCTCTGGGAGCCCCTTCCCTGCCTGAGCTGTGGGAAGGGGAGAGAGCCCACCCTGTTTGCACAGCTGACAAGAGCAGGCCCTGCTCCTGTGAGAACTGCCTGGCAGGGCCTATCAGCCATTTGAAACCAGGCCTTTTCTTGTCCTGACAGGAAATTGACCCTGGCATATTTGGAGAGATTTCTGCTTCTTTTCCAGGACTCCTAGGCATGGGACTGAGCTACCAAATGCCAAGAAGTCCTGCACAGCTGCATCTTAGAGCTGTTGCCAACAGCAGCAGCCATCCCCAAAGCCCTGCAGTCTGTGCCATTGTTTCTGGTTTTTTTGTGAAAGATACAGCACATTGGAGTCAAGCTGTCATGTCCATATTATATAATTTGACATATTCCAGATTATATCATTTGACAGACAGTTGGAGCAGTTTGCGGGCCTATAGGTCCAAATTTGCTATAACCACAACTTGAAGCAAAAGGAATTGCCTTAGATGCCAAGCTGGGGCTGTCCCCAGCAATTCACATGAAGATCCATAGAAAATTTTTTTGAATCCTCTCCTGGTTTGGCTTGGGGAGACTGGAAATGAAACCAGGAGAGGTCTCCCTTTCCCCGTGGTATTCCATGGCTGACTGCACTGTCCAGGAACTCCCAGGAAAACAAGCAAATATACCCATTCCAGTTTCATAGAACATTTTTTCCCAGTAACACTTATCAATAATACATCTTCTACAGAGTCCAATGTCAATTCCTGAATTTTACAGCTCAGCCTTAATGCATTAATCTTAACACCTCTTTTTGAACAAGCTCAAACAACTTTATTGGGAACTTGAACAGAAAACAAACTCTACCAACTTGTCTACAGAAAACAGAAAATCTCTTAACAAATAACAGCTAAACCTAATACTAAACCTAAACTAGAGCTATTTAACTTCCCACTGTTCTTAGCCTGAAAACCCCAAAAAGTGGGTTTCCTTTCTTAGGCCAGACGCCGTCTTTTCTTTGGAACTACTTCCTCTTGATCACTGCCATACTCCACTGGTCGATGTCTCTGCCAAATAGGAAAAGGAAAAAAGGAAATTCTCATCTTGGAAGAATACTTAGAAAGGTGCAATTTTTCTACACCCAAATGCCATGTCCTCTGTCCATGCCCCAGCTAGACCAGCCAGTGGGCAGGGCAAGAGCCAAGGAGTGGCGGCAGTTCAGGGATGCAGAAGATGCAAGATCAGACTGTGGCCCCAGATCAGCACCCAGACTCCAGGGCCAAACCATCTTTTCTTCAGGCTTTCCCCCCCCCCAGCAGTCAAGGTGTCCTTGGGCAGGGCTTGGGTGAATTGAGTCCTAACTAAGCCCCCCTGCAAGCCGCCAGGCTGTTGCTGCCCGTGCTGCATTGCCCTGGGCCAGGCCTGGAGCAACAGATTCTCTGTCCCTGGCCAAGGCAGCAGCTCAGCCCAGTTCTCCCACCTTGGGGGCCCTCAGCAGCAGGCACGGGGTTGCCTTCTTTGAAGAGGAGCCCTTGAAGCTCGTTGGTGCTGTCTGAGCTCCCCTCCCTTTCGCTGCATCAATGATAATTTGTTCTTCCTGCCCTGAGGCTCTTGCACCTCTGCCCAGGAGAGATTGCACCCTGCAGAGAGACAGGACAAGTCTGCCGCTGCTTCCAACTCAGCCGGGATCAGCAATGATTGACAGAGTTCGGAGGGAGCGTGGCCCATTTGGGAAGGCAATCCAGCTCCATGGGCACTTGTGTCCACCCTGTAAGACTCAGCAGCCGCCGGCTGAGGCCCAGGCAGGCTGAATCCTCCCTCGCAGCGACAGAGCAAGATTCTGCTCTGGGGAAGCTCAGGGCGTTTTGAGAGGACGAAGGAACACCCTGAGCAAGAGCAACTCTGCTCTAGGGAGCCAAATGGAAAGGCAGAGGTGGCTTTTCTCTCATCCTGGAAGTTTTCCTCCAGAAGGAAAGCCAAGGGCAAGGCCAGCCACCTGCTCCTGCTGCCCTCTGGCAAAGAGCCAACCAAGGAGCAGCCCTGCCATAGGGCAGTCCCTCCCAAGCTCCCAGCTTCGAGACTGGGGCCTACCTGTGCTCGCTCTGCTTTTGCCAGTGCTTGTCTCTCTTATATTTCCTCTTCAGTCCCTGGAATGTCTGCACGTAGGTGATGGATTCCAGTGCAGGATAGAAGTTCTCGATGACATGGGCAACCAGGGACTTACAATCTTCCTGCAGAAGAAGAAAACACAGTCTCAAGTCTCCAGTGGTCACAGGCCGAAGTTCAGAAAGCTTCTGAGTTTCCTTTGCAAAGGAATGGATTCCTTGGCCAGAGACAAAACACTTTTGTCTGGAGCAATTGTGAAGCAATTCAGATTGATCTTGAAGCCAAGAGCTGAATCGTCTTCCCATGGCAAGGGACACCAGAGTCAGAGGAGTCAGCCTAGCTGAGGCTATTTGTGACACTTGCATTGAAGTGGGAGGCTGCACTGGGCCTGTTGAGATGAGAGGACTCGGCCATGACTGAGCTGAAGCTGAGGCTGAACTCACCAGTCTGAGGAATTCAAACAACTCCAGCACAGCCCAGTGGAGCATGTTGGATGTAGCTCCATTCTCTAGCAGAGCCTGCACAAGGGGTGCCAAGAAGTTTCCCTGGATGATGTAACGGGTGTAAATCTCATCCTTCAGGGCAATTATCTTCCTCAGGAAGTGCAGAGCACCTTTGGGAAGAGAGAAATGCAAGGATTCCTGAGCTACAGGCCAGGACTGCAGTCCAGAAATTCATTCGCATCCCTTCTTATGAAACCTTAGTTCAAATGTCCCTGGCAACTCCTTCCACCCAGGACACACTAAGCTTGGAAGAAGGAGATACCAAAGGCTACTCACCCAAGGCCAGAAATGTGTGTTTGGAATTGATCAAGAGGAGGACTCTTCTTAGCAAATCCCAGTGGAGGATGTAACTTCTCATATGCTCCTTGTGCCGTGTCACACAAAAAGTCAGCAGCTCCAAAATTAAAACCAGGAGTTGTGCCGTTTGGTAATCATCTAAGAAAAAGTAATGCCTTCAATGAGCAAAAAAGGAAAAAAAAAAAAAAAAAAAGTCCTGTGCCATCCACCCAGCTCAGATGCTATTGCAGTTCCTGACATAGTTTCAGTGGACTTTGGCTTTCCTGGGTTACTTTGGGAGGCCGAACTTTGGGGGAGAACAAAACAATCAACACAACGGTGACTTTTTTGGCCAATCTTCTTAGAAAGGATACAAGTCCAACTCCTCCACCATGAAAAACACTCCTCCAGGAGGTCCTTCTACTACAAAGCACAGCCTGAAGCCATGTCAGGGAGGGGCAAGAAGGGGCTGAAAAGTGCTGCCTGCAGAAGCTTTGTCCCCGGGGATCAGCCGTTTTCTCACGTGCATTCCCAGATGGGAGCTGGGAGCACTCCTGTCAGTCCCTTCCAGACGCTACAAGCTTCCAAAGGGGGAAAACAAGGAAAAATCCTCATTTGCTATTTCCCAGGTACCTTCTGCTGCGTTGGCCAGAAGCGGCGCAGTCAGAACAGGAAGACAGCGGGCATAGAAGGAATTGAAAAATACACATATTTTGGAGACCTAAGGGAGAAAATGGCTTCATTACATCCTGGCCTTGGCAGAGACTTTCCCAGTCAGAAAGCGCAGCACCGTCAGAAACAGCCTACAAAGACTTCCCTTTGGTCCAGTATCTTTGCCTGTATCTTTCTGGTAGGGCCTGAAGCATTCAGGTGCTTCCTGCACAAAGAGCCCTTTCTTTCTTTGAGAGGAAATCTGAGAGCCATCCATGCCACCTTGCTATCCCCAAGAGAATCCCCACCAGGTATGCCAATCTATTATGGGAATCCATCCGTGACCCCCAAGGCTTGACAAAGTGTCCTTCAAGTTCTCTTCAATGCAGTCACTGCATCATGACAACATGCCTACCTTTTCCCAGGTATTCCAGGAAACCTGGATGAACCTGTGGAATTGGGGGTGCCAGGACCTCTCCTGGACTCTGCTGCTGCCAGATGCCTCCCACAGGCAGCGGGAGCTCTGGCCAGACAGTGCTGTGTCCCTGAAGTGCTGCTTGGGGAAATGACTGCAGGCACAGTGCCCCAGACACAGCCCTGGTCTCAGCCAAAGGCTCTGGAAACTTCAGCTGCTTTGCAGCTTCTTGCCATTCAGGCTCAAAGCACACAGTACAGCCAAACACTAACCGCAAGCCTGTTTGGATGCTGGGCCCACAAGCAGGACTCAAGAAGATCAGGGTTTTCCTGGGCTGAGACAGTCCCGTGTCTTCAGCCCTTTGCATTCCCTCACCTCAGCTGTGGCGAGCAGATTCCCTGGTTCAAGCAGAGTCTGCAACAGCTCCATGACCTGATCAGCTCCTCCAAATGCAGAAGCTGGATGGCATAACATGTGCTTCATGAGCAAACGGATGAGATCGGTACCCTGCAAGAAACGCAGACAAAGTAAACCTCAAATTAGAGTGCACTGGGTTTCCTGGGTTTTGTCAGTTTTGTTTCTTTCTTTAAATAAAAATGAAAGTTAAATAGAAAAATTGAGATTTTGTTTGGCTGGTTAGTTTCCCATTTGCCCTAACACTGGTCTATCCAAGCACCTGCAAACCACTTTTACTTACGTGGTCCCTCTGCTGGGCCTCTTGCATGACAAATTCTTGGACCAGGAATGGACAAAAGTTGACAAGATAAGATAAGATATCTGTGGCAACAGATGCCACTTGCAGATCATCCATTCCCTAAGAAAAAAAAGAGGTTAATCTGGCAGGGTAAATCAGGTTTGCTATTTCTCATCAGGCAAAGCTGCAAAGAAAGGGCGTGAAAGGTTTTGGGGAGGTTTCATTCCTAAGTTTCTCTGAGAAACACAGTCATGTTGTTCCAGAGAAGCAACAAGAAAACAGCAACCTCTTTTGGCCACTCTTTGCCTTTTTTAGAAGGGACACAAGGCTTTCTGTGAATCTGTGAATCTATGAGTCCTCATTTAAGCAGGGACCATTCCCATTGAGCCACTTCCTGTCTGGAATAGCTGAGACACTGATCTTCTGCACGTGTTACCCACAACCGATTAATTTTGTACCAAAGGACCAATTGTACAAATCAATCTGTCTCTTTCTTCTCCTCACTTCTTCTCATCAAAATGGACTGCAAACTAGGGACTGCAACCAACTCCAGTCCCTGCCTTGTTGTGTGGGTAAGTGAAAGGTGGTTAAGTAGAAGTTTGCCAAGATCAAGTTTGTGAAGGGCCTTGCTTTGCCTGGTTGTTGTTTAAAAACTTGTTAAGTGCCTCATTCTGCCTTCATGTTGTCATGCTTGCAAGTGAAAGGTTGTTCTTGAACCTCCCGGGAACGTTAGTGTTTCTCCCACACAGGGCTGTGAGGGACGCAAACAACCTGCCCCTAGAGCTGCCGAGCTGAGTGAGGAAGATGAAATGTTTTGCTGTGCTGTGCCTTGCTCAGTTCCCAGGTTGTTCCTGCAGCAGAGAACCCCCTGGAATGTGGTGTTTGTGATGGACAGCAGCACTGACCGTGGATTGTAATGGTCAGGTGGCAACAGCTGCCCCAGCCAAAGGAAGGACAAATTCTGGTTTCCCACTGCTGCTCGGGACAGGGAAATCTACTCTTTCCAGGAGGACAGGATCTTCTGGGAAGGAATGAGCAAAAACCTTCAGAGGAGCTAAAAAGACTTCTCTGGCCCTGGTCCAAGCAAAACCACAACAGCCCTAGGAAAAGAACACCAATGCAGCTGGCCCACGGCAAGAGTCTCTTTCCATCTTAACTCTGCCTTGTTCCAAGGACTGCACTGAGCACAGAACTTGCCCCTGGTGCAGAGTCACAAGAATCAGGGCAACCCAGGCAGGCACTTGCGAGAGCTGTGGGAGCTTTGGGATTTTGGCTGGTCCAATCCACTTCCACTCTCAGCAGAGCCGAGGTATGTGAGCAAAGGGACACAAAAGTGCTCAGCAGGTCCAACAGGTGCTCCAGTGGCTCTGTTTTTTCCTGCTTTAAGGAAATGCAGCTGCAAGTTTTCACTTACCAGTAGAATTTCAAGAACAGGAAGAAGTCCCAGCTTAGCCAAGCTTTGTAAAAATGTCTCTCCGTCCTGGTGAAACATGAGGGAAAAAGCACAGAAGTCCTTCAGAAAGTTCACCTGTTGCATAGGAAAAAGAATTTCCGGTGTCTTGGAGAGAGACAACTCTCTGAAAGGAGGAAAGGGTTAAAATTTCTAGCAGAGTTGGAGTCCTGGGTGGACCTCCCTAGAGAATGGTGTTCTTCTAGTGGTGTCTCCTCCAAGCTTTGCCAATGTCAACAAAACAAAGCCATGTAAAGGAAACACAGATAAAGAAGAAATCTCTCAATTTGCCTTGACCTCAGAAAGACAATGATGCAGAAATAAAGTTCTCTGGGATGCTGAAATATTCTGGGAAGAAAGCAGAGCTGGAATTTGAGGATATTGGCTTCGTGCTGATCCTTTTTACACAAGGGAAATACCGATTTACAACAAAGAAATCGGAGCTTAGGTTGCCAGAAATATTTGTTTAAGTGAGGACTTAAATGACGATTGAGCTGCACTGGCAAGGATTCCTGGGATCCAGAAAGACCTCAAGGACTGCAGAAGGCCTCAAGAACAGTTTCCCTTTTTCTCCTTCAGCCCTCTCCTTTCAAGCCCATGAGCACAGACTCACCAATTCCCATTGCTGGTGGGCACCTGTAGCTCCAGCTGCTAACTGGGCCAGAACGTCTGACCAGAATTTCTGGTCTTTCTGCAGAACATAAAGAAGGAACACAACTGACACAGGCCCTCTGGAAAGACAAAACTTCCATCTTGAGAACATCCCCTGCTACTACAAGCCCAACTCTCCACCCCTCCATTCACTGTAGCCCAACAAAGGGCTACAGAACACACAGATCCCACAGGATCCTTTTTTCCCAGGGCATCGTTTCAGCAGCGCCTTGTGCAGCAGAAGCAGGGGCAGAAGCCCAGAGCCACAGGGGAAGCGGAGCTCAGGGGAGGCTCCTGGAAAGTGCAGCTCCCAAAAGCTGAGACACAGCTTGTCCCATGTGGCACCTGCCCTGCTCCCCCTGCCCCGCTCCCCCTGTCCTGAGAACATCCCACGGGGATCCCTTTCCCTCTTGTGAAGCTGCAATCCTGCAAAGCATCTTTTCAGGCCCCCTGGGCAAGGGGGAGCAGATGAACAGGTTCCCAGCTGGCTGCAGCCACTGCCTGGTTGCCCTTCCTCGCACTCAAACCAGCTCCCCCCTTGCAGAGGCTCTGCTCTGCACTTCTGCCCCAGCCTTGACTTGGCACAGTCCTCTGTGCCTCTCCTCCCTAGAGAGACTTCAGGACCTCGAGGACAAGAGCTCCCTTCTGGCCAAGCATTTCAGTTCCCCCATTGCTTAAGCCTCCAGAGGGACAAGAAAACCAAGTTGAACATCATCACCATCATCATCCTCATCATCTCTCAAGGCTTTGGACGCTTTCTGCCCTCTCTGTCCCTGCGTTTCTCAGCACTTCTTCCCATGGGAAGCAGCACTGGCAGCATTCTCCCTGAGCCTGGTCTTTGGCATCTCAGGTTCAGAATGAGTTCCATAGATGTCCCATAGGCACCTAGCCCTGATAGGGAATCCTAAAAGCTGCTTGTTCCCCAGCTCCCCCCACAAACCAGCTCCAAAGCAGTCTGTTGCTTGGCCATCAAAGAGAAGAACTTGAAACTCTTGACAGCCCATTCAGGAATCTTTAGATCCTTCCCCAAGCTCTTCCCTTTCTAAACTACAGAATCCAAGGGAGGAGAAAGATGGGGGATCATTCCCATCCTGTGCACATGCAAGCACATCTGTCTGATGAACAGGGATCCCTTGGCAACTTCAGCTCCAGGTCGCAAGCCATTGAGAGCAGGTCAGAAGCCACTTACCTCCAACACACGGAAGATCTCCTCCTTCTTGCAGCTGATGAAGGAGGTGAGGCTAGGCCAAGAACCCTCTCCCACCCCAGCTACCTTGGGCAAGATGACGGCCTGAATATACTGTGCCCAGTGCATCTGGTGGAATTTTTGCCGGAGCTCAGGGTCTTGGATGGGAAGAAGCTCCTTCAGCTTGGTTGTTCGCTGCAAGAGCTGCCGGTGCATTTTGGGTTGTGCCAAAGAGGGACTATACTCGAGGCATCCAACCACGTCCATGATACACTCCTGCGACAGCATCACCTCCAGCAGAGCTGCTTGGTCAAGCCACAGAATTCCTTGCATAATGGTTGACAAATACTGCAAGGCCTGGCTGAGGTGTAACTCCTCACAGACTCGGAAAAGCGCTAGGAGTTTGGGAATGTAGCCTTCCTTCTTCAAGGCCAGCGCCAGCTTTTCCCTGCGGCTGGCTGAGGAGAGAGCAGATGTGATCAGCTCAGCAACCTCTGCCAGTCTGTGGGCCTGGCAGGAAGGAAGGTTGATCCCGGGGCCAGTTGCAGCCATTTCTTCCTGGTGTTCCTCTGGTGGCTGCAGAAGATGCGGGGTGACTTTCAATGAAGGTCACGTTTGCCAAAAGGCAGCAACAGGGAAGCACGAGGAAAGGCCACGCTGCGCTTGCCTCCTGTTGGCTCTGGCCTGGAGCTGCCTCAGCTTCCTCTGTTTCTGGCCTTTATGATGTCACCTGCAGCAGGAGGCTTCCGTTGCTCTGCTCCTTTATGACCTGGCCTCAGGCTGCCAAAAGTTGTACACTCTGCTGTGTCCCCGATAACTAACTGGAGGGACTTGAGGAGAGAACTTGTAGAACTGAGGGGACACGTCCCAGCAGCCTCCCAGTACCCACCAGGAGAGGGCCATCAGAAAGCTGCAGAGGGGCTTTTCCTGATGGTTTTCACGGACAGGACAGGGGGAATTGCCAGAAGATGAGGGAGGGCAGGTTTCAGTGAGGTCTTGGGAAGAAACTCTTGCCTTGAAGTGTGGCTGGGTATTGGGCCTGGTTGCCTGGAGAGGTTGTCGGCTCACCAGGCCTGAAGCGGTGCAGTGGGTTGACCCTGTGGTTGGACACCAGGTACCCACCAGAGCCGCTCTGTCCCTGCCTTCTGCACCTGGACAGGGACAGAGAAAATAGAACCAAGGGTCCCTGGGTTGAGATAATGACAGGGAGAGATCCCTCCTGCTTCACTGTCCTGGGCAAAACTGCCTCCATTTTTGGATGTCAACTGAATTGATTACTCCAGCCAGCATCAGGGCAGGATCATGAGAAGCCAAACAAATCTCTCAGACACTTTTCCCCCAGCTCTCCCTACTTCTCAAAGTCTCCCTCTTCCCCCCTCAGCAGCACAGGGAGATGGGAATTTGGTTCTGGTCAGTTCATCCCACATTGTTTCTGCTGCTGCTCAGGGAGAGAGAGGAGTTGGCAGTCCTCGCCCTGCTCCAGCATGGGGTCCCTGCCACGGGAGACAGTTCTCCAGGAACTTCACCAACTGGAGTCCATCTCACAGGAAACAGTTCTCCACAACCTGGGAGCCACGTGGGGCTTTTCTTTCTCAGGGTCAGTCCTTCAGGCCTTCCTGCTCCAGCCATGGACTCTGAAGGCCTTGCAGCAAACCTGCTTCAGCATGCAGGGCTCCTCCCTGCATGGCTCTGTGGGCCCCTGCAAGGACCTTGCTCAGCAGGGGCTTCCCATGGGCTCAGAAACTGTCTCAGGCATCCCCCTTCTCCATCATGCACGGCTCCTGCAGAAGCTGCAGTTGGATCTCTGCCCCCCCCATACCCTTAATGGGGTGCAGGGGCACAGTTGCCTCTGCATGGGTTGCAGCACGGGCAGCGGGAAAATCTGGACCTGGCAGAGTTTGTCCCAAATTTCTACACAGTTGCTTCCTCTGGAAAACTGTGTGGTAAGCCACATCGGTCAGGGGTTCACAAAGTAGGGCTTTGGGTGAACTTAGCCCTAAGTATGCCCCCTTTTCACGGCTGTTACTGCCCGTGCACCAACACCCCCAAGTCCTTTCCCTCAGGGGAAGGTCTAAACAGTATTTTTGATGCCTTTATTGGTTTTGGTCACTGCTTTGGGTACCTCTGGCCCCATCACACTGTCCCAGGACACTCTTTGACTGGACTTTCAGGTGTGAGCATTCCCGAGTGCCCCCTGTGGCAGAGCTCAGCCCTTTCAGCCACACCGTGCGTGCAGATCTTGCTATGCAAAGCCGAGGAGGCCCTTCAGTCCCTTGGGAAATGAACCTGCAGAGGGTGAAACTGCCAGGTAGAATTGGACGTGGCCGGGGATCAGAGCAGAGGGTGCCAGCCCTTCCCAATTCCACATTCCAGTGAGGTACAACACGAGCTGGCGCTGGGAGCTGTGGCAGTGCCCAGCCCAGCTTCAGGGAATCGTGGAATCACAGGTCCTTGCTGCTGGAAAAGCTCCCTGAGACTGTCGGGTCCAACCGTTCCTCCAGAGCTGCCACACTCAGCACTAACCCATGTCCCCAAGTGCTACATCCACATTTGTCACGTGAAAAGGGATTTTAGATACCGTTATTGTGGGGAGATTTACGTGACCCTCAGTGTTTAATTTGTCTCAGTGCCCCAGGAAAGCCGAGGCCCTTGTGCCCGCGCATTCTGTCAGCGTCCCGTTACGGGGAGCCTTCCCCGGCCACCCTGAGGGATCGGAGGGTGGCGCCCGGGATTGACTCCAGCGTAGGGGAGAGCTCTCAGCAGCTCTTCCGCTTTTTGAGTCCGCAGCGGCTCTCCCTCGTAATGCTGGTGAATACTGGCGCCAGGGAAGGACTCACCCATAGAATTTACAGGTTACTATTTCTATTGATATAAAACTGTGACATGTTATAGTTTGAGAATTGTCTGTGATAGTACCTGTCCTTGATAGGATTTGTCAGTGATAGGATCTGACTGCATAAACGTGTTCAAAACAATTCCCAGACAAGCCCTAATCCCCATTAAAGCATTCAATATGCAGAGTGCAGTTCTTACCTAATAGGTCCTGATGGGGAAGAAGGCAGGTTCAGACCATTGACTGAGCCCAGCAGTAACCATGGAGTCTTCCTGCACTTTTCCTCCATTCTCAACTTACTTTTTATGCCGCTTCTTTCTGTTTAGAAAGGTGGAAATTGAATAACTCGAGTCATGCAGACTTTTATGTGTAACATTCTTTTGCTTTGCTTTTAAAGATAGAGTCACAAAATCACCCCAGTGAGGGATGATCATACTTTGGGGGGGTTACCTTTGGGATGGAGGGGTGTGCTAATGACACAGTTAGGTTTTAATGTTCATCAGAGGAGAGCATTTTCACCCCAGTTGTTGGCTTGGCAGCAGGATATCTCCTCCTCCCTGCCCTGGCTGGCAGGTGCTAAGCAGATTCTCAGCTGCAAAGCACCATCAAGTTTTCTCTAATATCCAACCTGAACCTCCTCTGGGGCAAATTGAGGTCTCTTCCCCTTGTCTTGTCCCTTGTTCCCTGGGAGAAGAGACTGACTGTACCCGGGCTATAAGTCCTTGCTCTCATGCATCCCTGGGCTCTGCTGGGTGCTGTTGGGGAGATGGGAAGGCTGCAGCAGCTGAGAGGCAGAGGGACAGCCCCAGGCAGCCCCAGGTAACAAAGCCCAAGAGACACCACTCTACCACTGGGGAGACACTGGGTGATGAGCTGGGATGGGCTTTGGTCTCTCTGTGCTTCCAGAAGGGGCTGAGAATGTCCCTCTGGCACACAAGGTGTCGTGTGCCAGTGCTAGAAGGGGCCAAGCTTCAGCCCTGCTACCTCTGCAAGGGAGTCCTTCACAAGCCTGGTCCCCTTCAGGCCCCTTCAGACCAAAGACCAGAGATGGAGTTTCTAGCAGTAGAATTGGGGGGTACAGGGATCCTTTCTGAAGCTGACAGACAGCTTTTAATCCACTTGCTCTGCCTCCTCTGCAGAAAAGGAGTAGGAGAGCCTCTGAAACATGGCAGCCCCTGCCTTGCACCTGTGGGATGGAGGCTGGAGGGGCCAGGTCTGCCCAAGTCGGCTGCAGGTTGGCATCTGCAGCACCATCTCCTGCACCCTGGCTTAGACACATCTCCAAGCCATCTGCCAGAGACTTCCCAGCCCCCAGGGAAAGGATACTCATTCCCAAATGCTTCAGTGACATCAGCTCTGGGATATGTCTAATACTCTACAAAGCCTTGGGGAAGCCTGTGGGAGATCCCTGGATACCAGGAGCAGCTGTAGGGGGTGATGTTTTGGTTGACAGCTGCTTAACATGAGTGGCCAGCGTGCTCAAGTGGGCAAGGAGGACAGTGGCATCCTGGCTTGTACCAGCCATGGTGTAAACAGCAGGACCAGTGCCCATCCCTCAGTGCTGGCACTGCTGAGGCACCTCCAGTCCTGGAGGCAGTTTGGGGGCCCTTATGGCAAGAGAGACATTGAGTGGCTGGAGTGCATACAGAGAAGGGAATGGGGCTGGAGCACCAAGAGCCGCTGGGGAGCTGGGGGACTCATCCTGGAGAAAAAGGAGGCTCAGGGAGGACCTACTTATTTTCTACAACTCCCTGACAGGCGGCTGGAACCAGGTGGAGGTCTGGCTCTTCTCCCAAGTAGGAGGCAACAGGACAAGAGGAAATGGCCTCAAGTTGTGCCAGGAATTTCTTAGCTTGGAGTTCACAGCAAAATTCCTGTGGAATCTGGTGCCAAAGCTTTCCAGGTCCAAAGGAAGCAGCTCCCTGCTGCCCTCCCAGCCCTCCTCCCTTCCTGCCGGTTTCAGTCGCACAATCCTGGCAGCTGCAGCAGCCTGGGCTCCCCAGCTCCTGCCAGCAGAATGTCTGCCCCCAGCAAGCTGTGGTGCCTCAGGAGAGAAATGGGAGAGGAAGGGTTCCTGAGCCCCAGAGAGTGGCCATGAGGCTCCTTGTGTCAGCTGCTTGTTCTTCAGTACCCTCTTCCATTTGTCAAAGAGAAGAAGGCTGGCCCAGGCCAGACAAATTCAATGGGAGCTTTTGCCCAATGGCATCCTGTCCTCCCTTGGCAATCTCGTCCATGGCACTGTCATCAGGAGCACTGGAGCATCCACCTTCTCTCCAGCCTCACCTGTTGCAATGGCTGGCAGATCCTCATGGAGCACAGATGCTCCAGGGGCTCCCAGGGCAGCAGCTCAGGGTGGGAAGCTGTTTAGCCACCAGCAAAGCTGTTCTTCTTACTACCCCTTCAGGAGCTTCCTGTGCAGCTGCTCCTGGAAGTGGCAGCCTTTTGCTGACCTCCAGGTCCAGGGAACAGAACACTGGATATAATCTTCTTGGAATCTTCCAGGGCACTACAAATGCCTAAGAAAGGGAAGATCCTTTCCCTGTCTAGTGCTACCTGGTTCCTGTCCCTGTGTGGGGTTTGCTGGGATCAGGGAATCAGGGAGGGTGTCCCACTCCATCGGCAAAGGGAGAGTGCCAGAGGGAGACAGATCCAGGGTGCTGTTTCCCAAGGGGATGGAGAGTAGGAGACTGTACCCCAGCAAGCTGAAAATCAGGCAGGGATGAGCACTTGAGGGATCAGCCAAACTCCAACTGGGATGTGGGGTCCTGCCAGGGCTCTGAGCATGGAGCAATGACCAGAGAGAGCATTCAGTGTGAGGTCAGGCTTCAGGGCCTATACATGTACCACTCTTTCAGGGTGCAAACAGCATCCCCTGGAGCCTTGGAATTGTCACAGGGTTCTGGGCCTTCATAGGCTTCTGTACTGCACTGGCATAGAAACACAGGAAAAAGGGAAAAGCAGCTTTGCAGCTTTGCAGCCACACTTTCTGTAGGCTGCTCTGGAAATGTTTGGGCTCAGATGGACATGTGTGAGGGAACAGAGATTGTGTGGGACATCAAGGGAGGACAGCAGTGTCTCTGCTCCTGCACTGTTTTGGCCTCTTCACTTCTTAGAGCTCTTCCTTCACAGGGAGCCAGACTCCCACTGAGACACTAATTTTGAAGATATTGCTGACTTAGCTGGGAAAAATAAGCTTTGCTGAAATC
Source organism: Certhia americana (assembly GCA_018697195.1). Lineage (NCBI taxonomy): Eukaryota > Metazoa > Chordata > Aves > Passeriformes > Certhiidae > Certhia > Certhia americana. The sequence continues at coordinate 6,541,864 of JAGMWU010000028.1, forward strand.
AGTTAAAATTCAGAGGATGGTTAAGAGAGAGACCGGATTTTAGATAAGCTATCCCGGATCTAATAACTCATTACCTGTCAAGTTTATGTTTGTGTAAGCTGGGCTTGTAACGAAAAACAAGGGAATTGATCAATAGACCCCAAAAACACAAGATGATTGCAGACCCTCTATCTCTAGAAACAGTCATGGGAACAGGAAACTCCAAGGAGTCATTTATCACATATCCATCAAAGGTTGAAAGTTTATAACGAGGAAGACTAGTTTTACTTCCTCCTTTTGGTGACCACTCCCCACATAAGACCCCCGACTCATTTCAGAGAACAAACTACGCATGCTTAATAACCTTTTTGTCAATTAGCAGACGAAGCGGAGAAGAGGAGGTGACAGGGGTATGAATATGCATTTGTATTTTGTGTATTCAACATTCTTGTGGATAAAAGGCTCTGTAATTACCTGTGATCTTTGCAGTGCGTATTAGGGAGCTATCCCACGCAGCTGCCCGGCTGTCAATAAACATACACTTTCTAACTTAACTGTTAGAGAGTCTGTTGTCCATCTCAGTTGGGTATCGATATTAGATCGATATTCATATTTTAATAAATCACCACCTGTCCCCCAGGTGTGCTGGGAGTGTTTTCCCAACACCTCTGCAGCCTTTCCTGCGCAGTTTGGGGCTCTGCACATTTCTCCCCCCCCACTGTCTGCACCCAGAGCAATGCTGTTGTGGTGCATTCTCATGGGAGCCATTGCCAGAGAGTCTCTTCACTCCCCTGCTCTGCAATTTGTTATGAGAGACTCATAATACCCACCTGGGTTGGGTTGGAAGGGACCTCAAAGCCCATCTTGTCCCTCTTCCTGCCATGGGCAGGGACACCTTCAACTAGCCCAGGGTGCTCCAAGCCATGTCCAACTTGGTCTTTGACATTTCCAGGGATGGGGAAGCCACAGCTGCTCTGGGCAACCTGTGCCAGGGCCTTACCACCCATATTGTACAACAATTCTGGCCGAAGTCTTATAAACTCCTTTTTATCTGTGGAAAAGCTACAGTAAGGCCTCCCCGGAGCCTCCTCTTCTCCGGGTGAGCACCCGCAGCTCTCCCAGCCTGGCTCCAGAGCAGAGGGGCTCCAGGCCTTGGAGCAGCTCTGTGGCCTCCTGGGCTCTCTCCAGCAGCTCCACGTCCGTCCTGTGCTGGAAGCCCAGGGCTGGGGGCAGCTCTGCAGGTGGGGTCTCACCTGAGTGGGGCAGAGGGGCAGAGTCTCCCCCACACTGGGAGATCAGCCCAGCACATGGTGGGAGGTTCTGGGCTGCCAGAGCACATGGCCAGGGCACGTTGAGCTTCTCATCCACCAACACCCCCACGTCCTTCTCCCCAGGGCTGCTCTCTGTCCATTCTCCAATCTTGCAACGTCTCTTTTAATTTAGAGGAAAACGTTCTGCAGAACAAAATACCGACGGACACATACGGGAAGTGTTCCCGCCGCCTTGGAACCAGCCTGGGGCTTTTAGGGCCCCGGAGGGCGCTTCCTCTGGTAGTGGGATGTCTTTCCCGGGCAGCGTGAGGAGGCGCCGGGCGCTGTCGGGGCCGGTCGGGCCGTGCCGTCCCCTGCCAGCCCCGTGACATCAGTCCCGCCACCGCCCTGCCCCCCCAGCAACAAAAGCGCCGAGCGGCCACCGGCCCCAGCGCGGCTCCCGAGAGCGGCACCGACACCGAACAACCCCACACAGGCACCGACCGCGATCCCGGATTTGACACCGACCCCGGATTTAACACCGACCCCGACACCGTCCCCGGCCCGGCCACAGGTGGGTGCGGGGCGGAGACGGCCGCCGGGTCCCGCCGAGCGCAGCGGAGCCGCCTCCCCTCCCGTGCCCGGGGCTGCCGCTATCCCAGCCCGGAGCTGCCTCCATCCCTCCCTTCATCCTCTGAGGATGCCCCATCCCCGCCGCCCCCCATCCCGGCGGGCCGCCGCGGGGAAGATGCGAGGCTGGAGAGAGGCACAGCCCCGCCGTGTGCCCGTGGGGTGGGCACGGGAGCGGTGGGACCCTCTGAGGTTGCTCCCAGGGCCGGAGCAGCCGCGCACGTGGCGGGATGCGGAAGACAAAGCTCTTGCATCAGATCGATTGAACTCAGTAAAGCTGATTTCTAGGGAGCCTGAGCCAGCTCAGCTGTGGGCTCTGGTCAGTTCCCAGAGGAGATTTGCAGTGCTGTGCACCAGGCTGGGCACAGGCTCGAGCACAGCTCCAGGTACTGCTTTCCAATCCTCAGAACCCTCAGCCCGTGGGAAGGGGTTCAGAAGCACTGGGCAAAAGCCCCAGATGCTGCCAAGTCCCTGTATCAGATCTTCTGTCTCTCCCTGCGTGAGAAAGGACCAGTGCTAAAATACTGTGAGGGATGAGGCTGGCTTTGGGTGCTGCTCTTTCTGGGGAGCTTGGGGAAGAAGGGTGAGAGGAGAAGCCCTGCAAGGAGCGACTGTGGTCATTTGGTCTATTCCTGCTGGAGCAGAAAAGCCTGAGGTCAGAGCTCCCCGGGGTCTGCAGCTTCCTCCCGAGGGGCAGCGGAGGGACAGCTTCAATCTCGGCTTGCTGTGAGCAGGGACAGGGCCCAAGGAAGGGCTGGAGCTGTGCCAGGGCAGGGTCAGTCTGGATATCAGGGAACGGTTCTTCCCCCAGAGGGTGCTGGGCACTGACCAGGTTCCCCAGGGAATGGACACAACCCCAAGGCTGCCAGAGCTCCAGGAGCATTTGGACAGCACTCTGGCATGCACAGGTTGGGATTGTTGCGGGGGGTCTGTGCAGGGCCAGGCATTGGATGTGATCTTGTGGATCAATTGTAGCTCAGGATGTTCTGTTACTCCACCGGAGTGAGGCTGGCAAGGTGCAGTGGGCCCTGGGGAGGATTCAGCGCTTTCCAAGGAGCTCAGGGCCGCTGCTGCATAGACAGCTCAGGGCTGTGCTGCTTCAGTGGGTCCTGAGTTCTGTTCCAGCCTCTGCTGTCCCCTGCACCAGGGGCTCTCCAGCCCGGATGGCAGTGTCCGAGTGCTGCCTCAAAGCAGCTGAGCTCGTCTCCCTGCTCCTGGAAGGCAGCACCAGCTGGGGGAGGATGTAACCAACTGAGGCATTTCAGGGCTTTGGGGAAGCTCGGGTGAACTCAGTCTGGTGAAGGATCTTGATCATTGTGGGAGTCAGGAGGTTTTCTTAGTACCTCCTGAAAATTCTGCTGCTTTTGTTCTGGATCAATTTGGGATTTTCATGGAGGGCCCTGTTTCTTTGTAAGTCAACCTTGGGAGCAGTGCATGTGCAAGCAGAGGCCCATGGTTGAGAGGGCTGTGTCTGGCTGGTGGCTCAGCACCATGGTGGCTTCTCTCAGGCCCCTGCTCTGCACAGCCAACCTGAGGCTGCCTTGGTATCAGAATCATTTGATTGGTGGTGGAGTCAAGGCTGACTGCTCTTGAAGTCATAGAGTAGATGAGCCACATATGAGCATCGCTCTAGAGCTCAGAGCCTCCTGGCTTCCTTCCCTCTTATCCCAGCAGAGCCCTCAGAGGTGTCTGATTTGTTCAGGTGCATCTCCTGGGGCAGTTCTGTGATTTCTCCCTGGTGATTCCCAGTGTTTTTCCATGTCTCTGAGCTCACCAGCCTCAGGTCCCTGTTCTCCTGCTTGCCAGTTGAACATCACTGGGTCACACCAAGTGACCTTCACTTATCCTTGTTTACACTATTGGTGGCCCAGAGTCTTCTCACATCACTACTCCTCCCAGCTCATGACACAGCAGGGGGCAAGGGGACAGTTCTAGCTTGCCCCTTGTAGGGCTATTCCCACCTGTGTGCAGATGATGGGAAAACTGCTCTGAGATAGTTCCTGTTTGCCTGGGGCAGAGTCCCCTGTGGGTCTCACTGCAGGTGCTGGTGCTAAACCCCTGGTGCCATGTCCCGGGGTTTTTCCCAGGGGATGTTCCCTGGTGTATCCCTGGGAGCTGGTCCCTCTCTGTTCTGTCCATAACTCATCTGTCTGAGTCTCTTTTTCTTCAAATTTCTGCACATTTTATGGCCATGCCAGCTGTTGTCTAAACTGGAAGGCACTACTCAGGCCCCATGGCTTGGGGCTCCTGCTGTGGCTTCCTCCCCCTTGACTCTTCCCTTTGCCAGGGCATTAATTAATTCTGCCTGGGCTGCTGTGAACATGCTTAGGAGTGAATTTTGTGCAGCTCCGATGGTGCTTGTTTTAATGCTCTCATTGGGAAAAAAAAGAACTTTTTATATGGGTCAGCATGAGTCTGCTGTTCCTCAGTGATCTCCAAACACAACATGATTGCTTTGCAGTTAATTACTGTAGGATTTTAGTAGAGCACAGACATGGGAAGGTTTTCCAACTATTGCAGAAGGTTGGATGGTTGAACTGACATCCTGGTGGCTACAGGGATGTTCTTCAGAGTGCAACAGGGTAGGACTTGCCCTGACCTGAGTGCTGTGCAGCCATGGAGCTGCATCCACACAGCCACAGGTGCTGCTCCTGCTCCAGCAGTTCCCACCTAGCTGCTCTCAGGAGGGCAGGGTGGAGGGTGTCAGCTTCAGGGTCAATGACAGGAACACAGACTTTTCAACCCACTTGAAAAAGAGGATGACTGTGTTTCTGCTGCCTGATGGCTGCATCAGCTCACTGTTTCCACTTACAACAAGTGATGACATCCCAAAGCACCAGTACATACTGGTTCCATACTGGTTTATGCCTGGTTTTTCAGTGTAGCTTACACTGCCTCCCAGACTGGTACAACACAGCACCTCTGAGTACTGAGTCTGAGCCCAGATTTCCTACAACCACAAACAGGTTTGGATTGGAAGGGACCTCGAAGGTTACCCAGTGCTACCCGCTGCCATAGGCAGGGGCACCTTCCACTATCTCAGGTTGCTCCAAGCTCCATCCAGCCTGGTCGTTTCCAGAGAGCTGGACTGCTGCAACATCCGACTCTGGAATTGTGGCTAATCTCCAGCAAGTGTCAGCCTTGGGTGGTTCTGCACAAGCCTCCCCTGTGTCTGTGCTTCCCACATTGCAGCTGCTGCTAAAGGATGATTTTGGGCCCTCTTCCCTTATCTGTAGTGGAGGATAGAGTGGCTTCAGGGCCAAGCCCAGCTTGGGACTCAGAGTGGTGTTTGTAGGGCTCTGGATATGTTTGCTGGGAGTTGTGGAGCTGCAGGAGAAAGGAGAATAGTCTTGTTTTTTTGGCAGCCCTGGGTGTTCCCCCTTGCCTGCGTGAGGTCATCAGCTGCAAGACTGTCACCTCCTGTTCTGTATTTTGCTTGGGGCCCAGAGTGACTTGGAGGACTGTGGGCACCAAGTTTTGCAATTGGGCCAAATATGCAAAGCATTCTGAAAATAATGCTGAAAGGATTGCAAACACTCTGACATATCTTAAAGTGGCCATTACTGGGGGAACAGGGAGGATGGATCTGTCTGGATGGCAGTTGTGAGGACTTTGCTGGTCAGGTCCAGGTACTCAGAGCAAGGTTTTCCTATTCCTTTTTTTTTGCTGCTGATGCCAGCCTATAGCACAGATTTGATCGCTGTGTGGCATGCTGGGCTCACAGCATATGGGGGGTGTGTTGTGGACTTACAGGGAATTCTCAGCAACTTAAATCTTACCTCAGGCTTTCTCTGTGTCCATCTGTGAGCCCTTACATTGATCCTCAGGACAAACTAATTTTTGTGGTTTCTCCCCTCATAAAATCCATCCAGGTGCGTGCCAGGAGGTTTTGCTGGGATGTGGCTTTGCTGGGGCTGTGTTTGTGCTTCATGGTGAGAGTCACCTGCTCGAATTACCTAGCATCATTTAAACTGAGTGGGGACACCTGCAGCCTTCCCATGGTGGACTGAGGAAAAACAGCCGCTTGGACTCCTCTTGTAGCAAATTCCAGGTGAACTTCACACAGAAGCAGTGTTTCTCCTCCTATAGGCTTCCAGGCAGCTCAAGGGAAGGTGTCCTCACTGCTAATCTCTTGGCTTGAGCAGGGTAGCCCTGATGTTCAGGACAAACAAAGCCTCTTCCTTCACTGCTGCTGCTCTGAGAGGAACAAAATGTGCTGTGGAGGCAAAGGGGAGCAGCTTATCCCAAACCATGGCGTGCACTTGTGGATGCCCTGGCTCTGGAGCAGGGAGGCTGGCAAGAGGTTGCCCCCAAAACTAGGGCTGGGGAATCCCAGAGATAGGATCTACTAGCTGTGGTGGTTGGAAAGGGATGGGGGACCTAGAAAAATTGTAGCCAGTGATGTGCCATTCCTTACATGGGATCTGACACAGGGGCTGAAGGGGCTGGTGGGTTCTCAGGGGCTGGCAGAGGGTGCTGCTGGGTGTTTCTGCCCTCCAAGGAAACTCCCGAACCAGATCAAGCCCTCCTCTTGATTAAGCGGAAAAAACAGGCTCTGGAGAGAAACAGCCTATGTCCTTTTAAGGCAATCCAAAGGCTGGGACTGGAAGAACCAGGCTGTAAGGGAGGGATTTGGCACATTGAGAAGCCCAGCCTGCAGGGCCTTTGGAAGAGAGACTTCCCAGCTGCTGTGATCACACCCCAAACATCCAGCATCCTGGGAGCCAGCACAGCCTCTCCAGCCCCTGCTCCTGGCACCCTCCATCCACCTTCTCTATCTGTCCATCCTGCACTGAGACCCTCTAGGCATCTGGGAGCTGTGGCCAGGATAAAGTGCGGTCAGCAAGTCATTTCTGACACCTGTCCTGATCCCTGCCCTGGTAACCAGGTTGGGATCAGTTTCCCTTTTCCTGACAAAATACTCTCACACAGGGAAGATCCTGACTTCCCCATGAGCTGGGAGGTGCAGGGATCTTGCTGTGCCTGTGCGTCCTTCATGCTCCCCGATCTCTGATTGATGTTTGTACAGCTGCCAGTCCTACTAGGTTTAGCACCCATCTGCGCAGCTGGAAGAGCCACTGGGATTGGAGGCTCAGGGGTGGGGCTTCAGCTGCCTGAGGTGACCCAGGATCTGTTGCACAGCAGGGCTCTAAGCTTCTGGTATGCCCTGGCAGACCCAGGTCCCTTCCTCATCTCCACACAGCTGAGCTGAGGGAGGTGATGAGATCCTACACACTTGGCATGCTGGCAAATCTTGTACTGTGAAAGTGGGGTTTGGTTTTGGGGATCTTGTCCTTCTGCTTTAGCTGTTCAGGGATTAGGAAGCACGTGGTGACTTCTGCTGCCTGTCCCAAGATGGGAGCAGGATGAGGAATTACAGAGGTGTTGGAAAGAGAGAGACCCCTAGAGATCTCTCAAGCTTGTGCCTATTGACCTTACTTTTATCATTGGGCCCGTTCAAAAAGTGTTTTATTGTCCTTGTAGCAACCCCAGGTTGCTGTTTGATCCTCCTTAACTTTCTCTTGGCCACACTCAATCAGCCTGGCTCCCTCAGAATCTCCTTGCAGGACTTTGTTTTGTGAATGTCTCAAGGTTTGTGTTGACCTTGTCTTCACAAGTATCAACGCCCTTCTGGGCTGGAACTCTGCTGCTTGTGTAAGCAACTCACAGTATTTTAGTGTTATCTGCAAATCTAGGGGCCTCTTGATTATGTCTCATCAGACACAGTTCTGGAAAGAGAAGAGAAATAGAAGCATTTATAGCGTGCTGAGGAGCTGGATGGTGGCTTAGGCTGGTGCTCAGGTCCTTGCCCTGCATTGTCTTCTTGATTTCAGATTCTCCAGACTTTGGCTGCAGTCTTGGAAGAGACTGAGATAACCAAGTGCAGGGAGTGCCTGGGATGGGTTGGTCAGGCAAGGCAGGAGCTGATGGTGCTGTGGGACCTTTGCTGGTGTCAGGTGTCAGCTCCTGCCCTCAGGGCAACCCTGACTATCCCCTGTCCTGCAGTGACTGAGATGGAAGAGTTGGTCAGGGAGGAGAAGCTGGGACTGTGTCCAGGGGTATGGCAGCTGTCACTCCAGCACCAAGGCTCAGTCACAGTCACCCTGGCCATGGCACGGGGTTGACAGGAGGGCTGTGACCTGAGGAGGTGCCTGGGTAATTCTGTGAGTGCTCTCTCCCAGCATTGTGTTGCTTCCTCCCTTTTCCTGGCACTGACAGGAGCTGTGAGGTCCCATGGCTCCAAAACAGGGATTTCTGCTGCTCCTGGCAGACAGAACCAGTAGTCCCTGGGAGGCAGCTGGCACTGGTGGGTGCTGGTTCCCTGAATTCTACTGATTCTGCTCATTGCCAGCCCTGCAGTCTGTGCACGTGTGGATGTGAGAAAGCTGCTGGAGCTCCGGTGCTGGCTTTGTCTGCTCCACTCGTGCCCTGCAGAGCCCAGCCCCTGTTCCTGACTGTGCTCTCCTCTGCAGGATGCCAAACTGGGGAGGAGGGAAGAAATGTGGGGTGTGCCAGAAGGCTGTGTACTTCGCTGAGGAGGTGCAGTGTGAAGGCAACAGCTTCCACAAGTCCTGCTTCTTGTGCAGTGAGTACCACCCCTGCCCTGACCCCCTCTCGGCTTCCTGGGCAAGCACTCCTCAGGATCTCTCCAAACCCCCCCAGCACGGCAGGAACACAGATCATCCCAGGACACATGGGCTGTCCAAGCTGTAGGGGCTGACCTAAGCCAGCACCTATGCAAAGACTTAGTCCATCCCTACTCCAGGGAAAGGCCAGGCTGGGTGCTTTGGTCTATGTCCAGATGTTAAGGATTGGAACATGAGACAGGGCCTCTCCCAGCAGTGGTGGCAGGAGGTGCACATCCCATGCAATGCTCAGAGGTATGGCTGGCTTTAGCCTTCTAAGTGTCTTAGCCACACTAAAAGGTGGTTGAGCCGCGAAAACTGGCATGTAATCTCCTCATATCTGAGGGGATGATGGGAAGAAAATGTGGTCCTGTCCTGGCCCTTGTGCTGATGGAAACCCTCCTGAGAAGTTCTGAAGCATCACTCCCAGCCTGTCTGCAGATCCACTATTGCTGAGGTTGTTTCTGGTGTATGTTTGTACCCAAGTGTCACTTCTAGGGAGGGGCAGCAGAACAGGATCTGGTTGCAAGTGATCCAGTGCTGAACTCCCTTTCTCTGCCCCCTCTGCAGGATTCTACAAATACTGCTGGGATCCTGCTGCAAGTCCCCAGACACCCTTCCCTGTGTTTGGGGATCCCAGGGCTGGTGGTGTTGCATGCTGAGAGCAGCTCCTTAAACCCAGGGCATCCAGAGGGGCTGCAGGACATTTGAATCAAAAGATAAGCAGTGTCCTCAGCCTGTGTGGTACCAGATTACTGTCCTCTGTCCCTGGAGACTGTCAGTATCAGAACCAGTGATTCTCCTGTGCTGACAGGAGATGGGGCTTGGAGCAACCTGGTCTAGTTGAAGGTGTCCCTTCCCATGGTAGGGACTGGGACAAGATGAGTTTTAAGGTCCCTTCCCACCAAAACCTCTCTGGAATTCTGTGAACAGGAGCACACACGTTGCCTGTGTCTGCTGATGGCTCCTCAAGACGTTGCATCTGCCACAGAGCAGCAGAAATGCATCTCCAGGGTGGCCTTGCAGCAGGGCCCCACTGAGGTTTAATGTTTCCTCAGCTAGTCCAAGGGCCCTGGTCCCAGTCTCACCATCCCATCACAGCAGGGAGCACAGCTGGGATCTTTTCCATAGGGGCAGCAAGCAGAAGTGGGATCTGGAAACAGGCACGCTCTGGAACTGATCTCTTCCAGCAGGGAAACTCCAGTGACCTCATAGGATGATCCCTGCCATGCTCCTGTGTCCACCTAGCCTGGCTACTGGATACTTCTTGTCCAGCCTGCCTGGGACACAGCATGTACAGCTGGATCCAGATGGGAGAGAGGGAGAGGGAGGCTGCTGTGTCTTCTCCCTGCAGTGTGGAGGGTGGCCAGCATGGCCAGGAGATCCCATTTGTGGGGGTTTCCAGGCTGAACACTTGCTTTGGCTGGTAGAGCTCAGCAGGGGAATTGTAGAGGCTTTTCCTTGGCGGGATGAGGGTGACAGGCTGGGTTCATATGGCAGCTGCTCTGCAGAAGGAAATCCTGTTTGTTCTGCGGCCTCAGATAAGGAGGGTGGGGAATGTTGTCCTCACCCCTTGTGCACACAGCTGGTTTGCCAGGGAAAGCTGCTGCCATGGGATGCTGGCACTCAGAGAGCAGGGCAGGCCTCCAGGAACCACAAAATGAGGCTAAAGGCATTGCTTCCAGGTGGGAATACATGGCCACAGTGGGGAAGATGGTCCCCCATGTGTTTTAATGAAAGCAAGTGCCCAGGGAGTGGTCCTGGGCTCAGTGCTGCTGTCCCTGTGCTTTGCAGGCATTTGTTACGTCACTCTACATGTACCCAGCAGCTCTGCCTGTCCTGGCTGTGGCTCCCCAGCTTAGGCTGTGACTCCTATGCCAGCCCACCCTGCTGTCCACTGTTCCCAGTCTGTGCCACAGGCTGTTGGTGGTGGTCCTGAGCTCCTGCATGCCCAGCCTGTTCCCCAGTGCTGCATTTGGGCCCCATCAAGGAACTTGAAACCATTATCTTTAGGGAAGAATAACAAATACTTCAACCAGATCTGCCAAAAACATCATCTAAAAGGAGCCAAGCCTACCACAGTGCATTAGAGCTCAGGGAACAACTTGGTGATTGACTCCTGGCCATGATCCAGCTGCCTGGGTAGTGTAGCAGAAATAAGCTGGAATGAGCCCCTTGGCCTTAGAAAGCAGAGGCAGCTCTTGTCTAATTGTTTTGTGGAGCAGTTCAGCTGCTCTTAGGAAAACAAAGGGTCCTTAACTTCCATGCTGTGCAGTGCCCTGGAATTTCTGCAATGCACAAGCCTGGGGGAGGGGTAAAAATATTTCTGTTGCCTCTCAAAGCTCTGTGAGTACAGATGAGGGACTGTGAAAGCTTGGGCTCTAACTCCCAATCCATCCAGATGCCACTGAGATCATTCACTGCTACCCTGGGACAAAGCTCATGATAAAGCCCTTTGAAATGCCAGTGAAAGTGCCCAAATTCCTTCCTGATGGAAGCAGTGTCTCTGCAGGGCAGTGCAGAGACCCCAGCAGCAGCCCAGGAACTTGGCAGCTTTTGAGCCAGTTACCATTTCTGGTCTCTCCCAGCTGGGATCCGTTCTCCATCCCCAGCTCCTGCTGTGGTGGGAGCGTTGTAGCCAGGAGATGACTCTGCCAGAGCCTCCTTAGATGGCAGAAGATGCTTCCCTTTCCTCCTCCTTGTCTCAGCAGAGGCACTCAGAGTTCTCCTGGCTGTATTTAGTCATGGAAGTGCTGCCTTCTGCCCCTGCTCAGTTTGTGCTGCTCTGAGGGGAGAACTCTGCTCTGTTTGCATTCCTGTGATATTGGGAAAGGCCAAGAAACTGCTCTGCTGGCCAAGAAGCTGCTGGAAGCCTCGACATTTAAGGTGTGGAAAGCAGGATGGGGAAAGCTGTGTGGCAGCTGCAGCCGGATCTGTTTGGGGCTGGCTGCCAGCGCTGCAGACTCAGCCCTAGGAGCTGGGATCCTGCAGGGGCATGTGAACACTGGACATCATCTGGAGTTTGGGTGCTGGTGGCCTCCTGTTCCTGCTGGCTGGGCAGTGTCTCAGGAAGGGCTGGGAAGGGATGTGGCAGCTGTGAGCAGATCTGGGACAGGAGCTGGTACTTCCAAGACCTTAAGGGGGTTCATAAAAGAGAGATAGAGTGACTTTTTACACAGGCAGATAAGGACATGGCAAGGGGAGGGATCCATTTAAACTGAAAGAGGAGCAATCTAGATTAGATATAAGGGACAAAGTTAGATTAGATATATGAGAGAAAGTTAGGTTACATATAAGGAAGTAATTCTTTACTCAGAGGGTGGTGGGACATTTCTTCACAGAGAAGCTGTGACTGCTCCATCCTTGGAAGTGTTCAAGACCAGGTTGGGCAGGGCTTGGAGCAACTTGGGATAGTGAAAGGTGTCCATGGCAGAGGGTTGGAATCGGATAATCTGAATTAAGATCCCTTCCAACCCAAACCAGTCTGTGATTCTGTGGAAACCTAGAAAGGCCTGAGTCCAGCACCAAGCTCACACTCAGGGTGGGCTCAGCAGGGCCCTTGAACCTGGCTGCCATCTCCTCCTGACCCAACTTACATCCCAGTTTGACCCCCAGGCTCAAGCTGAGTTAGTATTCCTCACCTGAGACCCCCACCCCCAAAGCGGGGGTGGACCAGGGCTGAGGTATCAACGTGAGCCTTTGAGCTCTGGAGAGGTGACTGTGCCCAATGTGCAGTGCCTCTGGTGTGGTGATGGCCACAGGGCTGCTCTTGGTCCATCCAAACACCAGGAAAATCACATTTGCTCACATTTCTTTGTCCTGAGTGCTTCCTGCTGTGGATTTGTAGTGGACAAGGCATGGGGCCAGAACATCCATCCCCAGGCCAGAGAATCCCGCAGTGATGCATAGGGAAAATTCACCCCTATGGTTTAAGTTTAGCTGCAGTAGAGCAGCACCCAGAGAGTTAACAGAGCTTTCCTTCCCTTGGTATCACCCTGTTGGCTTTGGTGGTTGCTTCCTTTTAAAGCCAGACACTGCTCTTGTGATCTTTATCTTCTCCGATTTGCATGTGCTCCCTGCAGCTGGATCCTGGGAGGATTTCCCTGCTCCTTGAAAGCTGAGCCCTGCTGTCCCTGTGAGGGCTTGTTTTCCCCAGCTAATTAGTGAGCTCTGGCAGAGCAGGCTGATGCCACACCCTCCCCTCTGTTCTAGTGGTCTGTAAGAAGAATTTGGACAGCACCACTGTGGCCGTGCATGGTGAGGAGATCTACTGCAAGTCCTGCTACGGGAAGAAGTATGGCCCCAAGGGCTATGGCTACGGGCAGGGAGCAGGGACCCTGAGCACTGACAAGGGCGAGTCCCTGGGAATCAAATATGAAGAGTGAGTTTGAGCCTTGTTTTTGACACAGGCTGTGGGCAACTTCTCCCCCTATGTGTCCTGTGGTGCTTGGCTGTGCAGCCCGTGCTGAGCTCCCAGCAGTGTCCATGGGCTGCCTAGCCCCTCTGCCCCTCCAGGGAATCCCACCAAAACCTGTTTGGCGGCTGGGATGGGATGGGATGGGACATGTCCCCATTGCCTGTGCATGCTGCCCAACCCCTCCCCACACACAGCCCTCAGGCTGGACTTTCCATGGGGCTCAACACACATTGTTCCTGAAGTTCCCTTATAAACTGGGCTGGGATTTGGGATCCCATAGTTTTTACCTGTTCTATCTTGCATCCCTGATTGTGAGCTCCCTGCCACCCACAGGGGCCAGCCCCACCGACCCCCCAACCCCAATGCAGCCAGGATGGCCCAGAAGGTGGGAGGAGCTGATGGGTGCCCCCGCTGCGGCCAGGCTGTGTATGCAGCTGAGAAGGTCATCGGAGCTGGGAAGGTAAGAGGGGATGGCAGGTATGGGGCACAGGGTGCTGCATGGTAGGGACACCTTTGGGGAGGGTCTGGACCTGCCCTCAGCCAGGGCAGGGCTTGGGTCCAATGGCCACGTTCACCTGAAGCCTGGCACCAAAAGGAGATCTTGGCATGTCTCGAAACCAGGTTGTCCAGACTGCAGTGTTCTCACAGACTTGTAGATGGGGGAGAAACATATTTTATATTAAATATTTACAGCCCTGCTTAGCAGGGGCCACAGTGGACATCCTGCTGTGTATGTGCTGGGAGGGTGAGCAGTGACACGTGCCATGGCCAGTGTCACTGTCAACTGAAAAGTGCATCCTTCTCCCCTCTGTGCTGGGACAGTGCAGTCAGGATTTGGGGCAGGCAATGAATTCCAGTGGTCAGCATTGCCCACAGGCCAGGCAGGGTATTGGAGTTGTGGGCATGGGTTTGGTGAATGTTCTGGGGCTGTTCCGGCAGTGGCTGGGTCAGCTCAGAATTTGGTCTGAAGGTCACAGCTCTGGCATGCCCTGTGCCAAGGTCATCCCTTTACCAGGGTTCTTTGCACCCTGAGCTGTGACCTCCCACCTCCTCTGTAAGGCCTGGGGTCCCCTTCTGCCCTGCCAGCCCTGGGATGAGGTCCCTGCCTGGAGCTGCCCTCCGCACAAAGTCATGCAGAGCTTGTCAGGGACACCAGGCCAGGCTGCTTGACTTGGTGCCATGGGGATAGAGTGGCCATGCTGGGATAGCCTCACCAGTGATGAGGTATCACTCCCTGACCTGGCTGAGCTCTGTCCTCCTGGGGCTTTGTGCTTGTCCTGCATCCTCAGAACAAGGAGAGGCCCAACAGAAAAGGCCCCTCAGCATCATCATCACCCCCCCAGCTGGCTTGTGATGGACACATTGAGGGTCAGCCCAGGGTCAGAAGCTGAATTTATCCTTAAAACTATGATATGGGCTTCCTGGTTGGCTTCTGGCCCCAGTGTTTACAGGGAACCAAAGCTGGTGAGGCAATTCCGTTAAAGTAGACCCAGAGAGGATTCCAGAGCATGTATTTCATGTGCTAATGTTTGCTGGATGACTCCATCCTCCAGCCCCCGAATTTCACATTTTCTTCCAAAAAAGGTTTCATGTTTTCCCAAGTGTTTGTTTAAATTCCTTGGTGAGCAGCTCTGGCTACTTAAGGTCTGCCTGGAGGCTGTGAGCTCATATATCTCCAGGGGACTGCTGGAACCATGAGGGGTTATTTTTAAACACTGTCTGGTTTTGGCATTTTACCGCTCTGTTTGCTGCCTTCCTTGGAGCTGTGGTTGTCCCATCCCTGCTTCCAGCCCAGCCTAACATCCAGCAGCCATGGGTCTCAGCTGGACAATGGGGGGGATTTATCTTGCTGGTTAAGAGAGGACAGTCCCCAAAGAAGGAGGGATTGCTCCTTACAAATTATCATAGAAATTACTGCACAAATGACTTCTTAGAGTGTCGGCAAGAGGTCTCCAAAACCAGATCACAGGAGCAGTGACCACACCTGGTGTTTTCTCTCTGTATTTTTTTCTCTGTGGGGCTGGGAGAAAAGCTTTTATCCTGTTCAGAGCTCTTTGCCAGCCCCTTTGGATCAGAAACAGAGCAGGGAGCCTGGTTGATGTCAGAGCCTGGCTGCCCTGTCCCTGGGGTCTGACTGTGCTCTGCTTCCATCCTGCAGTCCTGGCACAAGTCCTGCTTTCGCTGTGCTAAGTGTGGTAAAAGCCTGGAGTCCACCACCCTGGCAGACAAAGATGGGGAGATCTACTGCAAAGGTGAGCCCCACCTTCCCTACTGGCTTGTCCTGGGCTCTGTGGGGTGGGGATAAAGACCCCAATGTAAGTACCCAGGGGGAGGTTGGGGGTTGGGGAAGGGGTGGCCCAGCAGCTGCTTTGGGGACTGACTGTGCAAGCCACGGAGCTGGAGAATTTCCTGCTGAGCCAGGGCCTCCCTGTTTGCCCAACAAATATGGCATACCTTGTCCTGTCCAGGCAGGGTGTGCCCCATGGGGAGGACCCAACTTCTGTGCCAGCCTCACTTCTTTCTCCCTTCCGTCCTCTGCAGGTTGTTACGCCAAGAACTTTGGTCCCAAGGGCTTTGGCTTTGGGCAGGGCGCCGGGGCACTGATCCACTCACAGTGAGCTCCAAGGCTCATCCTGTGCTGCCTGCCCACCCCACGCCGCAGTGAGTGCCCCACTGTCATCCCCATCCACCATTGCTTCACAGCACCAGCCCCTCCTGCCTTGCCCCGGTGCTCCCTGGAGCTGGGGGAGTCCCAGCATTGTCCCCATGGGGTCCTGCTGGGGCAGGTGGCACAGGGGGGTCACTCCCTCCTACTGCAGCAAGGCCCCAGTGCCCAAGTCCTGCTCCACGTTGC
The DNA here is from genome assembly GCA_018697195.1 of Certhia americana. Classification (NCBI taxonomy): domain Eukaryota; kingdom Metazoa; phylum Chordata; class Aves; order Passeriformes; family Certhiidae; genus Certhia; species Certhia americana. Next base: position 6,557,620 of record JAGMWU010000028.1, read on the forward strand.
CCGTCCCGCCGGCCGTGTGCTCAGCCGTGACACCGAGCAAGCAATAAAACATCAGAGACATCAGAGCTCGCCCAGGCCTGGACCTGCCACTTATTTGCTGTCTGGGGCTGAGGACGTGCTCTGGGTGCCCAGAGCTGCAGAGGTGCTTGCAGTCCTGACTTGTAATTAAAGCCCAATGGCAGGAATGTGTCAGTGCAGTTTGACACAGTCCAGCTGTGGCCATCAGAGCTCTGCAGCTTGGCTGGGATGGGCTCCCCCTCTGCTCCCACCAAGAATCAGCATGGAATGGTTTGGATTGGAGGACATGTTAAAGCTCATCTTGTTCCACCTTCTACTAGCCTGGGTTGCTCCAAGCCCTGTCATTGAACACTTCCAGGGATGGGGATGACTTCCAAAAACAGAGATTGGTGCTGGGGGGCCAGGGACAGCCCTTCTGGGGTGTGTTGGTAGTACCACACGTATGCTTACCCTCTCAAAACCCATATCAGTGCTTTTAGGTGGCATCTCTCCAAGCAGGCGTGCTCAGCAGTGCCAGGTAATTAACAGCTTTTCACCTACTCCCTGCTTTTTTAGCAGCTTGTGGATCATTAAGCCTCCAGTTTGGCAGCTGCCCAGGTTTAATTGGTTTCCATCTAAACTCTTCACTCCCTTTCTGTGATTCTCCTGTTGGACCGGTGGGACAGACTCAGATTGGCCTTGCTGCAGCTTAGTTAGGGACTGCACAGGAAATTGATTCTGGGGTTTTTTAGTTATAAAAAAGTTCAGTTTAGTTTTTTGTGGTTGAGCAAATGAGAATGGGGAGTGTTCTGAGAAGCACAACAGGCAGAAATCCCTTTTTTGGGGTGGGACTTGGGCTCCTTTATCAACTTAAGTGCTTTCTCCTGTTCATCACACCCTTGGTTTTGCATTGTGTTTTTGAAGTGGAGATGGGGAGTTAAGCCTTTACCTTGTCCAGAAACTTCCCTCCTCTAGATTCTAGCAAGACCCACTGCTCTGGGCTGTGTGGTGGCTGTGATGAGGAGTCTGGTCGCACTTGGTTTGGGGGCAGATGGCCCAGGCTTGCGTGGGGTTGGGAACTGCAGCACAGCGGCCTCAGGTACCGTCCTGGTGTGGGGACCCAAACCTGCCTCTCGCTTGGCCCTGCTACTGCCCCACGAGGGTGGGAGGGGGGGTTCTGGAAGCTCCTGCAGAGATGGGGGGTCAGGAAGCTCCTGCCTTCTCTGTGAGTGTGCAGGGGATGCTGTGCTGCTGCTGTGACATCTCAGCTGGATGTGCCCCAGATGGGATTGTGCCCAGGTAGTGCTGGTTGGTCAATAAAGCTACAGTTAGTCTTTATTTAGTCCCTTCCTCATGCAGTTGTAGAGGTTCTGTCAGAGAGGGGAGGAGCCAGAGCCTCTCTGCTCTGGAGCCAGGCTGGGAGAGCTGGGGATGTTACCTGGAAAAAACTTCAGAGACCTCAAAGCTCTTTCCAGTGCCTAAAGGGGCTCTAGGAGAGCTGAAGAAGGACTTTGAATAATAGCCTGGAGGGACAAGACAAAGGGGAGTGGCTTCCCACTCACAGGGGCAGGGTTATATAGGATATTGGGAAGGAATTCTTCCCTGTGAGGGTGGGCACACCCTGGCACAGGGTGCCCAGAGAAGCTGTGGCTACCCCTGGATCTCTGGAAGTGTCCAAGGCCAGGTTGGACAGGGTTTGGAGCAACCTGGGCTAGTGGAAGGTGTCCCTGCCCATGGCAGGGGAGGGAGTGGGATGGGTCTTAACCTTTCAACCCAAAGCAGTCTGTGGTTCTATGAGATGCTGACATCTCGCACGTGATGGACCCCAGAGAGGCTAATTCTACTGGAGGCCTGGTCAAAGCCAGGAGAAATGCTGGGTTTGAGTTTCAGAGGGCCACAGAAAGATGTATGTTAGAAGAGACCAGCAGAAATCTTCACTGCAACCTCTTGCTTAAGGCAGGGCTCCAAATGTCAGGTTGATCAGAGCATTTGGTGTCCACTCAGGTGCAGGAACCCTTTGAGGATGGAGGTCCCACCACTGTGGATCTTGTCACAGCATTGTTCCACACAACCCTTGAAAGGGTTTCATCACTGAAAGGATGGCACAGCTGTCCAGGGCAGTGGTGGAGTCACCGTTCCTGGGGGTATTCAAAAGACCTGTGGATGTGGTACATGGCAGTGCTGGAGGAGTGGTTGGAACAGATGATCTTGTGACCTGGGATGGATTTTCCAACATTAATGGTTCTGTGAATCCCTGATTTTCCTGTTGTGCCTGGTGTCTCATGTCCTTTTCCCAGGCAGGGCCATGTCTCCCTTCTCTATAACCTTTCTCTAGACAGTATAAAACTCAAGTTCAGCCTCCCCAAGTCCTCTTTTCTCCTGCCTGGTGGGTCTCTGCTGAGCTCTCAGCCCCAAAGGTCTCAGGTAAACAAGGTCCTGGGACAGGGACCATGCCCTGAGGGTTTGCCCTGGGTGCCACCCACATGCTGACCCTGCACTGGTCACTCAGAGTGGCTATGGGAGTGACAGAGACTACTACGGGGACACCAGGATGGGATCTCAGGGGCTGCACATCCCGACAGAGGCATGAGGGGGGCTGGAGGAGGTGGTGGGACATGTCCCAGGAGAAGTAGGGTGGGACTAGAGGTGCTTTTTGGTCATCTGCAGTGGGACAGCTGCAACCATCTGCTACCCTCTGCTGATCAGTGAGCAGGGTAGGGCCCAGGCTGATGTGTCTGCTCACCTGTGCCCAGGTGTTGTCCAGGTCCCCCTCGAGGCAGAAGAGCTGCTCTGTGCCCAGCAGCTCCCAGCCCTTGGCTGCAGCCTGGGGAAGGTGCTGTGGCACCCAAACCTGCTCCTGAAGGACAAACCAGGTATTGTTGGCTTGTGGCCAAGTGCCCTAGAGCCTGAAGGTGATGGCAGTAATTGAGGGGTTGGCCTGGAGCCTCCCATGGCCAGCAGGGCTGTGAGACGGGATGTCACCCTGTCACTGAGCTCTGTGGGAATGTCACCTCAGGGCAGGGCTGAGCCCAGCAGCCTCATGACCTGCCCTGAGGGCCCTGTGTGGATGGGATGAGCCATGGGCAGCCCATGGAGTAGAGCCCTTGGCTTGCCCAGAGCCTGGCACAATGAGTCCTGCTGGGTTTGCTGCAAGGCAGAAGCTGCCATGTCCCCCCTGGGCAGCCTGGCAGGGTGAGACCCCTGCCTGGTGTGTCTGGGAATGGACTGCTGAGGAGACAGGAGTGGAGAAGGACATTGTCAAAGCTCCTTCACACACAGAGCTGTGGGACCATCACCTTCCATTGGTGGCTAGTGCCTGGAGAAGCAGTGACTGCAGTGAGCAGAGGGGCGGGGGTCTCTGGCAGGGCTTGGCAGCCCTTGTCTCTCTCCCGGGCTGTGAGGATGGAGCTGGAGGTGGATGATGAGCCAGAACTGCCCACGGACATCTCAGCTTACCAGAACAGTGACAGTCCTGAAACAACTCCCTGGAGCTGAGCATTACCTGCGCGTGGGAAAACAGCCTTGGTGGGAGAACCCAGACATTTGCTCTGCTCCTCCTGAAGTGCTGAGGTGCTCAGGGTGACCTCCAGGGCCGCCTAATGTCAGGAGCCCGGGTCTCCTGGGACACCCGGGATGTCTGCCAGCGTGGCGAGGTTAGCCCCAGGGAGCAAGAACCAGTTCCTGGCTCCACCAGCCGCCCTGCCCTCTTAATGAAGGATAATGAGGTGCATCTCATCAGCGCTGCAGACTTGCCCCCTGGCCACGGCGGCTGCCGGCAAAACCCCCGGCAGGGACCGGGAGTGATGGAGGGGCTGGGGAGGGAGGGACTGCAGCCAGGGGCTCTGCGGGGTTGGGGTCTGCGAGGGGTGCATGAGCAGGGTGGTCCGGGGGGTGGGCGCTGAGACAGCTGCTGCGTGCCGGGGAGCCGTGGGGTGATGCAACCCCCCAATGTGCAAACCCACCACATTCCCGGGGGGATTTCTTCCCATTGCAGACCTCACCTGGGTGAAGGACCCACACCCTCAGCGTTTGCAGGGGCACATTCAGCTGTCCAGACACCTGAAACCATCACCTGCCCTGGCAACCCCAGGCACAAGTCCCCAGCTGTGCCCCCCGCAAGTCGGCCCGGCCCAGGGAACCCCTCAGTGCCAGGCGCTGGCACAGGGACAGACGGTGCTGCGGTGGCCGGGAACGAGACGGGCTGGAAAGGAGACGGTGTTTGGCTGCTCCAAACATCTCCAGGGGAGGGAGGATGTGCAGGTCAGGCAGGACCAGGCTGCGCTGCCCCGCCCCCACTCCATGGCTCGGTCCCCCTGTACAGGTCACACGAGGCTGGGGGATGCTGCTCCTTGCTGTGGGACAGCCTGTGGGCTTCAAATCCCCATCCCAGGGGTTTTGAGGGATAGGAGCTCTGTGTGCTGACGGGTGGCCCAGCACCCTTAGGTGAGTGGCTGCAGGGGTGAATGGCTGTCAAGGGTTGTCCCCATTGCTGCTGTTTGGTCTCTGTTCTTGTCTCCCCTCTTGGGCTGCACTTGGAGTCCCCAGAGCCCCTGCCTGGATGGTGCTGCACACACAGACTACTGTCACTGCTGGCACTACACCCCAGAAGCCCTTGCCCTGGCACAGCAGCCCATGGTGACTTCTTGGCTGGCACTGCAACCCCCCAAGGCCAGTGGCACTGCACTCTGTACCCCTGCCTGGCTGGCATTTTATGCAGAGCTCCCTGCCCGGTTGGCCCTGTGCCCCACAGCCACTGTCCCCACCAGCACTGCACCCTCTAGCACTGTGCCTGTGGGGCTGCACCCCCAACAGCTGGTGCTGCACACCCCCAAGAGCTGCTCTTGCACTTCCAACATCTGTCCCTGCACCCCAGGTTGTCGTGCAGAAGTCCCCAAGCCCTGCCCCATCCCACACCCTGCACTGCTGCCATGCAGCCCCATCCCACACCCTGCCTGTTCACATGAAGACCTTGAGGCAACGTCTGCCCTCGGGCACCCCAAAAGCTCCTCCCGGGTGAAGCGGGGCTGCGCCGGGCCTGGCTGGGCTTCGCCTGGGCGTGAAGGGAGCCTGAGCACAGGAGGGGCCAGGCGAGGCGGCAGGAATGCGAGTGGGAGAGCGTCTGGGCAAGTAGCAACAGCTCCTGGGAACGCGGATCCCACACGCGGCTCGGGCAGGGAGCGGAGCCCCAGCATGGGGCTGGCGGCCGGAATGGGGCACCCCATGGCTCACCCTCTCTGAGAGCCAGAGGGGAGGGTGGCAGGTCCCCAGGGGCAGCACAGCCACTGCAGGGGTCTCAGACACGGCGAGCTTGGCTCCAGGGTGGAGTGGCTGGAATTCCTCTGGTGGGTAATGCCCGGCTGGGCCGGCACGAGGTGCTGAAGATCCTGGGGGGCTGAGGAGCCGCAATGACCCCCGAGAAGGTGCTGAGGGAGGGGGTGCTGGAGAAGCGGAGCGGAGGGCTGCTGCAGCTCTGGAAGAAGAAGCGGTGCCTGCTGACAGAAAAGGGGCTGCAGCTCTTTGAGCCCAAGGGCTCGCGGCACAAGGAGCTGAGCTTTGCCCGCATGAAGGCTGTGGAGTGTGTGGAGTGGAAGGAGAGGCACATTTACTTCACAGTGGTGATGGACAACAGCCTCGAGATCGACTTCCGCTGTGCCCAGGAGGACCCGGGCTGGAACGCCGAGATCACCATGGGGCTCGTGCGCTTCAAGAACCAGCAGGCGATGCAGGAAGTGCGCGCCCGGCACAGCTGCCGAGCAGGTACCAGAACCACCACGGGTCAGGGAGCAGGACCTAGCCCAGGATGAGGTCCTTGACTGCAGGTTCCCATCCCTGAGTGGTTTGGAGAATTACAAAGGGGGGTCCCGTGGTCTGGGGTGGGTCTGCAAGTTGATGTTCCCAAGTCCCCCTGCACTGGCTGTGAAGCCCCAAGGGTTTTGCCTCTCTGTATCCCTGAACATGGACTTTTTAACATCCTCCCTCCATCTGGGGTGACCTGAGAGATACGGGGCCCTTCGCCATCCTGCATGTGGGATGGGGTGGGGATGGTGTCTAGCCCCACTTCCCAGTCCCCTCAAGATGCCCCATGTCCCAGCGCTGGCAGAGTGGGTGACAAGAGCCTTCTCTCTGCAGTGGTGCAGCTGGACGCAGCCCTGGTGGTACAGCCCCGGGAATCGCAGCTTCCCAGGAGTCAAATGGAGATGGCCCTCGGCTCGGCAGGTGCTGGGGAGAACGGGATCCCTGCGGGCAAGTGAGGTCATCGCTGTGCAGCCCGGGGACGAGGACAGTGGCCCCAGGCAGGCCGGTGCTGGTGTTGGCTCCCCCCGTGCCGGGGCAGGACAGAGGCACTGCAAGAGCTGGGCTGGCACAGCCACCTCCCCTTGGCACAGCGGGCCAAAAGGACACAGGCAGGGCCGCCACCTGGCGCTGACAAGGCAGGACATTCCTGTCTGGGGCCCCACCATCCTTCATTCAGCTGACGTGTGCAGGACCTTGGTGCACTGCTGGGGACCCCAGGCCTCTCCTGCAGGACAGGGGATGGATGAGGCTGTGCCTGAAGGACCTGTGCCACAGGGAGCTCTGCCTGTGTGAGAGTGACTCTGGGACAGATGGATATAGCTGGGTCTCAGTTTTAAATAGAGGCTGGAGAGCTGCAGCAGGGACCCCTCAGTAGGGCACTGAACTGATGGCATAGTGACACAGCTGTGCTGCTGGACATTGTCTCACCCTGGGATGTCCTTGGACTGTTGGGGAATGTTGGGGACCCCAATTCCCTGTACCAAAAGTGTCCCTAAACAGGACTTTCAGCTTCTTACCCTGGTGTTGCTTTGATTTTTAGGACCCTACAGAGCACGGGAGAGCAGAAATCCTGCACAGAGCTTTGCCAGTCATTACCCCTAAACCAGCATCCCCCAGTCGGGCTCCAAGGCCCCCCACTGGCACCCCGAGGCTCCCTGGTCACCAATCCCACTGCGCCTGTGTCCCCAGGGATTCCCACGGTGGTTTGTGTGCCGGTGACGCGGGAGCAGCGCTGTGGCTCTGCAGCAGGGTAGGGATGGCCCTGCCCCGACAGGCAGCGCAGACAGCAGCGCCTGGAGCCACCAGCGCGCTCCGCAAGCCCGAGTCTGAGCCCAGCCTGGGGCCGGAGGCGCTGCGGATCCTGCCGGAGATTTCCCGGCCGCGTGGGAATCACGGAGCGCAGTGTCCTTATGGCCGCGGCAGCTGGCCCCAGCCTGCACTCCACGGGGCTCGCCCCCGTGCCAGGGCAGCACCGGGAGGCTTTGGGCACCGTGGCATGGCCGGTGCCTGCTTACCGTTGCAAGGCCAGGCTCGTGGTGGCTCTGCAGAAACAGGCACTGCGGGGGAGGGGGCGAGGGGGTTGTCCCAGCGATGCCAGCTGACCCTCAGAGCTGCATCTACTGAGATGGCCCCAGCTGGAAGCGCAGAGGAGGGGGCAGCTGGGCTGGGAGTTGCAGATGAAGCCGGACCCAAACCCTGCACAGATGGAGCTCTGCACCATCCCAGTGTCATGACAGGGACACGGGGGGTGCCAGGGGTGGTGGGACCCTCCACAGGACATGCTTCAGGTGTGGTGCTCTGTGTGGACAAGCCCCAGACCAGGTCCCTGCACACATGTCAGGAGGGAATGGGGTGGTCAGGACGGTGCTGGTGCTTACACAGCATTTCCAGGGCAAGGATCATTGTCCTGGGATTTTCCCTAAATCCCCAGCTCCTGAAGTCAGGGGATTCAGCAAGGCTCAGTCAAAGCCTTGTGAGCATCCCAAGCCTGTGCCATGGTGGGTGCCAAGGTGGGGAGCACCCAGTGAAAGGAAGTTCCCAAAGTTACAATTTTCACCAGTTTGATTCATTTTTTTCCAATTTTTCTGCTCTCTTGCTCCCTGTAAATAGGTATTTTCTGTTTTCCAACAGCCAGCAAGGAACTGGCAGAGAAAATGATCAAGGAGGGTGTGTAAGCATCAGCCCTGGCTTTGGCACATCCTCAGTGGCACTGATGATGAGGCAGCAGAGAGGCCACAATACCTGACAGCTAGGGAGAAAATCAGGCAGTTAATGAGGGAGAGGACAATAAGAGAACACAAATCCCTGTGTCAGCATTTCAGGTCCAGGCATGGGGAAAGTCAAGCTTTTCCATCCTCATCCTGAGCCCTTCATCCAGACCAACACACATCCAGGGTCCCCATATCCCCCAGGGACTTCAGAGCTCCCCAAGCCTCCAGGTTTGTGATTTTCTTCTGAGCAGACACCCACGTCTGCCTGATCCACCCTCAGTGGGTGCATTCCCAGCCTGACCCTGGATCAGGGGCTGGGGGTCAGAGCCTAGCCAACGGCATGGGGGTGGGAAGGTGTGGTGGCATCATCTGCCCCTGGGAGAGCTGAATGTCTCTGAAGAGGAAAAGTCATCCTGAGAGTGAAAAACAAATAAACAGCCCAGAGACCTGGCCAGGGAGTGGAGTAGGGCCAGAGCCAGAGGATGGAGCATCTCCCAGCACCAGGGACATGGTGCCAGCACACTCTCAGGAAGCCTGGGACCCACGGGAAATATTTCTAATGCCCCTGGAGGTGGGGAATCTGAAGCACAACAGGGGAATGTGGGTGGGTTTGTGGCCCTTCAGCCCCTCCAGCACACAGGCTCCAGTGGTAAGAATGGCCTGGCCTCCCCATGCCCCCAGGGAGAGCCCCAGAGAGGAGAGAGGTGCCCCAGAGCAGCCGGAGTTCAAAGGCAGGAGCCTGAAAATCTGGCTCTGCTGCTCCCAGCCCACAGTGCCCCTGTTCCAGCAGCCCTGCCCACACTTCTCTGAGGGTGCCCTGGTGCTGAGGCTGCTCTGGGGGGGCTGCCCTGTGCCTTCCACCCTGGGCAGGGGCTCTGCCAGCACCCACAGGGACTGGCACCCTCCCTGCAGCACCATGAGGCTGCAGTGAGTGCAGGGGAGAGGAGTTTTTTCCATCTGGTGACATCCCAGGTCTGGCTTTGGGATCAGTTTGGGGCTCACTGGACACCCTGAGTGCCAGGGAGGGAAGTGGGGTCACAGTGCTGAGACAAGGAGGTGTTGGCCTGATGGTGCCAATGTTTTGGTCAGGTGGGACCTCCATCACTAAGTGCTCTGCAGAGACCCTGGCACTGCCCTGCTTCTCCTGGGATCATCCCTGACCTAGTGGGTGGTTCCTCTTTAGATTAAAAAAACCAAAACCAAAACCAAAACAAAACCAAAAACCCAAACAAACAAACAACCCAACCCCAAACAAATCCCAGCTGTAGCAAGTAGTATTCTGCTTTTTGGCTTTAGGTCAACTGTCCAACTTCCTTCAGATGTTCCTAAAATTATTTCATTGTTGATCACCCTTAATTACAATTCCTAAATCACTGGATTTTGGTTTGGGACCCTGTACAAAGCTCTGCTATGTCTGTGTGCCCACACTGCAGGGGAGCAGAGGCTGGGATGTCCCCAGCACTGCTGTGGGGAGCTTGGTCATCTCCAATGAATCCTCCTGTGTTTGTGTGTAGGAAGAAATAACTGTCCTTGTACCACAGATCTTGGGGTGCTGAGGGGATCTGGGCAGGGATTGCAAAGATTACACATTAATTCCCCAACCACAGGGTCCTGCTGGAGTGTCTTGGACTGGGTGTCCCAGCGGGTTGAGGACTGTGGCTGTCACATTCTCCAGCAGTAGAGCTGACATTGTGGGAACCCATGGAAGGGCAAGGACTCACCAGGAAGAAACAAAACTAGGGCCCAGACATTGCTGGAGCTGCAGGGACAATAATCAGCACATCCCACCACCCGTCTGTCCCCCACAGTCTCTGAGCAGGAACCACTGGGCAGCTCTGGGGATGTGGGTGACCCAGCCCAGCCCAAAATGGATACTGGTAAGGACACCAAAAATGAGATGTGTCTCAGAGACAGATGTAAAAGTCCGCAACTACCCTAAAAAATTCCAAAAATTCTATCAGGGTACCTACCCGGGACAGAAATTTTGCATTATTCGGAACAGTCTTTTTTTTTTTATGTAGAATATTTTGCCTTAGGCTGGAAACCAGCCTGGACTTCATTCAAACTGACATCACTGCTGAGCCACAGCTGCCAATGGCACAGACCAGCCGAAATCCTCCTCCTGGTGAGAAGAGCTCACAGGATCAGCACTGGGAAGGTTTCATGTGTCACTGGCAAAGCCACTGAAAGCTTAAAGTCTTCAGCAGGTGGCTCAGCTCCATTTCAATAATGCCTTTCCACTATCCCAAAGTAGGTAATTCCTCCTTATTTAACAAAGCCTTTTCCATGTGCCAGGGGCACGAGGCAGGAGCCTGTGCTGTTCCTAAAGGACCCCTTGATTTTTGAGGAACCCTCCTCAGTTTTGGCACCTTCTGCAAACATCTCAGACCTCCCCAAAGTATTCAAGCAGAGAAAAACAAACCGTCCATGATATTTCTAGAAGTGGAAGGTGTTTCTTGCATTTTGGGATAATTGTCCCACTTTGGTTGCCCCCAGAGCTGCCTCCAATGGATTTTCTCTCCGTAGCCATGTGGGGAGGGCGAGTCCCATGCCCATGGATGGAGGGGCTGGCATGGGCACCATCCGGAGCTGCACCAGGCCCAAGAGGGTGTCCAGAGCTTGGGGTTCCCAAAACAGGGAGCTGTGGCTGCAGGAGCAGGCATGGAGCAGCACATTCCAAAGGGATGAGAAGCCTCTGCCCTGCCAGGCAGTGGGAAATGGGGGTATCCTGGTGGGGCTGATGCAATGGGGTGAAGATCAGTGGGGCAGATGAGCTGGGAGAGGTCTCTCAGCCCTGTGGGGAATATTTGCTGTCTGCCTGGGGCTGTGCTAGTTCCCAGACCAGGCTGTGATGATTATCCAAATCTTGGCCCTCTTTCCATCTCAAGGCATCCCTCAGGTTTGGTGGGACTTGTTCACAGATGCAGCATGGTGAGGAAATTCCTCCTCACTGGAGCTGTAGAAGGCATCAGCTCTTAGAGAAGCATCCCAGCAACTTCCACTGCACTGTCACCTATCCACAGAGCATGTGGGACTGGTTGGATTCCTCTGGCAGCTCAGGAGTGAGAGCTGCTGGATGGTCTGCAGGAGAACCAGTCTCATGGCCCTTCATGACTTTATTGGCACCTGACCCTGCAGCCTTCCTATCACCTGGCTTAGGGGGTGACCTCGCTGTCCCCTGGTCCCCGAGCTGTCCCACAGAAGGAAAACCTTCTCCCACACATGGTGAGTCTGTGGGGCATCATCTGTCCTAGTCCTGTGACGAACTTGGTACAGCTGGGGGTCTCCTGTCACCTCCCATCTCTGGACTCTGAGCATGGCAGTCGGGGGTGATGAATGTGAGGATGAGTCCCAAAGGACACCAGAGGCTCAGCTGTCATTTCTAAGTCTGTCCTGGATGCTCTGGAGCTGTTGTCTTAGTGAATTCCATCGGGGTTAATGGAATGAGGACAGTGGTTGGGAGAGGGCAAGGACAGGATGGGTGGGAAGGTTCCAGGGGAGGGGAGGAGATCCCTTCAGAATTGCTTCAAGTCCATTTCTTCAGGGAGATTAGCTTCATGTGGGGTAGTTGAACTGCTCACAGGAGTCAGGTACCTTTGCTTTTGGAGCCCCAAGACTTTGAGGAGCCAGGGACAATTGGGCAGCTCTGGCAGCCCCTGCCATGGGTGTGATGCGCCAACACCCATCAGAAACTTGGAAGGTCCAGAGGGGGAAAATGCCCCATCCCTCTAAACACGTGCCAGGGGGTCCACTTTTCAGAGACTAAACACAGGTGACCTGTATATCACAGCGACATTCAGGGACAAGCAGCTCTCCCTGGGGACCTGGTCCTGGCTGGGTCTGACCTCCCCACAAAGCTCTCTGGAAATTTTCTGTTGGAATCCATCCCCTTGTGGCAGTCAATGGGGAACCCTTCCCTTCAACCAGTGGCTCCCACTAACAGGGGGATATTTCATTTGTAGCAGCAGCAGCAGCAGCACATGGACAAACCACAGAATCACGGAATAGTCTGAGTTGGAAGGGATCCACAAGGATCATTGAGTCAAACTCTTAAGTGAATGAGGATCAAACCCACGACTTGGGTGTCCAGCTCTGGCCAACAGAGCCAATCCCAGATATATTTTTATTATTTTGCTCTGAATTTTCCCTCAGCACTGCTCTACTTCATGTATTTCCAACCTGATCCTTCCCACACCCAGCAGCTCAGAGTGGTGTCCAAGGCCCAGGTGGCACAACAACCCCTTGCCTGGAGACAGCCCCCTGTGGTTTGTGAGCCAGGGATGGGGATGGGGACTCAGAACGACCCCTCTGTGTCAGCTGGGGAGGAGGGAGGGGAGATCTCAGTCCTCTTCCTGTCCTGTGCAGCCCCCAAGGCAGAGCCGGGGCTTTGAAACCCATGGGAAAACCCCCAAATCTAGGGATCCCATTGCCCCATCCTTCTCCTGCAGTTTCCTCCTCCTCACTCCGGGTCCCAGCAGGGATGAAACCTGAGATTGGAGCAAATGGCATCCGAAGCAGCCCCCGCCCCATCCCCGGAGCTGCGGGAATGCAGCGCCTTTGTCACGGGCTAATTTTGGCTCCTCTGTGCTCCGAAAACAATCCCAAGGCATCCGAGAGGAAAGATGCTGGAGGCCTGGCCCCGCGGGGGCTTTTCCTTATAAAGGTCTAACGAGGCTGGTTAAAGCCTCCTCCTCCTGCTCGGGGGTGAGAGCAGATCCTCTGCGCTGGCGTTTGGAGCCAGGGAAGGGTCTTTGCAGGGGTCCCGGGGGTGGGCTGGATGCAGGGGGGTTTCTCGCCTGCCCACTGGGACTTGCTTGGTGCAATTTACACGAGGAAGGCACTGTCACTGCCGTTGCCACTGTCACCGATCTCCCACCACCTCCTGCTGGTGTCCAGGCAGGGGGAAGGAGCCGGGAAGGCATGGGGGCTGTCTGTGCTCCCCACCATGGGAACTGCCCCATTCCTGCAGCTTTGTGTCCCTCCCAGCCATAAAAGCTCCAGGATTAACATGCCAGGCATTGTCCCTGCTGGGCCCCACGCTGGGAATTATTTGTCCCTAAAAATATCCCGGGGAACAGGTGTTGCCTGCTCCGCAGTCCTTGTCATGCAAAGGGACAGAGGGTAAGGGGCTTTGTTCGGGACAGACAGAAGCTTTTTCACTGCTTTACATGGGGAAAACCTCAGGACCTGTGAAAGGCTGGGAGTTACTTGAGCATGCCAAGCTGTAGTGCTGTGCTGGGTGATTGGGGCTAGACCTCCTTAAAGAGGGGACTGCTCCTTCCTTGGTCCCCACCCCACCTGGCCTGAAGTGTGACCTCACATTTGCTGGTTTACTCCATCATCCCTCAGCAATGCAACCTGTCCTGCTGAGGTTCACTGTCCTCTGGTGGCTCTGCCCATGAGAGGTGTGGCACTGGATGGGATTTAAAGTCTCTTCCCACCCAAACCAGTCAAGGATGATTCCCATGCAAACAGTCCTGGAATTCTCCAAACCAAAGTGGGGTTGTGGGTGCCCTGGGACAGGAGTGCAGTGACACATGGGTGACCTGTGTGTGTCCCTGTGTTCCAGGCGGTGCCCCAGGTGTGAGCAGCAGTCCCAGCACTCCCAGGGCTTGCAGCAGATGCCTGCAGAGGAGGGGATTTGTGCTATTTTTACCGACCACTTGCAGGCAAGGCTGGGACTCAATATCCCCCCTCAGCCACAGCCCCGGCAGAGCGCAGCTGTCCTGAGGCCAGGCATCACCTCCTTCTGCACAGCCAGGTAAGACACTGCCACTGCCCCATGTCCCCCTTCGGGTGTGCTGGTGGTGACATGGGCGCGAGACCCCCAGCACTTGCATGTGACAGAGAGGAACCCCCAGCATGTGAATTTGTCTGAATTTCTCCCCCTCTCTGAGGGGGATCAGACATTTCCTCTGCTCTTGGAGAGAGGATTGGTGAGGCTACAATGGGGACAAAGACTTGGAGCTAGTATTTGCCTGTTTTTTTCCCAAAGTGGCAAACAGGAGTGCTTGGGGAGCACTTGCCTGAGTGTTCCAGCCTGGCTCACTGGTGGGATCGTCAGGGTGAAAACAGAGTGTAGAGTTGGAGTAGCTGGGAGAGCACTTGTGGTTTGTCTCCAGCCTTCTGGGACGGGGGAGGATGTCAGGGTGTATGGGATTATTTCTTTTAAAGAATTCCATGATCCAATGGTTCAATAAGCTTTATGGCAATAAGCTGGGACAGTGCAAATAGAGCAGAATTAGCTTGTCCACATCCTCTTGTTCCCATCAGAGAGTGAAGTCTCTCATGGATGCTCCAGATCCAACTGGAGTCCAAATGTACTGGCACTGGGGATTGCTGGGGATGTCTCACTGGCACAGCCTAATCCCTGCTGTTTTTTGGGAAGCCAATTTAGGACTATTTGGCCCTAAAATGTGACTGACCTTGGTAGAGGTTGTGAGCTCGAGGTGTGGATCCCACCCCAAGGAATGCCGGGATCTGCTCCAGCAGGGGAAAATGGAAACACTGAGAGGCTGCACCCAGCCTTTGTCAGCTCTAGGGAGAGAAGGGCTCCTCTTTCACCCCTGAAATAAACTGGGGGGCAGCAGCTGGGACCCAGCCTGCTCAAGGCACCAGTGCTGCCTGGTATCCTCTGGAATGTTTGTCACAACACCAAAAACCCCCACAAAGGCAGGAAACAGGATCTGTCTGAAGTGGTTTGAGGAAAAAGAAATTCCTGTTCTTGGGATTTTTCCTTGTAAAACCACAGATCTGGATTGGGAAGCTCTGGGAATATTCCTGCTGGGATTTTACTACATTCCCCCCAGCCTCCAGCCCCCCAACTCCATTTATTCAGGACATGTTGTGGGGGCATGGGGAGGGAACAAGGACAAGGAGACAGAGCCAGGAGGTGCCCTGAGATTTGCTTGGCACAGGCTTCACATAAACTTGGGTGCAGCTGTTTGAAACCAGCTTTTCATTTCCCCTAGCATGAATCTTTGAGGTCTAAAGCAGTTTCCAAATTTCAGGGGATGCAAAAGGATCAAGGCAAAATATCCCAGCTTGTCCATTTCACTCCTAAGGAAAAGGACTAAACCCACACCTGGAAAATGCTGTTTGAAGGAAAAAAATGTAAAAGGATTGGCATTTCTCCCCACATTTTTCTGCTGCTTGGGTTCCTAGGGTGCCCGGGCTGCTCACCACAGGAGAGGTCAGTGGGGTAAGAGCAGGGCCGGGAGAGCAGCGTGGGCTGGAGCAGCTGCCAGGGCTTGGGATCACCAGGGAAATGTTAAATAGGAAACCCAGAGTGTTTCACCTAGAATGTGGCTACTGAAGGAACCTGCACAGCTGTGGGCTCTGACTTAGAGAATCCCAAAATGGTTTGGGTTGGGAGGGACTTTTAAAGACCATCCAGTCCCACCCCTGCAATGGGCAGGGACACCTTCCACTATCCCAGGTTGATTCAAACCCTGTCCAGCCTCGCCTTAGACACTTCCAGGCATGGGGCAGCCACAGCTTCTCTGGCCACTCTGTGCCAGGGCCTCACAGCCAAGAATTCCTTCCCAGTATCTCATCTAACCCTGCCCTTCAGCAGTGGGAAGATACTCTCCTTGTCCTGTCCCTCCATCCCTTGTCCCAGAGTCTGTCTCTTGGAGCCCCTGTAGGCACTGGAAGGGGGTCTCAGGTCTCCGTGGATCCTTCTCTTCTCCAGACTGGACATTCCCAGCCCTCTCAGCCAGTTCCAGGGCAGAGGTATCCCTTGCTCCAGCACTCCCTATATGGGTTTTGGGGGTTTTCCCTCCATCCCTTGCTGCGAGCTGGGGTGGGCGACGCAGCCGGCGGGGAACAGCTCGGAGCTTGGGAAAAGCCTCGAGGAGCAGGAGCCCGAGCCCTACAGGGCCGGCTGGCGGCACGCTGGAGTTTGCCCGAGATGTCGCCGGATCTCGGCGCCTCGTTCCGTGTTTCACAGGGGATGGAAGCTGCGGAGCTGCTTCCCTCCGCCGACAGCGCGGGGCAGCACCGCACCTCGGCATCGCTCCCTCGCTCCTTTGGCTCTGTTTGCGTTAGGGATTTGCACTTTTGTTTCAGCTTCTTTCCCTTTCTTTGGCAGGGAACAGCACACGCCGCGATGCCAGAGCCGTGAGTAGCTGGAGTCCCCTCGGATCTCGTAAAACCTCGCCCGGCTGCACTTGTCCCTTTGGGGAAGATCAGCTGGGAGACCCTGCCCTTCCCCAGACCTCTGTGCTATTCCCCTTGCAAAAACTGTCTTTAAATGCAAATTTTTCACCCTTTCAATGTCCTAGTTCAAACGTCAGGGCTTTCCTAGATCCCAAAATGCGGATCTGAGTGGGGGCAGCACCTCTGAATTTGCCGTGAAGCTCTCTGTAGCACATTGTACAAATGCAACACATTCATTCCCCTGTGAGCAGAGAAGGGAGAAACTCCCTCTAAAGCTTTCCTGGAGCAATAACCTGGGGATGTCCCAAACCTGTGAACCTGAGCAGGATCCAAGCATCCCGACCCTGCTGCAGTGGAGAAGGGGGAATTCTGAACCACAGGGACTGAGCTGGGCTTGGCACGATGGGCACAGTGCCAGCTCACCTGTCACACCTGAGTGGCATTTTGGCTTTCTTAGCTGTGGCCCTGAGCTTGCACTGCATTTTCAGAGGGCACCTTCACCTCAGACTTGGCTCACAGGCTGGTGGTAACCATGAGATACAGAAATAAGGAAACAATTGCAACCACACCAGATGTTTCCTTGACTGTTCCCTCTTTTTTACTCTCATTCCTTGATGCTCTCTTCTCTTCTCTTGTTCTTTCTGCTCTTCCCTGGCTGCTCACCTGCCTGCAGGGAGGTAAGTGCCTTTCCTTTTGGGAGAGATCTTGGTGCTGCTCTGCATTTGCTGTGCCTTTGGTTTCAAAGGGTGTTTTTTTTCCCTCCCCTTTCCCCTAGAGAAAATCCAAGATCACAGCCTCACGCAAACTCATGTTGAAGGTGAGTCCCGAGGGCTGGAAACTCCCTGGGGTTTGTCTTGCTGGAGGAAAGGAGCCAGGTTGGAGCGTGTGATTGGTGGGACAGGGATGAGGAGCAGCTCAAGGATGGGCTGTGGGGAGCAGCTCCCACCCCACCTTTCTCTTCTCACTCATGTGGGCTTTGTGGTCCAAACAAACCTCCCTTTCACTGAGGTGGGGAGAGACCCCCACACCTTCAGCTCTGAAGCCTCAGCTTGTTTGTGCTCCAGCACAAGCCTGGGAGCTCCCCAGGCTCTGGCTTGGGATAAACATTCCCAGCCCCAGCAGAGCCAACGTCAGCACCCAGTGGGACCACGGCCCCCACAGCCCCCAGTGCCTGGCCCCGCCTGCCCCCAGGGCCCCACACCAAAGCTGTGGGGAGGCTTTGATGTGTGTTTGGGGACAGCGGAGGGGGGGTGGAACACGAGACTGTCCCATCCTACAGACGTTGAGTGAGTGGCTCAAGGGGAACCAGGGGCCTGTTCAAGTCACAATTCTGCCATTTCCTTGTGCTCACAGAGTTTGATGCTGGCCAAAGCCAAGGAGGAGTGGGATCAGGAGATTGTGGACAAGCAGGCAGAGAAGGAGAGGTACTTGTCTGAGCGGGTCACTCCACTGCACACCAGTGGGCTCTCCTTGAGCCAGCTCCAGGTATTCCTCAGGCCCGAGAGTGGAGTGAGCTCCTTGGGAGCATGGAGGGGTCTCGCTCACTGCTTTCCTGTTTTCTTGGCCCCCAGGACCTGTGCAGGGAGCTGCACGAGAAGGTGGAAATTGTGGATGAGGAGAGATACGACATTGAAGCGAAATGCAACCATAACACCCGGGAGGTAGGAGGGAGGATGGGCTGGTTCCTGCTGGAAACTCCCTCTGAGTGCCAGCTCTGGCCTCAGTAGGGATGTCTCATGGACCAGGCTGAGCTGGGATGTGGGACAGGCACCAGGTTTTCTCAGGGCTGGTGTTTGCTCTGCAAGGCACCACTCAGGGCAAGGTTCATCCCTGCCCAAGGTAACTTAAACTGTCCTCGGGATCGCCAGAGAAGTTCCTTACTCTCCTGGTCACCCCTGTAGGTCTGAGAGCTTCTTGTGGTACAATTCCACCTGAGCATGCTGGGCCAGCTCTGCACTTGTTGGGCAGAGCCTTGGTGGGGGTGATCCTGCAGGAGAGGTGCAGACAGACCTCTCTGGGGCTCAGTACTGGCAGAGCTTACTGCTTCCCACAGGGGCTCTTTGTGCAAGGAAGCCAAGCAGTGAGCCACTCCTCCTCCTCTGCCCCTGCAGATTAAAGATCTGAAAATCAAAGTTCTTGACCTCCGAGGGAAGTTCAAGCGTCCTCCCCTGCGCCGGGTTCGTGTCTCAGCCGATGCCATGCTCAGGGCTCTGCTGGGCTCCAAGCACAAGGTGTCCATGGATCTCAGGGCCAACCTGAAATCTGTCAAGAAGGAGGACACGGAGAAGGTGGGTGACTCCTCTGGAGGTTGGAGATGGACACACTTCCTAGGGTGCCCCTGCCCTTCTCCAGGGTACCCCTTGTCAGCCTTGGAAAGAGCATTGTGAGGCCATTCCCATTGTGGGATATTGTGGGACCATGCAGGACCAGTTTGACTGGGTCAGGCAACTGGTGAATGGTAACATGTGAGATTTAGGGGTGTCCATGGTGCTCTTCCCTCTCAGAGTGTGTGTGGGGTCTCTCACCTGGGCCTTCTTGGCACCATTGCTGAGCTGCATATGCAGAGTCTGATCTTTGATCTTGTAGGGAACCAGGAGAGCTCCTGTTGGGCACAATCACACCCAGAAAACTCTCAGAGAACTCCCAGATCCAGATTAGATAAAACAGAGCATCCCAGCACTTGGCCTGAGATAAACGGCCCAGTTCCCACCAGCTTGGCAGAGGTGTGAGAAGGGAAAGTCTCAATGCCAGCAATGCCCAAACCTGCTCAGGGTGAGCAGATGCCCCAGCACCAGGAGCTGTGTCTCATTCCCAGGCACAGCTGGGGATTCCCTCTACCCAGAGGGGTTTCACCAGCTCGTTCCAGCTTAGCAGATTGAATGAGAATTGGATGAGCAGAATTGGATGAGAATCTCAATTTTCAGTTGTTTTTCCTTTGTCCCACCATTGTGGTATAGCACATTTCCAGCCCTTTGGACAGAAAACTGTGCTTACAGCCCTGGGCACTAGGTGGAGAACAGATCTGGGTTTGTTCTAGATGTGGTGAGATGGTGTTGGGGCACATTTTGTAATCTATGAATGCTGGGGTTGGCAGAGCAGATACCTGGGCACATTCCCAGAGCTGCTGCCACCTGCCCAGAGCTGCTGCCACCTCCCCTGTCTGCTCTGGAAGTGTCTGCCAGGCTCCCACTGTCACACCAACAATCCCAATCCCCACCAAAGGCTCAGAGAAGGTGGAGGTGGGAGGGCAATGCAAATGTAAAAACATTTGCCCCACTGAAACATTTCCTGGTGTAAACCCAAAGTCCCACATGGTTTCTTCCTCCTAAAGAAATCTTTCTGGGATTATTGAGCCTTCTGGTACATGAATGCTACTTGGCCAGACTTTGAGGAGGGGAGTATCCACATGGATCCAGATCTCCCTGTGGAGATCAGGCCACTGTTTGCCACCTCCCCAGCCAGCTCCTTGTGCAGGGACACATGGTGGAAAGGCAGGGACTTTGCAAGGGGGCAGCTGTGTCCCCCAGCTGATGGCTCTGTGCCGAGGAAGGGATGGGGCAGGGCTGCCAGACCATCATCCCCCAGCCCTGTCCTTCCCACAGGAACGCCCTGTGGAAGTGGGCGACTGGCGCAAGAACGTGGAAGCCATGTCAGGCATGGAGGGGAGGAAGAAGATGTTCGATGCTGCCAAGTCCCCCACGGGGCAATGAGAGGTACAGCCAGGTCCTGATCCCCCTGTGCTCCCTCAGTCTCCTGGGCTGAACTTGGAGAGACATAGAAATTCCCCCAGTCCCTACAGAAAAAGGCAACCCATCCCTATGTCCCACCCCACACTTGGCTGGGGGTCTGTCCCACACCTCCCTGCCATGGGGTCCTTGCCAGCCCCTCTCCTCCTCTCCTGGGTGCTCCCCTCTGAGTGTGCTGCCCGTGTCACCCTCAGCCCATGGGCATCACTGGCACTATCACCAGGCTGCTGGCAGTGGCCAAAGCTGCCCCTCTGTCCCTCTGCTGTTTCTTTCCCACAGGAGCACTGGGAAGAAGACCATCCCCATCCCTGCTGCCAGCCTGCCCTTGCTGCTCCTCTGTCCCTTTGTGCCCTTCCCTGAAATCCCACTGAGCTGAAACACAAGGACAACCGTGTGGGAAGGAGACCTGAGCTTCTTCCTTCCAGCGGTGCCCTCAGCCCTGCTCCTGCCCAGTGTCCCTCCTCCATCAGCCGCACAGGCCATGCTGTCCCCAAGGGCCACTGGCCACCCATCCCCTCCCAGCGCTGCAGAGCCGCCCCAGACACAGCTGCTCCCTCATGCACCCTGCCTGGTGGCTCGCTGAGATGTCTCTGTGTATTAAAGGACGTGTCCTGGGCCGAGGTTGTGTGGGCTTGTCACTGGGGGAACTCTGCCCAGGGCCAGGGCCAGGTCACCCTGCACTGTCCCCATGCTGGCACTCAGATACCACACCCTGGGGTCACACATGCTTCAGGCTCATCCCTTCCAGCCCCAGGGTGCTCTTCAAGTCCCACAAGCTCTTCTGAGGCCCCTGGTCCCATTCAGAGACTCTGTTGCAGGGCCTCAGGGGTGCAGCAGCTTCCCAACCACCAGGGTGGGTGAATGGAGCTGCCTGTTCTCCAAGCCCCACTTCTCCTCTGGTTTTGGAAAAGCCTTTAGAGCTCCAGACACCAACTCCCTTACCAGATGCCCACCAAAAGCACTGGAGCTGTGGAAATTGGGGCAGCCCCATTTCAAGACTTAATTCCAGAGATGAATCCATATTTCAGGCCAAACATCCTGTGCTTCTCCCCCAGCCCAACCATTTCCTGTGTCACAGCCCTCCAAACTGCAGCTGGTCAGTGAAAGCAGCTGGGAACATGTCAGCTCATTCTGGAGCAGGGTGAGGGAGGAGACTACTGGGGACACTTCTCTAGCCCAGCCGCCAGCACTCAAGGCTGCCACAGCACCCTGCAGCTCCTTCAGGAGGATTCAAAACTCCTATGCAAACTCTTCCCCAAGTCAGGAATGTATCAGAGGAGGCTGCCACTGGAAAATTGAAAATACTGAGCTCCCTTGGCTCAGTATTTGGGATGCTCAGTCCTTGTCCTTCCACCTCACCCTCCATTCCCTCAACATCCTCCTACAAGACTGGAGCAATTGTATGGCACACAGAGCCTTTCCCGCCCATTTTTTCTTTTCAAGCTTAATTTGGCCAAGCAGCTGCAGCTTAGCATGTTGCCAGAACTCCTCTGTCCTCGTTCCAGGCACTCCAGGACAGGTTCCAGGCAGGCCCAGCCCTGGGAATTGTCTCTGTCTTGGCCAGCATCAGTGACTCAGCTCCAAGAGGTGACCGGAGATGGTGTGTGCTGAGACCCCAGGGTCTGCCATGGCCCAGCCTGCCCCACACTGGAGGCAGAAGGTTTTGATTAGCAGCTCACCCCTCCAAGCTCAGGGCCAAGGTGGGAGCAGTGCCAAGGTCTGAGATCCTGGGATCTCTCCGGGAATCCCCAGAGGGAACTCACAAAGATCCTGGCAGAAGAAGAAAGATGTTCTGAGAGAGTTAATAACTGTGACCTGATCAACTGGTAGAGCTGGAAAATGCAAGAGAGGTTTTATGGAAACAAAGCCTTCTTCAGGCCTGGAACAGAAGCAGAAAATGGCACAAGAGGGACTGAGAACAGTTCTCTGAGCTTAGTACAATTATACTAATGTGTTAATTTAAAAAAGAGGGATGGATGGGTGGGGAGGGATGGAAGGGAGATGAAAGGCCATAGAGGTGCTGTGTGCTGTGCAGCAGGCCCTGCTCAATGCTGGGCACTCAGGGTGTTCCTGTCCCTGTGTCTGTCCCTGTCCCTGTGTCTGTCCCTGTGCCCAGCCTGTCCTCATATCCTGCTCACCCAAAACTGCTGCAGAATCAAACCTGCTGCTCTCCAGTGTGATTCTGCAGCCCCAAAGACAGCAAGGTCCCAGGGTGCACATGAGCTACAGGTGGCTTCGTGCGGCCATCTTTTGTTTTAGATTGAGCAGGGAGAGAAAACCCCATCCCCAAAACTTTTCCCCCGCAAGATTCCCTCCTTTTTCAAGGTATAATGCTCCCAGTCATTGGATCTCATTTTCATCCCTCTCTGGTGGAAAACCACACTGACTGCCATGAGAAAACAAAGTTTCACAGATTTCAGTTTTATTAGGAACACAGAAAAAGTGCAGGGGAAAAAAGCTCTTTTAGTGGGACTGAATCTCCAGGGGAAGATGCAACAGTCTCTGAGCTTTCCTGGTTGGATCAGGGACTGGGATCCACGTCTTCCTCTTCATCTCTTCTCTGGAGCTGCTCCTGTGGCCCTGGGCCAGCTGAGATCCCACATCTCGCCATGGCAAAGGGAAAGGTTGAGCCTGATGCACCTGCCTTCCCTCATGCCACAGCTCTGCAGTCCCATGGTTGTTTCCCTTCCAGGTGACAAAAACCTCCGTTTCTGCTCACTGAATTAGAAAGGAACCCTTCAGTACGTTTTTACTGAAAATTCAGCCCAAATGGGGAACTCACAAGGTTTTCAGGAAGAGAGATGGATGGAGTTGTCACTGGTGTCTCTTTCTAGAGGAACTGGAAGTCAGCCCTGTCTCCTTGAGCTGAGCAGAGCCCAGTGCCCACTGTCCTGCATTTTGCTCCACTGCAGCCTAGACCCCCCAAAGAAAGCAAAGCAAAGCACTAAAATCTTAAAATTACACAAATTTCAAATTAAATTGGACAGTAGGAAAAAAAATATCATCAAGACAGTATGGACTTCCGAAAACATCCCTCCTTCTTGATTGTAAAGTGGTCCCTTCCAATTTACGGGTGCTGTGTAACCTCCTTGCTGACCAGTCATGCTCAGAGACACCTGAACTGTGGTGATATTTCCCTGAACATTTGCAGCTCAGCTGGAGGCTGAAGCTGCAAAAGGAGGATGGGAGAAAGGTCAGTAGTGATGGACAACCTTGGGGTGGGATGGGGGTGAAGTTTATTCCATGGCCTCTGCAGGTGACTGCAGCATCTTGCCCTGCACAGGGCTGGCACAGGCTTCACCCTGAGGTGAAGGTAAAACATCACCCTGGACTCTGGGTGCAAGATCAGACCCCATGGCAGGGCCATGGCACAACCCCCTGTCACCTCTGACTTGTCACGGCTGGTCCCATGTGTCCCCTGTAGTAAAAACCGGGAAGGAATTTTCCCCTCCTGGAGCCTCCCAGGCTCAGGTTCTGCACCTCTGGGGAGAAGCAGGGCTCAGGTTGAGCAGGGCATATCCCTCTTGTCCAGCTTCCCTTGCTGGGCCTGAGCCCTGTCCCTCATTGCTCACAGATTCCTCAGGAATCACAACCAATTCAGGGGTGCCCAGGGACAGGACAAGGAGCAATGGCCACAAAACTCAAACAAGAAGTTCAACCTCAACACGAGGAAGAACTTCATTCCTTGGAGGGTGCAGAACCCTGGAACAGCTGCCGAAGGAGGGCCTGGACTCTCCCTTTCTGGAGACATCCCAAAACCCACCTGGATATATTCCTGTGTCCCCTGCTCCAGGTAACCCTGCCTGGGCAATGGCTGATCCCCAGAGGTCCCTTCCAGCCCCAACCACCTTGGGATTCTGTCACTCCCTGTGCTGTGAGGGTGCAGCTGTCACAAAGCCACTGGCAGTGAGCCTGGCCTGTTCTGTCCAGCACCTGAGATGTTTGCCATCCTTAGATCTGGAGTGTCACAGGGCTGGCATCTGATGAGGAGGCCAATCTGCAGGGAATGGGAACCTGAAGAACAATGATGCACCATGGTGGAACTTCTGAAGCAAGATTTGTCTTTTTTTTTTTTTTTTAAATAAAAAGCTAAATTCTAAAGGAAAATAAGCCCTCTGGTAGCTGGTACCAGGTAGCTCAGACAATGGATATTCCTTTCCTAGGAATATTTCTTTTCTTAGAAAAGGCCATGATTGGGCTTGGTCAGTTTCTGAGCAAGCATCAATTCCAGACCCTTCTACAGAGCTCTCTCTGTACCATCACACACACCTCCCCAAAAGCTGAATACACTTCTGGGGGAAGGAGAGCCCTGGACCATTCCCGGGCCTGCATCTCAGGGATACAGGGTGACCTCCAGCTCCTCCCAGATCTTTTAAATTCTGGTGGGACCTCTGGCAGCTGCAGCACCACTGCAGTGTTGGGATGGAGCCAAGCAAGAGTGAAAACCCCTATTCCTGGCCACGTCCCAGCTCAGGAGGGAAGCCTGGAAAGAAAATGCTGCTCCACCATGGCAGAGCAGCAGGGACAAGCCTCAGGAGACAGGTAGGAGCTGAGCCATGGCTGAGGCTGAGGGACCAGCATAGCACAAGGGATGGAGGTGGAGGGTTCATGGCTGGGCCCCGGGAGAAACTGAGGAATGCCATAATTACAGCACAGTTGCGCAAACTGGGAGCTCTCCACCACCCTGTAGTCAAAGAAACAGGCTCTGTGCTGTGATGAGACACAGGACACTGTTCCCAAGGGAAAAACCAGCTCTGCTGAAACTGGTCCAGCTCCTTAGAGGATATTAATGAGTTCTGCTGATCACACCCCAAGGGAAGCTCTGGGCTCCTCCTTGGGCAGGTGCAGCTCCCCTGGGCAGAGCAAGGGAGAAGGGTTTGGCCCTAAAGCTTCCCTGCTCAGGGCACATCCTGCAGCTCTGCCCCCTTGGCCACAAGCACAGAGCCTTCCCCTCGGGGCTGTAGGTCTGGAACAGCAGATGAACAGCCTGGAGAATGGAGCGGGTCTGGATAAACATCAGATTGCTTCTCTGGACATCACTTCCCTCACAGACTCATCTCTCTGCCTGATTTCATCACCCTCAGCTCCAGGGCTGTGCTTAGAGGATGAGCTCAGGGTGGCCTAAATAACTTTGTTTAGGGAAATCCGGTCTGATGAAGTGACTGTTGTTTGCAGAAGGCATCAATGAGCCTGTGGATAAGGAGACCAGGGAGACAAGCATTTTCTTGGGTTTCCAGAAGCAAAGACCTTTAGGTCAAGCACAGCTCAGAGGGAAAGTCCAAACAGAGCTAAATAATCAACCAGCGGAGAGGAAACCATAGTGAGATAACAAACTGCTGGTAATTCCTGCGATTTTGTCACAGCAAAAGGGAAGACTGGTGATGCAGACATTCAGAAAGATCTGGCAACACTTGGAGTTTGGGGATAAAGTGGCAAAGGAGGTTTAGAGGGATATGAAGTGACACACAGGAAAAATCCAGCATGATTTCATCTGTGAGAGGAGGGGCTCTGGGCTGGCTTTACCTCCTTGGGAGTGAAATTTTGGGGTTAGGATGGACATGAAAAGACGTGAGGAACATCAGGAAAAACAGGAGCTCCATGGCAGCAAAGATTTCCAGCCATGCAAGGTCAATGCTTTGCGCTGCTGAACAGCCCAGCAAGACCCACCCAAGATAAAGAAGATTTCCAGCCGTGAGGAATAGGCCTTGGGAACTTCTTGCTGAAGGATATTCTCTACTGACCATTTTCCTGGGTGTCAGGGAACCAGAGTGCACCCATGAATGAGGAACCCTCTGAGAGATCTTGAACAAAGAGAAAACTGTTCAGCTCCAAAGGTTTCTGAGCTGCAAATAAAGCCTTGGGAAGGGGCAAGTGTCAGCGAGCGGACGAGTGTCAGCCAGGCTCATCCTCTGCCTAATCCCCAGGCACTAAATGCCCATCTAGAATTTCTTCAACTTAATAACCAGAGGAATTGCAGACTGGAAGGTTTTATATTCCTTTGCCATGTAGATCCTAGCTGGGGGTGTTCTTTCACTGCCACGTTCAGTCTAATCCTTTGGAAAACCCTGCTAAGTCCTGTACTCCGGTGCTATCCTTTGGCAATAAGTTTTGTGAGCACTGTGCTTGCTGTGCATTAATCACACAGATTTTATTGCTCTAGAGGAGCTGCTGATGCGGGACTGCTATATATAGTCTGTCAGCAATTAACAGGATGCTTGCAAGGTTATTTAAGTAATTCTTTTCCCTTATGCCACAACTAACTGAATTCTCTGTATATATGAAAACACTTGAAAGACAAGCGATTACTGCAAGAAGAAAGAAGGGCAGAGAGCGAACCCTGTGTGGAGCAGGCAGCTCGTTTGACAGGGCTATCTCCTAGAAATGGGATTTTAATCAGGAACCTCTGATTAAAATCATTGCTCAGGTCATGGCACACCCCTGTGGGCTGCAGGCGTGTAGGGCCAGCCCAGCCTCACAACCAGTTCCTCAGGCTGGTGCAGGGATGGATCACACTGGGAGCAGAGGTTGTACTCAAGGGGTCCTGGATGACATTTCCTGCAGGGAATAGTGCCTGGCTGCCTGAGCAGTGGGAGCACTGGGGTTGAGGTCATGCTGTGGGAAAATCCAGGCTGGGACCCGGCTCTGCTGTGCCTGGGCCTCCCACCCCTAAAACAACCCCATTCCCCCACTAAAGGCAGTGCCCCTGTGGCTTCACACCTGCCCTTGGCAGGAGCAGCTGCCCTGTGTAAGGGTGGGGGTCTCGGGGCACAGCCAGAGAGGGGGATGGGTTTGATGGGCTAGGTCGACGTTTGGCACACAGCCCCTCTCTGGCACAGGGCTTCAGCACACAAAAATTGGATCTCCCCATGCTCCAGCCCCCTCCCAAGAGACTCTGTGAGTGCTCACTGCTGCAGCAAAGCACATAAAAATGGAGAGACCTTGGCAGCTCCACCCAAGACATCTAGAAACGGCTGGAAGGAGCAGGGGACTCTCCCAAGCTCTTTGGAAAGGGCTGGACTGCGCCCAGCCGGAGGTGTTTTAATGACTGTTTTGGATCCCCGGGAGCCAACCTCCTCCCACTCAGCCCGGGGTAATTCACCTCCTCCGCCGGGCTGCAGGAGTTGTTGACTGGTGGATTGTGGCTGGTAGAACAGGTTCTCTGCAGGGAGTTGTCTCCGAAACGCTGGGAGACGTGGATGGCCCGAGCCGCGGGTCCCGGCTCGGAGCCTGGCAGCGAGGAGGGCTCTGGTTTTGCGTGGCATTGCTGGGCAGGGCGGCTCTCGCCCCGCGCCGCTGGCACACAAATCACAGCCCTGCCTGTGTCAGGTAGATAAGGAACCATGTGATGCAGCTGGTGGGGAGCGGGTGGCAGGCAGGGTAAAGGTGCACGGGGAAATAACCTTGCAGGTAGTTCGTCCCTCCCTTCTAGGGGAGCAGTCTCCGGGCAGCTCTGATCCCCTCGGCTCCCACGGCACCTTGACCTGGATGCCTTCACAGGTTCTGGGGGCTGCCTGAAACTCCCTGGAAGCACAGTAATGTCCTTTAGCAGAAGGAACTGGTCCGATCTCTCCAGGTAAGTGCTGTGGATTAATGCTTAACTCTTTCCACCGCCAACAAGGAGGGGTTGGTGGTGGGCTGCTGGTGGCCGAAGTAGCCTGGGGAGGATGGGAAGAGGGGGCAGAGTGTTGTTTGTAGAGATGAATGGCAGCCCCACGGAGAGCTCGGCGCTGCTGGAGTTTCTTGTGGCTGAGCAAGATAAGTTTTTGTTTCTGCTGCCTGGGGAAACTGAGCCAGGCACAGGGAGAATTACCTGGATAAGCATTCTCCCCCCATGCTGGATGCATTTTTGGGTGTGTTTTGCCGTTCTTTGAAGAACAGATTATCTGGGCTGTGCCTCCAGACCTGCTCTGAGCTGGCTGGGAGCGTTGCGACCTGCCCCATGGCCGTGCAGCCCCGGGTGTGTGTCCTGCTCTGCCCTGCGGATACTGCAGCCCATCCTGTGCTGAGTAAGCGCGGCCGTAACTGAGCAATCCCTGAGCAATCCCCGCAGCACCGCCAGCTCCCTCGGCCTTCCCAAAGAATGCTCCAGAGCAGGGAGGCTCCTGGGCATCCTGGGGTGGGTCAGGGGCTCGCACAAGGCTGGAGCAAGGAGGGATCAGCCCTGAGCCACTGCAGACCCCAGGCCCACGAGCCTCGGCTGGGTGAGAGCAGTGATGGAAACTCAAACAGCCACGCTGTCCCACAAATCAGAGCAGGAATCCTGGTCCAAGTGGATGTTATGGCTCTGAGACTTAATTGCAAATCTCAGTACAGTGTGTAAGAAAGAGGAGTTCATAGAATCACAGAATGGTTTGGGTGGGAAGGACCTTAAAGCTCATCCTGTTCTCCCCACCCTGCCATGGGCAGGGACACCTTCCACTATCCCAGGTTGCTCAAAGCCCTGTCCAAGCTGGCCTTAGTCACTTCCAGGGATCCAGAGACAGCCACACCTGCTCTGGCACCCTGTGCCAGGGCCCCTCCACTCTCACTGTGAAAAACTTGGTTATTTTAGCTGACACCCAACCAGCTCTCAGCTGCCTCTGCCATGGGTGGGACAGATTCAGAGGTCATTCCAGCCTCATGCAGATCCATTTCCTCTGAACCACGGACCTACCCCAACACCAGCCCAGCTGGGTCCTGCATCCCGTGTGCTTCACAACCCCAGAGGGCATTCCTGAGCTCTCCTGAGATGAGGCAGCACTGAAACAGCAGAAACGTCAGAAATCTCTGCACTAATCATTGACAGGGCAGGAGAGGACAAGGCAGGGACACTTGCCAAAGTTTTTACTCATCTTTTTGAGTTAAAAAAACCAGCAAAAAACAAATCCCTCTTTGAAAAGAGGAGGGAAAGATTGGCAGAGAAAATCCATAGCCTGATGGGTGGATCACTTAATTACAAATAACGAGGAGCTGCCTGTGGATAGTGCCAGGTTTTGTGCTGCCTCAGAAGGAGCCACGGTCATTCAAGGCAGGAAAATCCCATTTTCACTTCGAAGGAGAGTGTCCGCGTAAAATCAAATAAGTACCCGGCCATCATGTGGATTTAGCCCGGCATTAGCGCTCTGTGCTGTCACTGCTTGAGGGACAGGAGTGCAAAGGCACCGGGATCTGTGCCCCCCCTCCCAATCCGGGAACCTGCCGGCTGGGAACATGCGTGCAAGGATCGCTGCCCCAGGAAAGTGCCTAGGCTGTGCAAACACGGCCGGGGTGCGCACATGGGCATGGAGTGGAGCTGTCCCACCTGGAGATGCTCCCTGGGCACACACCAGCTTGCGCCAGCCCCGTCTCTCCCGGTACCAAGCGTGGCATTGGAGACCTCCTGGAGCTCCCCAGCCGTGGGTCCGATTGCTGTTGGGGCTGTTCGGTGAGGGGTCAGCGGGAGAGAAGGGCAGCACAGCCCGGCACTGCCCTGTCCCCAGCCCTGAGCTCTCAGCCGGGTCCTGTTCCCCGTCGCGCTCCGCCGGCTCCGAGCAGGAACAGAAGCCGCAAACACTCGCGGGGGGTAAAGCGGTTTAATTTATGACCGGCTGTGATTACTCAGTAACTCGGAACCAACCGCGAGTCCTCGTGGCCGTGCTCGCCGGAACGCGGCCCTACCGCTCTGACTTTCGCTAAAAGTCAAATTCATGGCAAAGCCTGAGCCGGGGTGACACTGGACGGAGCTGGGATGAGGTCCTGGGATGGACCTTGCACAGGGAGGCTCTGTTGGGATGCCGGCAGCTCCATGGGGTTCCCTGCAGTGCTTGTCGCTGATTGAGGGCTCGTGTTGGGGGAGATGAACCTGGCTCTGAAAAGCTTCATCCAGCCAATAAAAATATATGCCAACACAGTTCATGCACCAGTACAGAGGATGGGCACAGAGAACAGATGGCAGAGCTGGTGTTTTCCAGACAACTTTTTATTCTGAGTAGCATTTTATTGAAAAGCAAACAAAAAACCACAACAAAACCCACCCACATTTGGCTTGTGCAAAATAAAATGCTCAAAGTTGATTCCAAATCTTGTCTTTTTGACTCAGCCTGTGATTATAAACAATTCCCAGTCCAGGCACAAACGGGGGAAGAGGAGCCCTGCCAGTCCCATCCCCAGGCAGCTGCCTTCAGCATCTGATACTTTTGCATCTGAGGCTTTTTGCTCTATAAAAATTAAATTGCCATCACCACAACTTGGTTGTGGCATAAAATCTTGTGCCATAGTGGTTTCCCTTCCAGTGTGTGTGATTGAGGTCTGTGTGGTAGCTCAAGGGTCCTGGTCTGGCTGAGTTACAGGTTCAAGAAACCTTCCCCTGGAAGGTATGCTTAATATAGGGATTCCTTTGAAATGAGTGCTCCCTCCAGCAGGAAACAATAGGGAGTTGTGAAGTCAAGTGCTTGCTTTGGGAAGGGTCTGCATCAGCTGGGTGGAGTGATAGCACTTTGGGACACTCAGGTCGTGCTGGCATCCTCTCCTTCTGTCAGCCCCTTGGCTGTGCCCAGGGTGTAACAGTTCCTTTCTTGTCTGGCACCAGGGCTTCAGGGTGTCCATGAAGGATGCAGCCTCCCCATATCTTTGTGTTTCCTTCCAAACAGCCTGGCCAGGCAGAGGACCCTAGAGGATGAGGAGGAACAGCAAAGAGAACGCCGGCGAAGGCACCGGAACCTGCTGTCATCCACATCCACAGATGAGGAACCTGCCAGCCCTGTCAAAGACACCAGCCCAGCTTCCAGCAGGTCTGTGGGGTCCTGCTGGCATTGGCCTTGCTCCTGACACCTAGCCCTTTGAGCAGCTGCCACTGCCGTTGTTGGGAACGGCTCCTGGCTGAGGGAGGCCTCAGCTGTGGGAAGAGCTGTGCTCCAGCTAGCAGCCCCTGGAAGGAGGGATGGGCTCCCCAGGAGGAGCAAAACGGGGGGTTGTCTCAGGTGGGCTCCCCATGGCACAGGAGCAGGAGTGCTGGGGGAAGGGCTGGTGCCAGGGCCGAGCTCAGGTAGGTGCTGCAGGTGGGATCTGCATTAGGTAAGGGGTGCCCAGCTCTGCAGGGCAGGAGAGCAGAGTAGGCAGAGCCTGGTTGGTTGTGCTGCCCCTCTGAACCTCACAGTGATGCTGTGGGACCTTTGCTGAAGTGGGGTTCTGACCCAAGGGCCTTTCAGTGGTGCTTCCAAAGTCCCTGGCTGCAGGGAGCTGGGATTTGGAGGTGCTCTGGGACCAGGTTGCCCTTACACAGCCTGACCCACTCTCTAAATTGATCCTGGAAGTGTCCAGTATTTAGGTGGTTTGTGTCCACAGTGAGACTCCCACTCCAGAGGTATTTCTGTGATTCAGACAGGATGGAGTTAGGATGCTTGGGTTGGAAATGGGGTGGATGGGGGCTGGACATGATTAAAATGAACCAGGTGGGAACTTCCTCTTTCCTGTTGCTGACACAGGCTGGCCATGTGGTGATTGCAGTTCAGGAGGAGGGGCAAATGTTATCCCATCTCCTTCTCAATCCTGTGAGTGTGCAGATGCAGCCTGCCAAGTGTCCTTCTGCCGCTTCCCAGACTTTGTGCCTGTTTGTCCGGGGGAAGGAGGGGAAACAGCTTTTCACAGGCTGTGTTGGGACAGTGGGTGGACCTGCCAGAGCGGATTGATTTCCAACCAACACTTCCCACTTAAGGTTTGTGGGATTTTTCCTAGTCCAGTGAAGAGTCACAGCCACATTTCTTATCCATCAGCAGACCCAGCACACTGCCCTGAACCTGGATCTCCTTTGCACAGGACTTGGTGGATGCTGATCCCCTCGTCCTGGAACGAGGCTGCAGAAATGCTTCATCTCTGTGACAAAAAGGAAAAAAAAACCTAATTTTAATCCAAACTTTTTCTCAGACAGCTGAGCTGAGGTGATGGGGATGAGAGTGGCTGCAAGCCCTGGACTGCAGGGAGGACTCCAAAATGTTGGTGGGATTTTTATGTCCCTCCCCAGACTCTTTTGCCTCGCAGCAAGAAATCCATCCCTCTAGCCCCGGATGCTGATGTTGTCATCCCATGTTGTCCCTGTTCCTAGATCTCCATCCCTGGTGAAGCCGCAATCTCCGGAGGATGGGGAGGAGGGAAAACTCTCAGAGGTGCTGAAGATACAAGAAGGGAGAAGGACACGGTGCCTCCCGCCCATGTCTGAAAAGCTGAGGCAGGAAAAGGAGCAGAAGGAGCCAGGGGTGGGAGAAAGCTGCCTGGAGACAGGGCCACAGGCCCGTGGGAGGCAGGAAAGCAGCCGGGCTGCAGAGCAGGCTCAGGAGGTGGCCAAGGGCCAAGGAGACCCACCAGGAGACAAGAACCTGGAGCCAACCTCCGAGAGGAAAGTGGTGGTGAGGGCACGGCTCCAGGACAAAGACCAAGGAGTGTGGACTCCTCGGGGGGAACAGGGGAAGGAGGTGAAGGAGCCACCAGAGGTGGGGAGCTGCCGGCTACGGGAGGTGAAAATCCTCACCAGGGTGGGAAACCGCACCACAGAAGAGAAAACCTCAGTGGTGACCTCATCTCTGGAGCAGCAGGTGAGCAGGAATGGATGGGGCAACAGGCCTTGACGGTAGAGGTCCTGGGTGCTGGAAGGACCAGAGAGGGACAGCCCAAAAGTACCAGGAGGGAAATGGGACCCAGAGAATTTTGGGGAAGGTTTTTCTGAGAGCTGCAAACCATAAGGGGGTGGACAGGGTCCCACCACCTCCTTTCCCTCCCTGGCCTGTGCTATTCTGATCACCTTCTCCAGCAAGTCCCTCTGATTGCCATCATGGTGACACTGAAGGGCTATTTGGGACTCTGTATGTCCAACTGAGACAGGAAGGGTTTGGAGGATTTTGGTCTCAAACTCCAGCCTCCAACCCAGTTCCTGCCCTGACTGCTCAGCTCCTGCACCTCAGTCTTTTCTGCATGCTCTGCAGGGATGCATCTGAGGTCTCCTTTTTTCCTCAGCAGCCATCCAGGAACCCCTCAAAGCAGGTAATCCAGCTGTCCCCTCCCCAAGATGAACCTGTGGAAAAGCCAGACCCCTCTCCAACTCACGTCACCTTCAGCAGCTCCATCCGACGGGCCAGCCCAAGAACTGTCTCCTTTCGGGTAAGAGCTAAAGCAGGTGGGAAAGAATTCCATTGAGGCAGTGGAGGATGGGGAGAAGGAAGGATTGATTTGGCCTCTGGATTATGTGGGCAGAGCAGGTTCCAAGAAGTGTGTTCAAAATCTACCCTTGGTCTGGGTACTGCAGTCCTGCTTCCCTCTTCCCCCTATTTTCCTTCTCTGTGTCTGACTGAAGGCGTGTGAGGATGAACATGTCCAGTTCATCCACCTTGTGCTGGCCAGAAAACTCATGGGAAGTGATGAGATAACAGGGAGCTCATTGTCCTCAGAATTTCCAGAGCCACAGGAATTACCATCCACCTTCCAGCCTTTCCAGTCTTATGTGAAAGCACAGGATAAAAATAACATCCTCCCTCTCATCCCATGTTACAGTCTGAGAATATATTTTATTTCAAAAGAGATCTCTGGAATAAAGTGATTGAAGAGGCTGGGAATACCAAGAACTGTCAACTTCATCCCTGCTGTGAGTCAGGGCTGACTGGCTACACTTGATTGACTTCCATGAGGCTTTATTGGGAATAAAACTGTTATCACCATAAAGTGTCTATAGTCTGGGGAACTTTGAGATATGAGATAAACTCTAGTGTGGGTGGAAATGGAGCTTTCCTGGGGGACATCAGTGTGATAGTGTCTCCCATGCTTATCTTGGATAACCAAAGTTCACTGCAGGATCTCCTCTCCTTGTGTCTCACAGATCATCTCCAGGAAGCAGAAAGAAGAGAGTCAAAGCCCTCTCACAAGGAGGTCAGCACCTCTCGTTGTGTTGCTTTGGTCCTGCTGGGCAGGAATTGCCATCCTTTGTTTTCCAAGGGAGGAGGAGGTGATGTGACCTGACAGGCCTGGCACAGATCTGCTGGACATTGGTCTCCAGGGTGCTGGACTGGGTGGGCACTGTTGCTTGGCAGGGGACAGGACAATGTCCAATGTGCAGCATGCATCTGAATAAGATCCTGGAATCACAGAACTGTTTGGGTTCCAAGGGACCCTAAAGATCTCATTCCAACCCCTGCCATGGGCAGGAACATCCTCCACTCTGCCAGGTTGCCCCAATATCCACCAGCAAGCCCACACTTTTCCTGAGTCATGTAGTTCCATGTTGGTGCTTTTGTCTGCACTGGTACCATCCATGGGGGCATCACAACAGGTCCACAGGCAACCTGACCTGGCTTTGGTGACTAAATCAAGGAATCCTCCACCCCTCTTTGGGCAGGTGCGTGCTGTAGGCAGAGCCACACTGACATGGGGGGTAATGCAGTTCAGAGTTGGCAGAGCTGAACCCAGGGCAGGCTGAGGAACTCCAAGATACTTCAGTGTTCAGTGTGGCCCTGGAAAGGTGGTGACACCCAGAGATCTTGGTCACCAGCAGGGAATGGGCTGCGTGGTTCACCTGGCAGATAGATGCAGGAGTGCCTGGGTGGGACAGGGCCTTCTCCTGCCAAGTGCAGCTCTCCAGGACCATGGGCTGAGTCCCAGGAGATCTTGAGGGGCTGGTTTCAACTCTCCGCTCTTCTTCACCAGTGCGAGTCTGAGGATCCCAGGCAGCAACAGCACCATTGGGGAGAAGCTGGAAAAGTACAACTCAGCTGTGCAGGTAGCAAAGGCCCTTGGCAGAGCCTGACCAGGGTGGGAGGGATGTGTGGGGAGATAGAGAGGGGTGGCCTGGAGCAGAGTCAGGAGGGAAGGACCTGAGCTGCACCAAATACCAGAGCTGATGGGGATGAAGGAGATGGTCCCAGGCTGGAAAAGAGATTGGCCTCAGGGTTTTAGGAGCAGGGACCCTTAGAGGGAGTCTGGGGGTGATGCATGGCCCTGCAGGGAGGAGATGGCCTTTGAAAAGGGGCTGGCGATGCTGTGGTCCATTGGGGGAAGCAATGCACAAGGCTGTGAGTTGGTGATTAGCAAACCCCAAGGGGCTCAGGGTGTGAGCCAGAAGCTGGACTTGCTTTTCACCCCTCGGGGTGCAGCACAGCCATGCTGATGCCCCTCTCTCTCCCAGCGCTCGGAGGGGGTAAAATCCTCTGTGCCTGTCCAGAAGAGTCGCCTGCTCTCCTCAGAGGGGGTGGCGAGCAAGCGCAACTTCTTCGAGGGAAGTGCTCCCAGCAAGGCAGAGACAGCAGCTCTCAGGAAGGTGAGGCAGGACCTGTGCTGGAACTCCAAGCAGGTCTGTGCTGCGGCAGGCACCAGTTTTGGGGCAAATCTTCTCCTCTTCGCATACTAGGCTCAGCCTGACAAGCTGCTGCAGGGATTGGTGGGAGCTGGGTGCCAGGGCTGCGTTTGGGCACAGGAACTGCCCCGGCACTGTGTGGGTTCCTGCAGAGCACTGGAATTTGAGGAGCTGGGATGGAGCCAGCGTGTGGGCTGGACTCTGCCTGCTGCAGCTCCACTCAGTCTCCCTGTGCCCTGGGGAATGGGCCGGGTTACATTCGTGCAGAGGGAGAGCTACTGCTGTAACCCTGGTGTCCCTCTGTGTACCACAGGACAACCTGAAGATCCCTGGGTCGGTGACCTCCCGCATTAATCTGTGGATCAGCCGAGCTCAGGAGCCTCCCAAGGAGGAAAACAGCAAGGTACCAGTTTGTATCAACCTCAAGTGAGAGCCCTGAGACCCACAGTCTCACAGAACATGGTGCTGCATCATCTTGGGGTGGGGTTGAAAGGTGGATATACCCTTGGCTGAACCTGTTAAAAGGGTTTGAGAGCAGTATAGCCAGGTTTGGAGGTCTCAGAGCTGCAGGGCCACCATGATCAGGGCTCTATTTGTTGCTGTGTCCTGACTGTGAGCCCAGAATTCTCAGCTGATTCCAATCCATTGTGGGCTGGAGAGGGAGCAGGAGCCAGCTGGAGCACATCTCAGGACACACAGGGGTACCTGACCCTGCCACCCCAGCATGATCCCATCTCTGCCATCCTATCTTCTCTGTCTGTATGAGCAGCTCTGCCTGGAGGCCAGTGGGAGAGGAACCATGTGCTTGGCCCTTCAGCTCTGAGGGGCTTGGAGACCTGTGTGTGTTTGGAGAGGTTTTTTTGGAGAGGTACCTGAGGGGTCTGGAGTCATCTGCACCCCCGCATGAAACCAACCCCCAAAATTAGGGGGTCTTGTGGCTGTGGGTGCAAAGTTCCCAGCCAAGGGGACACAGAGGTCCATTTGGCCACCGTGGCTACTCCCTGGACACGTGCATGAGAGGGACAAGAGAGCTGTTTGCCCCAGGATGGTTTGGTGTTCTTGGAAAGGAGAGGCTCAGCAGGTCCTGGGCAGGTCTCACTGCTCATAGAAGGGAGGGCTTTGGCCACTGCTCTTGGCAGCCACCTGGCCCAAGAGTCACAGCTCCAGCCCAGCCCTGCAGCCAGGGAAGGTGGGTTCAGGCTGGGCTGGGAGGTCAATGCTGCTCAGACGTGTCTGTGCCAGGCGGCTGTGTCAGCAAAAGGTTTGTTTCTGGGGTCACTCCCAGGGAAAGCCTGCAGCTCCTTGATCAGTTCTCCTTTAATAGCACCCTCTCCACTTCTGTGGCTGGAGCTGCACTTGGCTTTGAGGGTCTCCCAGGTACAGGATCCCAAAGCTGGCTGGCTTTACCTGGACAATGCGTGCTTCAAGGTTTGGATACAGTCAGACCAAGGCAACGTTGCACACGATGCACAGGGAGA
Organism: Certhia americana; assembly: GCA_018697195.1. Taxonomy (NCBI): domain Eukaryota; kingdom Metazoa; phylum Chordata; class Aves; order Passeriformes; family Certhiidae; genus Certhia; species Certhia americana. The sequence goes on from JAGMWU010000028.1 coordinate 6,594,296, forward strand.
ACTCTCTCCTGTCACTTCTGCCTGTCCTGTTTGCAGGAAATCCGGAGAATCAACAGCCTGGCAAAGCGAGATGTCTGGATAAAGCAGCCTGAAGACACCTCTGGAGACACTAAGGTAATGATGGAGCTGCTCTGAAACCTGGTGCATCCTCTGAGGCAGAGGCAGAACCAGGATATGGGGGGAGAGGGGATGGGGGAGGCATCATCAGGACCCTGTGGCTTTGGGGAGTCAGCAGGAAGGGACAACTGGAGGCATCTGTAAGGGAGAGAAGGACTCTGGTCTGGGAGGAGAAGTGCCCTGTGATGAGATTTAGAGGATGCCTGCCTGCCCCATTCTCTGGTGTGGACAGTCATTGTCCTGGCTTAAGCAGCTGCCTCTGGGGCAGTCGCAGCCTCAGTGGTTCCCACTTTCTTTATCAGTTGCAGTAATGCCAGCTGTGGTATCAGACCATCTGGGAAAACTGGTTTGCTCCGAAGATCAAAGCCCAGCCCTACCCAACCGTCCAGCAGGCACTGCCACGAGTCCCCTGTGCAACGTGTGGGTGCAGCCCAGGTCATGGGGTCCTCTGCTTGTGGGGTGGGAAGGAAGAAGCCTGGAAGAGTTTCCCTGTTCCCCTAGTCCCTACTCACTCACCCACAGCCTGTTGGGGTGTCCAGGCCTGCAGGCTCCCCACAGATGCTGAAGGCAAACTCCGGCCTTCTTTGCCCACCACATTTTGCTGTTCTGTTCCTGATCTCTTCCTGTGCCCCGAAACTGCCCTGGCAAAGGGGATTCCTGCACACAGATCCCTGGCAACTGGAAGATGTCAGTGGGGCGAGAACCTGCCTGTCCAAGGGAGTTCCAGCTGCACGTCCATGGACCATGTCTGTCCCTGCTGCCTGGGGCAGGTGGGGCAGGCAGGTGTTATCCCTGCCAGAGCGACCTAACCAGAGGCCAATATTCATGAAGTCACACGAGTGCTCAGAGGTGTCTCATGGAAGGGAGGGGGACTTGGCCCTGGTGTTTCCTTCCACACACAGCTGAACCAGAGACTTGTCCTGCCATCCTCTGCCCCTGCAAGCAGTGACCCTTCATCCAGTGATCCAGGGAGGGTGAGCTGGCCCTGGCCACGGCCACAGCCCTGTTTGGGGGATTTCATGGAGCTGATTGCCCTGTGCTGTGTTGCCATTTCCCTCTTGCCTTTCCTCCTGAACCCTTTGCTGTGCAGCCCCTGGCACTGCATTCCCTGGGCTGCTGAGCCCACCCAGCAGGGATGGGGGATGCTCTCCAGAGGCCTTTAGGGTGGCTTTAGGGTGCAATGGGCAAAGGGCTCAAATTCTATTGGGGCACTTCTTTGGGTTTGGTTGTGCCTTGAGCAACCACTGTGGTAAAAAGTTCAGTGTGGGAATCTGCTGCTGCCCCTGGAGCTGATCCTGCTTGTTGAGCTTGGGAAAGGACCTGGGTTTTCTCTGTGCTTCTTTTTTTTTTTTTTTTTTTTTTTTCCCCAATAAAAGTTGCTCTTTCTAAGGCACTCCTGGTCACATACTGGTGGTCTGGGATGGGGAACTGTTCCCTTCCCTTCTCCCGACAAGGGGAAAATGGGGTAAACTCCGAATCAGATGGTTTTAACCTGGGTGGTTAAAAACACTCTTCCCTCCTCATTGCAGCATCCCGAGCTCGGAGCAGTGGCTGAGGGAGCCCGGTCGGAGCTGCCGGGCGGGGTGTGCTCCTGCACTGGTGACAGCGCTGTCTTATCAGCGTCCCGGCCGCGGTGACAGCTGGGCTGGCTTGTGTCAGCCCCTCGGGCACTCACGTATCTCGGTCCGGAGGGTTTAAAATAGCAAATCTCTGAGGCCACACAATAGCTTGGGCTTATATGGGCTCCTGGGGGGAAGGGGGAGCGGCGGAGGGGGCCAGGGCCGCGACTGCCGAAATAGCAGCTCACAAGTGTTGCATTCCTCGGTGGGCGCCGGGCACATTCCTGCGGCGCTGCCCGCCCCGGGGTGGGCGCTGGAGCCCCCTTAAAGCCTCCTGCCCCAAAGAGCCTTTCCCAGACCCCACCGGCTCCCCGTGCTCCCCGGCATCACCGGCGCTCAGGTACGGCTGGGGCGGCGCCCGCCCCTCCCGGGGTGGGATGCGCTGGATCCAGACCGGGAGGGAACCGACTCCGGGTTCAGGGTGTACCCGGCCGCTCTCTCTGGGGTGTTTTATGCCATGGAGGCATTCCCATGCATAAAGCACCAGGACCCTCTCCAGAGGGTAGTATTTGCAATTTGTCTTTTGAACCACCTTGATGGGTGCCCAGGTGGCTTAGATGGATTTTGGCTGCCCTGGTTCCAGGGAAGTCTCCAGGTCCCTGTTCCCTGTGTCTCTGTAGGGGACAGCAGGGATGTGATGCTCACGGACAGCCTGGCCTTAGCTCTCTGGCAGCTCAGGGGGTGGGTTAGGGATGGGATGCTTCTGTGCCTGGTCTGACCCTGCCAAGCAGGACTGGAGCAGGGACATGACCCATTTCTGGAGCAAACGGTGGGAAAGGAGAGCTCCATGTCTGGATTCTGGATACCCTGGAGGAAAGCAGAGACTCAGAATGGTGGAGGATTAACTCAGCCCCAGAGCTGTGAGCAGCCAGTCCTGAGCTAAAGGACAGGGGGATTTCGAGGAGTGTGTGGAATATCTGGATTGCTTAATACACAGCAAATTCTGGGAGATTTTTTGTAGTCAGTGCAATATTTCCTCTTTATCTCTGACATGTCTGCTGGGTTCTCCTAATTCTACCAAATCAAGATTTCCAAGCTTTAATGAAAAAGTGTATGTGTTTCTGTGCAGAGGATACATAAATATTTTCTTGAGCCACTTTTTCTCTTCTGTACCCTCTTAACAATGCCGGATTTGTTGCTGTTCTCTCAGCTCTCTGGGATGTAACAGTGTTTGAGGGAGGATGGCAATGAGAATGTAGGAAGAGGCTTTCACAATGTTGGGACTGTGGACCCTCTTCTCCCATGTCATGAAATGATTGTGTGGACCCTTGGGTGCTCAGAAGCCACACAAATAATTTGGCCAAACTTGGGGCATCAGGACCATGCTGAGCCTGGGGGAGAAGTGGGAACTGATGTTCGTGGGGAAGTAGAGGGGTGAAACCCAGCACCAGGGATGGTGCTGGAGGGGGTGCTTAGAGCCAGGCCCCAGACTCATCACAGGAAAGGGAACAGTGATGGCAGGAGCAGGCGGTGACCCTGGGACAGAGGGGACCAAGTTCTGCCTTTATTTGTCTCCAAAAAGCACCTTGTGAGTAACAGTGAGATTAGAGACCCTCTGGAGCCATGATTATGCCAAAGTTCCCCTCCTGGAATGTCCCTTTCCCATGCCTGAGCATTCCAACCCTGGATCCAGCATCCTGAGTAAGCACTCCTGAGGCCTGTCCTACCCATCCTGGGTAATATATGCTCAACAGATGTAGCCAAGGAGCAGTTGTTCCCAGACTCCAGGCAGCAGGAGCAGGGAAGCCTTGCTCCTCTGGGAACAGGTGGTTCAGCACATGGAAGTTATTTCCAGAGCTGCCTTGTGTTGTCCTGTGGCATCTCAGTCCTGCTGAGGGCTGGCATGAGCAGGGGAACAGGGTTGGGCTGGGCTTGGGGCTGGGTCTCTGGACTGCTCCAAGATGCCCAGGGATGGGGCTGCTGGGTGCAGATCTCACAGTGCAGTGCTGGGTGAAGGTCAGATGAGGTGAGATGATGAACAAAGTCCTGAGCACAGCTAGGAGGGAGACACATGTGCTGGGAAAAGGAAAGGCTGTTTCTGCCGAGGTTTTTGCCCTAAAACCAGGGCTAAATTACTAAACCAGGCTGTAAATAACCCTTTTAGCTAACGGGGAAGATAAGATCCTGCTGAGCCCAGGCTGCCCCTTTCCCAGCAGTTCTGCACTTGGAGGTCTCTACTGGGAGGGTTTGCTGAGGTCTTGTGCTGGGCCTGGTGCCGGGCTGTAAATCTGAGAGAAGGCATTGTTCCTGAGCAAAGAAGAGTCAGGAAGCAAAACAAGCTGAACACTGCAATGGGGTGATTTTCCTGTCCCCTGAGCAAACACAGCCCCTGAGAGAGCTGGGCCAGTGGGGCTGAGTGCCCTGGACATGGCTCCTGACAGAGTTATTGGTGTGACAGAAGGCTGTGTCCAATCTCCTGCCTCCTGTTTGGGGCAAGCTGTGATCCTGGGACAGGAGGGGGGGCAGGCACCTTATCTCTGCTGAGATAACGCTGTCACAACCTGGCTGGGGACAGCTGGCAGTTCCAAGTGCTTTAGAGAGAGGCAGCATCTCTGTGCCCCTGTCCTGGTGCTAAGGACAGGCTGTGCTGGCCCTTATCTCACTTTTAACTCTCACTTTTTCCAATCTGCCTCGAACTCTGCCAGAGAACCAGGGATGTCAGACACGGAGGAGGTCACTGAGGAGTATGAGCAGTAAGTGGGGTGATTTTAACCCCCTTTCTTTCTCCCTATTCCCACATTCCCACTGCACCATTACTTGGAAGCACTCTCATTGTTACCCCAGCACCCACTGTGGACCCCCAGCTTGTGCTCCTCTGCCTTGGAAGTGCCTGCCAGTGGGAATTTGTGTTGGGAACTGTATCCATACCCACGGGCAGGACAAGGATGCTTCCTATATTAAAAATGCTGCAGTCTAAATCTGTGAGACAGAGACAGGAAAACCCAAGGCCACCAATCTGTTGCTGATGGGGCCCTGCTGCCACATCTAGATCATTTCTCTCCAAGGCCCAGATTTGAGAGCAGCTTTTGCTGATGGAGGCTGCTGGGCCAGGCGGCACGTCCTGGAGAGGTGGGGTTGGGGTTATAGGGGTGAGTTCGAACACAACTCCCACTTCTCATCCACCAGCAGAGAAAGGGGACCTGAACCCTCTGGTGTTTCAGTGCCACACCAGACTGATCTGTGTCACCAATCTGTCCCCCTGGGATGGGCTGTGCATCTCCTCCATGGTCAGGGAAGGACTTGGGGGCAAAGGTGGGATGTGAGATGCCCATTTCTGGGATTACAGGCCAAGGTCACTCATCTTTTCATGCTGCAAAGTAGTGGGGTGCCCTGACCACTGTTGAAGTGCCAGTCCAAACCTTCAGACCCTGCTCTCCACAGCCTGCAGGGTGACCTGGGCCTTGTCCCTGTCCCCACTGCCACCTGACCCTACCCACACAGCAGCCATCCAGCAACCCTGGCCCTGTGCTATGAGAAAGGGGAACCAGCTGCGAGGAAATCCCAAATTCTCCTTGGCTTCACTGATGGGCCTTGTTCCAGCAACTCAATGTAACTGTAAATTCCTGTTGTGCTTTGCAGGGAGCAGGAAGGTAAGAGGACATGGAACACCTGCAGCTGCCCTGAGGCCAAAACCTGATCAGAACAACTCCAATAATCTGCTGCTTCTTTCCCTTCTCTCTCTCTGTGTCCTGTGTGCTCTGTGAAGAGGAGTGTGTGGAGGAAGGTAAGAGTTGCACCTACAAGGACCAAGAGCCAGATGCTGCGGCTTCAGTGTTTTGCTGGGGGGTTTGGTGGGCAGTTCCTGGATTGCAATGGGCAAATCTTGTCCAGGAAAGACAGATGTTACCATGCTTGAGATGCCTGCACCTGAAACATCAGTAGGATCAAAACCAGTCTGACTTTTCTCAGGATATCTTTTGTCAGTCATCCTTTCACTCAAACCAGGGCTGGGAATGCTGGACATGGGTGTTGGCAGAGGTGTGATCCCAATATTCCAATGGGAGCTAGAGCCTCTGCTGAACGTGTGACAGTCCTGCCCAAACTTAAACTTCCACCTGCCTCAGCCTGATGGAGACACAACCCTGGCACAGGAGCTGGGTTGGGCTGGGTTGGGCTGGGCTGGGCTGGGTTGGGCTGGACTGGGCTGGGCTGGACTGGGCTGGGCTGGGGGGTGAGCTGAGCTGAGCCGCTGGCTGCTCCAGGGCACTACCAGGCAAAACACCCTGAGTTTGAAAGCAAAGAGAGGTGCAACGGGATGCCTCTGCAGTGTTTGAGTCCTCATCTCATACATGCCAAAACTCTGTGGCACCCAACTAATCCCTGTGCTTATTCCTCCCCTCCTCCTCCCTGGCTCAGAAGAGGAAGAATGGATAGAGGAAGACGACGGTAGTTATTACACCTTTCATTATTTCCTCTCTCTGCTCTTGGGAAAAGTCGTGGGTCAATGTGTTCTGCCTCTCCCTGGTTGGGGAATGGTTTTCTTTCATTCTTCCACTTCTCTCTCTTCTTCCTGCACTCCATCCATGCCCTGCTGTGCTGTGTGTCCATCCTCTGTCTGTGTCTTGTCTCTTGTATCTGCCAGCCATGGTTTGCTGTCTTTGCTGTCTTCTTTTTTTTCCCTTGTGCTGCCTGTGGCACCATGAACGTCCTCAGGGCCTGCGGGCACAGCATCCCTCTGGCTCCATGGAGGAATCCTGTAGGGACACTGCTCCCTCCAGTGGAAAAGGCTCCAGCAGTGTCACAAATGCGATTGGGAAGGTGCCAGAGGCGCGTTCTCAGCCACTCCTGGAGTTCACTGCTAGAGCAGAGCGATAGAAATCCCTCCTTCCTTCCTGGGTGTGAGGGAATGGCAGCATGAGAGGGAATGAGGGACTAGCCAGGAGGTGGCGATAAATCCTTCAATTTCATTAATTTTAGGGGTTTTTGCCCTGACGAGCACAAGCAGCCCTTGGGTAAAGTTAGAGAGGAGCCCTTAGCTTCCCGAGCTGCTGTTTCTTTCCTGTGGCAGTGGCTCCCCCGGGTCTGTCTTGGCTCTGTGCCAGTTATCCCGAACCAGGAGCTGCAGGGAGCCCAGGAACGGCGCTGCTGGACTCACCCTGCCCGTTATTCCACAGGTCAGGAAGAGCAGGTAGGGGAGGCGGAGGAGGAGACCAAAGAAACCAAGGCAGAAGGTGAGTGGGGGCTGTGCCAGGGAGCTTCCGTGGCTTGGCTGGGCCATGTTCTGCTTCAGGAGGTGCCAAGTGGGGACTGGGATGTCCCAGCATGGCTGTGACAGGGGGACATCAGCCCAGAGGGGCAGCTGTCTCCCGGATCTGGTGTCCAATAAGGGGGTGTCAAACTGAGATGCCCTTCCGTGCTCTGTCTGGGCTCTACAAGCATGAGGACAATGGTGTTTGTTGCTGGTGGCTGTGTTCAGCCCTCTGGAATAATGCCAAAAGTGGGTCAAGCCTATTTTACCAAGGGGTCCATTGCCTTAGGGGGGGATTTCCAGAGCTAGGATTAAGCTCTGATGTGTCGGATGATCAAAAGAGCACTTTTGGGTTTTCATGAGGTGGCTTTGGGGCATGGTGTGTGACCCTGTGCTGTCACTGCTGCTGGGGCAGGCTCAAATCCTGGCTGTGACCCTGAGTCAGGCTGCTGGGACTCCTCTTTGCTGGGGGATGTGACTGTCCTTACCCAGAGGAGCTCATGATCTCCTATTGCTTTTAAACAGAACAAGAAGATGAAACGAAAGCAGCAGGAGAAGGTAAAGTGGGAGCAGAAGAGAGATGGGTTTGGCCATTCCTGTCCTGATCGCAGTCTCCTGAGACACTGGGCCCTTGTAATGGGGTTTTGGTGCTGAATTTATTTGCTGCTAAAGGGATGATCTGTGGTAAATGTGGCAGAGCTGCCCTGGTCACATCCTCCAGCAGGACAGGGGCAGCGGGAGGGATGGATTTGTGCTGCCTCGGGCAGAAATTCACCCAAAATGCAGCAGGGGAGGGAGGCTGTGCTGCTTTTCCATCTTGAGTTCCTGTAAAACTTGTCTGGATTCCTCCTGGAGAGGGCCTGGGGCTCTCCTGGCCACCCTGTAAGTGAGGGATGTCCCTCTGGCGCTTGCTCTCCCCCTGTTTATCCTGCAGATGGTGCGGAGGTTTGAAGTGGGACAAGCATGGGAAAGAGGGGCACAGCTGCCCCACAGTGTCCCTGGGCAGGATTTGCCACAGGGACACAAAACATTGTGTTTTCCACAGGTGGAGAGGGAGACCGGGAGCAGGAGCCTGGGGAAGGTGAAGTATCATCCTCATTCCTTCTACTAGACTGGAGGGTACCAGGTGCTGCTCTGCTCAGCAAGCAGCACCAGCTGTGCCTCAGGCACAATGTGTCCTCTGGCACAGGGCTGGCACCCCACTGCTGGGGGATGGTCCCTGTGAAGCCCCTGCTGCTGGGAGAGAGGGAGGGCTCGGCTCAGGGCAGGGGTTGGGTCAATGTGTGACAGGAAACCCCTTGGTGACACTGACCTTGTCTTTCTGTCTTGTTCCTGGAACCTTCAGGTGAATCGAAGCCAAAACCCAAGTAAGTGTGGCAGGGTTTTCCCTGGGGCAAGGTCTGAACTTTGTCAGAGAAAAGGGTCCATGTGACAGAGCCTGGTCCATAATGGGCAGGGCACAGGGAGCCTCCAGAGCATGGAAGCAGAGTAGGATTGGGACATGGAGAGAAAAAGGGAGAGAAACGGACAGTGAAATATGGACCATGAAGGGGACCCTGAGAATGAGGCCTTTAGGCAGTTCTGAAGCATTTTGTATGTTGCTTGGGAGAAGCTCAGGGACTGGGGGCAAGGGAGCAGGACTGTGAGCCATTGCCAGAAACCTGGGGGATCCTCCTGTGCCCCTGGGATGCTGGGCTCAGTCTGTCAGGCAGTTTGGGAGGCACATCTGCCCCCAGCCATCATCCATTCATCCCTTTGTGCCCTGCTGAGCATCTCCTGCCCTCCCTCAAGCCCCATAGGATGAGAGAATCCAGTGGCCTGTACCAGGTCACACCTCAGCGCATGGTGCCCTTTGCGGGGAGCAGAGGGTGGCTGCCAGCTCAGGGGGCCTGGCAAAGTGTCCTAGCCACATTGTCTGCAGCTTGCAGAGTTATTCCAGCCATGCAGGCACCTTGGAGTGTTTCCTGGGAATGCTACAAGTCTTCCTCTGTGGCTACCCAGCTGGCTCCCCCAGCAAGATGCATTGCACTCCCTATCCTCCAGCTATGCACTCCCTGTCCTCCACTCTGAATCCCTGGGGACTGTGGGGCTCAGAGGGAAGGGTGGGATGGGTGGAAGGCACATACTGTTCCAGATCTGCTGCAACCCCATCATGCTCTGGCTCTTCTTTCATTGCAGGGTCTTCATGCCTAACCTGGTGCCTCCCAAGATCCCAGATGGTGAGAGACTGGATTTTGATGTAAGTAGTGCCCACAGTTCACACCCCTGGAGGTGCTGCCCTTCTGCAGCTCCCCCTCAGTGTCTGGAAGCTGCTGGAGGCTCTGGCTGTTTGTGTCTGGTGCAGGACATTCACCGCAAGCGCATGGAGAAGGATCTGAATGAGCTGCAGGCCCTCATCGAAGCCCACTTTGAGAGCAGAAAGAAGGAGGAAGAGGAGCTCCTGTCCCTCAAGGACAGGATTGTATGTGTTCAACCTTCCCCTCTCTGGCTATTGCCACTCTGTCCCTGTGGGCACTCAGCCACTGTCCCTTCCCTACCATCCTGTCAGACCTGGGACATCCCTGACCCTGAAGGACAGAGCCTGAGGGTTGTGCTAGATTTTTATGAGCTTTATTTTATGGTTCACAGGCACCCTAGTGCCTGCAAAACATAAAATACCCTGAGTTGGAAGGGACCCACAGGATCATCCAGTCTAACTCCTGGTCTGCACAGACACCCCAACAATCCCACCCTGTGCATCCCTGGGAGCATTGGCAGCCTCGGCACCGTGCCCATTTCTTGGGGAGCCTGGTCAGTGCCCAGAACCCTCTTGGGGGGGGAGAATCTTTCTCTGATATCCAGCCTAAATCTCTCCTGGCACACAGCTGTTCCCTTCCTGTCCCTGGTCACTGGGATGCCCCTGGTGTGGCTGCTGTGGTGCCTGATGCAGAGGCACCTCTACCTGGGGTCACTGTCCCCAGGCTCCCTTGGGGCTCTCAGGGCTCTTGGGGTCAGGGACCTATCCCTTGGAACAGAGAGGATGTGGTGTCTAAGCCAAGGTCCTCTCCCTGTGCAGGAGCAGCGGCGAGCAGAGCGAGCAGAGCAGCAGCGGATCCGCAGCGAGCGGGAGAAGGAGCGCCAGGCCCGCATGGCTGTGAGTGTCCTCTGGAAATGCAGCTTGGGATGGGATTGGGGAGTCTGGGGACACGAGCTGTGTGTCTGTCCATCCACTGCTGACCGGCTTCTGACCCTGGCAGGAAGAAAGAGCTCGCAAGGAGGAAGAGGAGGCGCGGAAGAGGGCGGAGGAGGAGGCACGGAAGAAGAAGGCCTTCTCCAACATGCTGCACTTTGGAGGTTACATGCAGAAGGTGAGACCCTTCCCAGGAGGGCTGTGATGGAGCCACTGCTGCTTCTGGGAAGGGCTTGGCCATAGGCTGACCTCACCCATGTGACACTGTGGGGTTTACAGGCAGGAGAGGGCAGGGAACTGTGCTTGGGTCAGGGGCTACAGGGCCAGAGTGAGCTCAGAGCTGCCCGGAGCTCAGCTCTGCTCTGCAGATGTGCAGCTCCAACGTTGCCTCAGGGAGAGGAATCAGAATAGGGACAAGGACAAGGTGTATTGTCCACTATTGCCAAAATGTCCTCAAGGACTTCATGTGCTTCTGCAGTCCCAAAAGTTGAGGGTGTTGGGTGCAGAACTGGGCATGGGGGAGACCAAAGGCTGGGTAGACTTCCTTCTCTCCAGTGGACTGATGGTTTCCTCAGTCAGAGAAAAAGGGTGGGAAGAAGCAAACGGAGCGGGAAAAAAAGAAGAAGATCCTCAGTGAACGACGGAAGCCCCTTAACATCGACCACCTCAGCGAGGACAAGCTGAGGTGAGCATAGGCTCCAGGAGGGATGGCCAGGGCAGGAGTCCTGTGCTGGGTCCAGCTCCTGGGCAGGATCCTGGGCTGGGGACAGCTCCCTGGGGCTTCCAGCTGAGGGGAATGGCACAGCTGGAGATGGGCTGTGACACCCCACGGGGGTCATAGGCTCCAGGGCTGTGCAGGGCCACCATGGCTGGGCTGTGGCTGATGGCACCAGCCATGAGAGGGAGCCAGGGTCACACGGGTGGGACAAGTGTCCCCATGTGTACCGCCCTTCCCCGTGGCTCTTGTCCTGGATTAACTGCCTGGATAACATATCCCTGTCTGGGAGCCTCCAGAGCCCCATTCCAGGGAGCAGGTGAGGGGTTGGCATCAATGCCCCATTCCTGCACTGAGCTCCCTGGGAGCCATGGCCCTTCCTGCATTGTCCCCAGCTGGCTCTTCCTGCAGGGACAAGGCCAAAGAGCTATGGCAGAACATCCATGACCTGGAGGCTGAGAAATTTGACCTGCAGGAGAAGTTCAAGCGGCAGAAATATGAGGTGAGCCCCAAGGCCTCTGTGATTTGTCCACCCTCTGTGTTCCTGACTGCTCCTTCTGCTCCCCAGCCAGGAGATGAGCTGGGTTGTGCAAATGATCTCCCAGCTCCTGGGGACATGAACCTGGCACCACCACAGGGCAAACACATCACAGGCCAGGCAGGATGGAGCCCTGAGCAACCTGGGACAGTAGAAGGTGTCCCTGCCTCTGGCAGAGGGTGGAATGAGATGGGCTTGAAGGTCCCCAACCATCCTGGGATTCTAGGATTCTAAAACCCACAGAAAAACTGCTGGGGAAAAGAGAGCAGTGGTGAATTTTCCCCCAGCCCTTGGGGGAATCTTGTCAGACCTCACCATTCACCTGCAGCTTTTAGTGCCAGATCTCACCGTCCACCTACAGTTTTTTCTTGCTAGACCTCACCACCCACCATTTTTCTTGCAGATCAATGTCCTGCGAAACCGCATCAGTGACCACCAGAAAGTGTAAGTGGCTGCACATCCCTCCTCCATCTCCTGTCCTTCCAGCTCCAACTCCCTGCTCTCCAGTTTCCTCCCTATGGATCTCCCTTGCTAAACCACCTTCTCTCCTTCCCCCTCCTGCCTCTGGTCTTGCCTGGTGCCCAGTGTTCCTGTACCTGCAGGTCTGTCCCAGGGACCTCAGTCCCTGCCCTCCTGCTCCTGACAGACCTCCATGGCCTCCCACTGTCACCAGCTTCCCCCACTCCAGAGACCTTGTCAGGGGATGGACCCCAGGGAGAACCCACCTCTGCATGGGAAGCTTTGTGTCCTGTGGGGTCCTTCCAGTCTCCAGCCACCCCATCCCTGTAGGGGCTCTGCCCAGCATCTCAGGAAGCTGCTGGAGATTCCAGCTTGTATAGTGGGGGAAATCCCATGGGCTGTGTGATTTTGCAGGCCCACAAGGCCAGGGGAACCTGTCCTATCCCATTTTCACATCCCCATCCCACTTCCCCTTCATGTGGAAGGTGCTCAGCCCACCCTATGTGTCAGGGCAGCATCTCCCATGAGCTTACACCAAGTCTCTCTTCTCTCCTGCCCTGCCACGTCATGATCCTGCAGCAAAGGGTGAGTACAGGCATTTCTGAGGGTTCTGTGTGTCCCTGCACGGGTGCTGTGTGTCCTTGCACAGGTGCTCTGTGTGTGTGTGTCTGTGTGTTCCTGCACAGGTGCTCTGTGTCCCTGCACACATGCTCTGTATGTCCTGTATATGTCCTGTGTGTGTCCTATTCCATGTGTGTTACAGGGACACTGGGGTCCCAGGGCAGCAGCAGGGCTCAGGGATGAGGCAATTCCAAGGACTGGCAGCCAGAAATTCCCTTCACTGCCCACCCAAACCTCCTTCTCCTCTGTGTTGCCCTGTGCCCAAACAGTGCCTGCTTCCCCTGTGCTGGTTAAGGGGAGCAATGGGCTGGGTCCTGAAGGATCCTGCGGCTGCTTTTATCCCACTGTAGCCACAGATGCAACTTGCCAATTCTTCTTGGAACGATTCTTGGTGGGGAGAAACATGGGAGGGAAATGGTGTGTCCTTACAATTGCCTGGCAACTGCATGAGCTTGTTCCCAGAGTCCCAAGACACTTCAACTCAGGTCCCAAGACTGTCGGCCCCCAGGGCAGTTTCCAACAGGAAAAGGCTGCAGGACCACTGACAGCACCCACCTCATCCTCCTTGTGTGGTCACTGATGCTGTTTTGCATGTGCTTTTCCTCTTCCCTTGCAGATCTAAGGGTGCCCGTGGGAAGACCATGGTGGGCAGCCGATGGAAGTAGAGGCTCAGGGGGAGAGGAGGCCGAGCCCCAGGAGCTGAAATGGCTGCACAGAGCCTTGGCTGCAGCAATGGGGGTTCTGGAAGGCAGAGGCCTCAAGAGGTTCCCATCTCCACCCCCCAGTTCTGTTGTGTCTGTAAATAAAGAGGTGGTGAGGGGGTGCTGGTATGGTCTCCATCCCGAGGCTCTGATCCCAGAGGACAAAGCACAGGCTCAGCACAGCTTGAGGAGTAGCCACATGCTCCCCAGGCTGTGAGAGGTCACAGCAAACACCCAGGACTCCCCAAGTAACTGTCCCTGTGGCTCCCAGCATCAACTCAGCTACATTCCTTGGCAGGCTTAGTAACAGATCTCAGTGGTCTGAACTTTTCCTGCTGCACCTTGAGGCAATCTTCATCGTGGCCACTTTTGTTCTGCTTTTGTTGTACCACTCATTTCTCTTTGGTCAAAGCTGTCCCTGTGGGACACCATGGACAGGGGCACTGCTTCCAAGCCTCTTCACCCATGGAATACCCATGGGAACAGTCACTAACTCACCTTCCAGGCTATTTCCATTCTTATTTCCAGCTCTTGCTAACGGCTTTGACCAGCTGTCTTTGCCTCCTCTGCATATTACTGACAGCATGCAATGAAGCCTTGAGATAAAGCTATGTGGGAAGGCTGCTTCTCTGTGCTTTAGGGGGCAGATCTCTTCCATCTGGCTCGGAACCTGCAGCACGTCACACGTGAGCTGTCCCTGGGGACACATCACCTGCAGACCCTGCAGTGTTCCTGCTGGATCTGGATCTGGATCTGGACATGGACCTGGACTGGCAGCCAGCCCAAGGCACCAGAGGTCCAGAAGGGCTGTTATGCTGCCCTGTTATGTTAAGACAACCTGTCCCATGCTGTTGATGAACAGCATCTGAGAAGCCTTTCCCAGAGCAGTGGGGATCGGAAGATGCACAGGGTGGTGGATCTTGTCCCTTGGTGAGATGTTTTGTGTCCCTCGGTGAGATGTTTTGTGTCCCTCTTGCTGAGGCTGCCTGTCCTCCCCATCCCTTGCCCTGTGATAAGGGGGTGTCCTGCAGGTTTCTCCCATGTGCTCCTGTTTGATGATTTTCCCTTCAAAACACACCACCATGTTTTGTAGAATAAGGCTCTGGGAAGCTCAGAATCAGTGAGGCACAAGTGGAAGACAACCAGCTCCCCACTACCTCCCTCCTCAAAACTGAGGGTATGGAGGGCAAAGGGGAGAGCTGGGTAGGGTGGCATTGCTGGGACATGAAATACTCAGAGGGTGGCTGAGTTATGGTCCAGCAAGTGACATTTACAGCCTGCCTGATGCACAGCAACAGGAGACAGGAGCGCTCGGGGTAGTCAGCTGTGTCTGCCTTGGGAAAAAAGTCTCCTTTTCCAGGCTCTGAAGGTCCGTTTTCCCAGCTTTGCCGGCAGGTGGAGGCAGGGCCGTGTCGGTGCCCGGTGCCGCAGAGCAGCCCCGCAGCCGCTCTGCCCGTCCCTGGGGCTGGCAGCGCCCAGGGCGGGGGTACCCGGGCACTCCCTGCTTCCCACAGCGCTGCCTGTCCCGGCAGCTCCCAGCCCCGCTCCAGCCCGAATCCCTGCGCCGGGCCCGAAACCGCCCGGCACCTCCCTCCGTGCGCCCGCTGCGCTCTGGCACCGCCGGGGACCGCGACTGAGTCAGCGTCCGGCCCGGCCCACCCCTCCCCTGACCCTCTCCCACCCCAGCCCGGGCATTCCTACTCCCAGTGCGCTGCTGCCGTGCTCGGGAATGGCAAAGTAGGAGCAGGATGCTGCAGTCCTCTGGGACACGGCAGAGCAGCCTGGGGTGTTCGCCGGGGTCTCCCAGGATGCTGAAAACATCCCAGGTGTTGCGTTGGCTGTGGGACGGTTGCAGTGTTTCGGGAGGTTGTGCAGAGGTTGGCTGGAGCATGGCACGGGTTCTGTGCTGGTGCTGGGGAGCAGCTCTGCCCCGGACCCCTCTCCAGCTGCAGCTCCTTCCGAGAGCCATCTCCAGTCTCTACTCTCTGTGAGCAGCGACAGGAGCAGAGGGAAGAGTTAGGCTGGGTATCAGGGAAAGGTTCTTCCCCCAGTGACTCTGGGAACACTGCCCAGGCTCCCTAGGGAATGGGCACAGCCCCAAGGCTGCCAAAGCTCCAGGAGCGTTTGGACAATGCTCTCACGGATACACAGGGTGGGATTGTTGGGGTGTCTGTGCAGGGCCAGGAGTTGGACTGGATGATTCATGTGGGTAACTTCCAGCTCAGGAGATTCCAAGACTCTGTGGTGTGCAGCTGTCCCCACCTGCCAATGGAGCACCTGCCAGTGGTGCAAATATGTTAGTCTGGGGTAGCACAACAGAGTGAGGGATCCCAGGAGCAGCTTGGGGAGGGGCATGCAGGGTGTTCACAGCCTTTAAGTGCTTTATTATGGAGATCTGAGCAACCTGGTTTGTGGAAGGTGTCCCTGCCCATGGCAGGGGGTGGAACGGGATAAGCTCTAAAATCCCTTCCAATACAACTGAATCCAAATCCTTCCAATCCCAAACCAATCAGTCATTCAGTGATTCTATGTTTGCAGTCCTCCAGCTCTGCTGTGTGGTCTCACTGTCCCCATGGGCAGCAGCACCTCTGGCTGCCAGATCAAGGCACTGCCTCTGGTATGAGGGGTAGTGAGCTCTGCCCTTCCCTAGTAGGGCACCTTCCCGGGAGCTGCGAGGTGAAACATTCCCTGACAGGCTGCAGAGGAGCAGCATCTCTGCCTCAGGACGTGGATATAGGGTCACAGAATTCCCTGCGTTGGAAGGGACCCACAAGGATCATCGGGTCCAGGTCCAGCTCCATCCTGTGGTCCTTTGAGAAGCAGCCCCTTGTGCAGCACCTCTCTGGGGCACAGCTCATGGGAACAGTGCCTGCTAGAGGAGTTCAGGAGTCTCAGCCTGAGCACTGGGATCAGGCTGTATCCCACGGATTCTGTGCAATGCAGGCAGCCAGGAGCCCTTGGCTACTCAGTGGAGACACTGGCAGGAGCTGCAGTGTGCTGTGTGCTGGTGGCTGCAGTGAGGGCTCATGTGGCACAGGAGGGCTGTGCCCTCCCCAGGGTGGTGCCAATGTCCTGGCAGGAGTTCAAAGCTCCAGAGGCTTCTGCCAGCTCAGGGTCCAAATCCTCCTCCTGTAGTATCCAGCACGGATGTCCCAGCACTGCTGAGAAGCCCAGCCTGCAGCAGAATTTTGCCAGGGCTCACAAACCTGCAGCTCATGGACTGTTGATGCATTCCCACACCAGGGCACTCCCCAGGGTCCCACTGTCCCCATGGGGTAGAATGGATGTGAGAGAGGATGCATTTGGTACTGAGAAGGTGCTGATAAATGCTGGGGTGATGTTTTGGGCTGTGCTTGTGCTAAAGCAGTGCTGGGAGTGAGGCAGTCTCGTGCCTGCTTGAGACCTAGAGCAAAGTCATGGTGAAATGTTGCAGAGCCTGGTGCTGCTATTGCATCCCACAAAGGAACTGCCTGCTCATGGCTTTGGCCAGCTCCCATTATCCAGAGGTGCTCTGGGCAGCATGGGAGATGTAGGAATTGCTGTCCTGGCACCATCTGGGTGTGTCCCAAGGAATCAGGGTCAGGCAAGTGCCCACAGCATTTTCACCCAGGATGGGACTGCAGTGGCTCACAGACCCTGTGGGACAATGGAGTAGAAACTCTTGAAGATGGAATTCTGCCAGGGCCCCAGGGTCTCACCAGATGGGATATGGGGCCTCTCACTGGGGCCATCAGTTGGGGCACAGAGTGAGGGATCCCCTCACCCCCAGCTCAGAGATGGCAGATTGTGGAATGATGAAGGTCGGGAGGGGCCAAGGTAGGTTCGCTAGGATGGAGCTGTGTCAGGGGAGGGTCAGGCTGGGTATCAGGGAAAGGTTCTTCCCCCAGAGGGTGCTGGGCACTGCCCAGGCTCCCCAGGGAACAGGCACAGCCCCAAGGCTGTCAGGAGTGTTTGGACAATGCTCTCAGGGATGCACAGGTTGGGATTGTTAGGGTGTCTTGTGTGGGGCCAGGGATTGGACTGGTTGATCCCTGTGCATCCCTTCCAACTCAGGAGATTCCATGATTCTGTGAATCTGTGATCCAGTCCCACCTCCCTGCTCAATCAGGGAGATGCTGAGGAATTGTTTTCCCCTCAGACACATCCTGGGTAGGTGGGCTGTTCTGCCTCTCTTGCCTGTCTCTCTGGGGAGCCCATCAGCCCCATTCCTGGTGCAGGATGGGGAACCTGTGTCCTTCGGGGCTGGAGAGGGGGAAAGAACTGCAGGATACACATCCTAACTCCTGTGCCCATGCTGGATTTGGGCTAGCACAGTCCCCATGCTCAGGTTTGGGTTTTGGTGCCGTCCAGGGTGTGCAGTGCAGCACAGGGCAGGTAGCACAGGATATCATCACTGTGAGCAGCTGGCAATGCATGTGCCTTTGCAGTGTCCTGTGGAATTCACAGCTTCCAGCACCTGTGAATTCATGTAGAAGGTGCCTGTGTTGCCCTGATCCACAGTGCCACTGTCATCACATAAGCAGTGGGTGTCCAGCCTCCAGCTCAAGCCAAGGCCAAATGACAACCAAAAACTGCAGAAAATGGCGAAGTACAACACTGGATTTCTTGCAGGTCAGGTCCAACAACCACCTGTAGATTAAAAGACAGAAAAAGGATATAAATATTCAACTTTGCAACACCTTCCAGACATGGTGCTCTCACCCTCAGAGTCCTAAATCCTGGTGTTCCTGTGCCATGGCCTCTTCACACAGCCCCTGCAGGGCAGTTCCATTTGTTCCTGCAAACATCTGATGTTTGCAAGTTTCTCATGATTGTTTTTAAATGCCTTGTAAAACTTCCAGTTTCATTGAGTGTTAGCCCTGTAAATCACTGCCTGTAGCAGCTCATTCACAGGTCTCAATTAATGGCCTTTAATTGGTTAAAGTCACCCATGGTTTCTGCTGATCCCACAGATGAGTTAAGTCACTCATGAAGTCTTTAATGCATCCCAAGCAGGGTTTGGGTTTGGCACTGACACAATGCCCCGTGTCGGTAAGACCAACCCTGCTGACACAGCAGGCAGGGATGGAAGGAAGAGGCTTTGGCTTCTGTCTGGAAGCAGCATTTTATTGGCACTTCGTGGAAGGAAAATGAGCTTCCTGGTGATGTGTGAATCACTGCCTTTGCGTGTGCTCTCATGCCCTGGTTTCAGTGTGGGGCCTGGGTGTAAACCCTGCTCCTCAGTGCAGGACAGCAGCCCCTGGCAGGAGCACTGAAGGGTTGAGTCCTGCCTGGAGCTGGGACCCACCCTTCGCCTGGCACTGGATCCCTGAGGTCCCTGACAAGTGAAGGTGGTGCTGCCCTGTGGGCCTGACCTGGTGCTGAGCCCCAAAGTGTTCCCTGCAGTGATGGCACTGGCAGTCACAGGCAAGGGATGGCACAGGGACCTGCAGAGAATTGATCCTGAACAAGCCCCAGCTCCTAAACTTCCAACCCCCCTCTCCCAAAGGCACATGAAGATGGGGCTCACCTCATGGAGATGGGACTCATCCCATGGAGATGGGCCTCATCCCATGGAGATGGCCCTCACCTCAGCTGAGCAGCTCACAAGGCTGTGCAGGAGCAGTGAGTGTGAAACAGGAGCCTTTAGCAGTGTCCTCCAGGTGTCACTTCCGGCAACCCCCCCAGAGACAAGTCTCAGAACCCACCTTTGCAGTTCTGAGGACTCAGATCTTCAGGACATTTCTGCTACTCTCTGCTGACACCTCCTGCTCTGGATGCCTGCACACACAAACACATATAAAGGCACACACATGTGCAGACTCCCAGGTGTGTGCGCACACACACAGAGGTACCTCCACACCCCCAGTACCAGTTCTTGTGGAACTCCTCCAGAGGGAGGTAGAACAGCAGCACTGGGTACAGGGGGTGCAAGAGGTTAAGGGATGCATGGGGCACAGGGGGTTCAGGGGGGCACAGGGGTGCAGGGGACACATGAGGCACAGGGGATAAAGGGAGCACAATGAGCACAGGGAGCACATGGGAGCTGTCCCCATGGCATTCCTGAGGCACTGCTGGTGGATGGGCTGTCCCAGAGCCAGGGGGTGTGGGTTTGGGTGTCAGACATTCACAGACACCGGGGGCTGAAGCCGAGGGTTCGGATTTGTGCTGGCAGCAGGGAGGGGCCCAGGGGGGCACTGCACAGGACACATCAGAGGTGCAGGTAGGCTGCACTGGAGGGATGTGGGTGCAATGCTCAGTTTTAGTTTGGGTCTCTATGGTGGAAGTTCTTGGGTCCCAGGTCTGTCGATGGCCAAAGACCCCTCCATGAGCAGCTTTAGTTAAGGATGGGATTTCAGTAGCCAAGAGCAAGGTCCTGCACCCTGGCCTCTCACTGCAGGAGCTGTGTGCCCTGCTCCACAACTGGGATCTATTGGAAACTGAAGGAGATGGAAATGCCTAGGTGTGAACTCACAGGCTTTCCCTTCAGGCCTGAAATGAGACCCAAGCCTGGGAAAATCCTCATTATACAGCAATTCGCTTTGGATGTCCTGCTGTGAGGAATATGCAAAAAGCTGCTCTGGTGCAGGTGATTGAAGTGTCTGACCCCTGTCCCAAGCTGCCACCACACCTCCCTCATCCTTACCAGCTCTTTGGGGCTGCTGCAGCCTCAGCACCTGCACAGAGCAGAGGGGTTTTATCCCAGCTTGCCTCCAAGCCTGAGCCTTAAACCATAAATGAAGAGGAGTGAAGAGCAGCAGAGGAAGGAAAAGCACCCTTTATCTGACAGCTCAAAGGGTGCAGCACTTGCTGATGAGGTGGAGAATTCAAGTTCATGTCCTTGTGTGATACAAAAATGGCTTTGAGCTCTGGTTTTTGACCCAGCTGAGATGAGGTTAAAAACTGCAGCACTCAGTCCTGTCTTTGTGAGGTACTGGTTTATCACAGAATCCCAGAGTGGTTTGGGTTGGAAGGGACTTCAAATCCAATTCAGTTCCACCCCTGCCACAGGCCAGAGACACCTTCCACTAGTCCTGGGTGCTCCAGGCCCCATCCAGCCTGGCCTTGGACACTTTCAGGGATGGGGCAGCCACAGCTTCTCTGGGCAACTGTACCAGGGTCTCACAACCCTCACAGGGAAGAATTTCTTCCTAATAGCCAATCCAGATCTCTCCTCTTTTAGTTTGAAACTGTTCCCCTCATCCTGTCACTGTCTGTCTGGGTAAGAAGCTGCTCTTCTTCTTTTCTATTAGCTCCCCATAGGTACCAAAAAGGCCACCATGAGGTGTCCCCCAGTGTGTAAATCCAGCGCTTCAGACTCACGGCCATGCTGGGTTGTGGCACTCCCGGGATTGACAGGGCTCCATCCCGTGCTCTCCTGGCTGCTCCAGGTTTGGGAAGGGCTGTGAGCCACTCACACCTTTTATCTGCCCATGTCAACAAACACGGCTGTGCCTTGGCAGAGCAATAGATCCGACTCTGATATCATGACAAAGAGAGAACACTTTGATCCAGGGAAACGCTTTGATCTCTCCTGTGAATCAGATGCTGCTGATTAGCTGTAAAAATAGAGCAATTATCGGCACTTTTCACGTGGTGTGGCAGCGGCTGTCCCTGTCCCAGCTGTGCCTGCCATACCTCAGAGAAAACTGACAGGACATGGAATTCAAGAGACTATCAAGTTCAACTGAATATTAAATTTAAGTGAATATTAAAATCAACTAAGTCCTGCCGTTCTCAAAATCTCAAATTTTTGGACCTGCACATCCTGGAAAAGGAACGTTTGGCTTTGAGAGGTTTTCCACCTCAGGGCTTTTGTTTTGTTTCAAACCCTTTGATGTAATTACATCCTGGCAAAGACTTGATGCCTAGAAAGGCTGACCTGGAACAGAGACTAGACAGAGCAAAAGGAATAAAATAGGTATTTATTTAAAGTCCCCAAAGGATACACCTTGGGCAGCAAAAGAGCACCCAGGATGAATCCAAGATGGATCCCAGTAAAAGTTTTTACACTTTTCTAAGTTTTGGTTCATCTACATATTGGGTTCAATTATCTAATTCCAGCTTTAGGTTATGAAGTCTCAACCCCCTGGCTTGCCCTCCTCCCTTCGCCGTTGTTGATGCTTATTTGGTAATGGTTGTCCTTGATTCTCTAGCTGGGAAGAGATTGTTTTGTCTAACTACCCTGTGAAGAGAACTCACTAACACCTAATACGAAGTTTCAGAGTCACATATCAAGCAGCAGAGAATCTAAAAAATGTAAAAGTTGTAAAAAATACATTTTTATATAAAAATATAAAACCCAGAGCATCAGACTCAGAAGAATTTCTGGGTGCTGGAGGAGGACAGAAATTCCCTCAGGCTGGGGGATGTCCCTCCTCACTACCCAGAGCACATCCCCAAGGCTACCACGGTGGCTTGTCTGCACCAGGGTGGAGCAGGCTCAGTGTAGAGGAGCTCTGAGCATTCCTGGGCTGCAGATCTCCCCAGTGGAACTGATCCCTGCATACCATCAGTCCCTTGCAGGGCTCAAGCTGGCACTTCTCCAGCCACATCAGGCACAGGAGGTTCAGGCTCATCCCAGCTCCCAGCTCTCTTAGCAGATCCACTCATGGCCTGATTTCAGTTCCATGTCTCTCCTGGTAGCAGGTAAAGATAAACATCTCCAGAGGGTGATTCAGTGCTGTGTGACTGACAGGGCAGAGCCAGCACAGGGTCCTGGCTGGCAGGAGCATGCTGGGGAAGGATGGGAACCAGCTCCTGAGTGTTTGATGGATGGAGCAATCAGTCCTGGATGTTCCTGAACCCTGTGATGAACTGCAGCCTCCAAACAGCAACATTGAGAAGAGCAACTAAAGGATTCTGGAAATTGTTGGCACTTCTTGAATCCCAATTGCAGCTTGAAGGCCCTTAAACAGCTTGGAAGAAAGGAAGAGCTTCTCTTTTGGGAAGATGGAAAACTGATTCAAATGTCCCTAAGGCTTCTGCCCATGAACCAGGTGAGGAAGCAGGGTGGCTCCAGGCAGGTGGGCACAGCATAAAACCCATCTCTGGATGGTTCCTGAAGAACCAGGCACAAAACTCCTCCACAGGTTCCAGACCCCAATGTCTGAGACAGATATTTTGGAAGTTTGTCCTGGTGCTCCATGGAAAAGAACTGGGCCCATAAGTTCTGCCTCAGGGTGTGAGGGTTACAGGTGCAGAAATGTTCCTCTAAGGCACCCGACTCTTCCAGGGGAAGCTGCAGCTGGGGCTTTCCAGTGCCTCAGAGAACAGAGAAGAACATCAAGAGCATTCTGGCAGCATCCTCAGCATCCTGCAGCCGGGTGAGATGGGTGGAAATCCAGCACCTCTGGGACTGGGGGTTGTGAGATGAGGCCTGGCATCTCTGAAAGGTGTCCTGGAACTGGGCATCTCCCTTGGAAAGGCCCCTGCCCTTGAGCAAGACCCACAGTTGTGTTTCCTCCCCAGCAAAACCTACAACCTGTGGGCTGGAATTTGCTGTGGATCTGGGGAAACTGGGTTTAATTTGAACTGATGTTTCAATGTTCTGCTTCAGAAACAGAGCAGGGACATTTCCTGGTGGAAATACACACAGCTAGGCAGGAATCTCCAAGACAAAATTCTTGGCCTGGAATCTCTACATTCTTCTGTAGGGTTGAGGCTCTGACTTAATTTATTCATGTAAAAACACAGTGTTCTCATTTCTACTTTGCCCAGGTAAATGTGACCCACGTTCCCCAAAAGCTGAAGACCTGCAAGAGAAGTCACATTCTTGTGGCATTTAAGAATTTGCCCAAAGCAAAGAATAAGTGCTGGCACTTAACAGACCTCCTAGAGCTGGAAGGTGCATTTCAAAGGCTGAGTTTGTAGCACCCACAGTTATGTGAGGGAAAGCTAATTCTGCACTAACAAGACAGTGGAATGGAGGTCATTTGGAAGGAATAGTCCTATGAAGAGGCTGTTTGCAGCCAGAGCCTTGCTGTGTGCAGCGGGATGTGCACGGCTCCCTCTCTGGAGCAGTGCTGAGCACAGGGATGTGAGCTCAGCAGTTTCACCCTGTGCCTGCAAATTAAAAGGAGGAAGCCACACGGTTGGGTTTGGGGCATTCCTGTCGAGGTGTTGCTCTTTTGAAGTTGCTGGGGCTTCTCGCGGGCTGGGTCTGTCCCTGGAATGTGGATTGGGACGACCAGTTGGGCCAGTAAAGCCCTTCCTTCAAAATGAGTTTTTACTGAAAACTGCAAGGTGCTGTTGCAAGCACATTGACTCACTTGGTTTCTCAAATCTTAGTTATGAGTTTGTGCTCTGGACAGTTAATTATTTGTTCTTGTGGAGGCTTTGAAGATGCAAAGCAAGCCGGGAAAGTGAAGTGTTATTAGCTCATTATCTGCAATCTTTTTTTTTTTTTTTTTTTTTTTTTTTTTGTGACCAAGCAGTGAAGACCAGGCTCAGCCTGAGATGCTGAATAGCACTAAAATCTGAATTGCCCCTCATGCCCAGCTCTCTGATTTCTGTCTGTCTTGTTCAAGGCTCAGTGACTTTTCAGTCTAAATCTCTTTAACATCAGCCAGGCAGAACTGGAGGGCTCAGCATCCCAGCCCAGGCAATCAGCAACAGCTCCAGGATTAACCTTACCCTGACAGAACACCTGGAAATTTGGAATTTGGGCCATTCATTTCAATCTTCTTTCTACTTGTTTCCACTCAGACATAAAAGGGGAGATTGAAGACAGTTTGGTTTTTTTAGTTTCTACCCTGATGTGGTCAAGTCAGCATCTGAGAATCTGTGATTTTTATAGAGAGGAGTAAAACGAAGCAGCTCAGAAAGCCATGAATGAGCAGCTGGGTATGACTGAGGAGTTCTGATTAGCTCGGTCCACAGGAAGAAGCTCCTGTGTGTGGCTCAAAGAGCAGAATTAGTATTGACATTTTCATCTGTGTGTCTGCAAAGGAGAACTGCTCTGGGCACGGCAGCAGCTCCAACAAATCTGTCTTCATAGCTGGGCACTGGTGCTGCTTCTGACAACTTGGGATCTCACCAGAGCCCCTTCAAAAGCTGGAATGTGCAGGGATTTTGCTCCAAGGAATTGTGTGGCAGAATTGATGCTTCACCTCTGCTGGCCCCATTGCAATGGTCTCACATGCAAAATGAGCCTCTTGTTGAATTCTAGACCATCCCTGAGCAGAAATATCCATCTGTTCCTTAGGGAGAGATGGCACATGGGCTGTCCTGGGCACCCTGTAGACCTCCTGCCTGAGGGTCCAGCTGGGCCTGGCTGTGCTCCAGGAGCACCACAAGCCTTCTCTGTGGGAAAAGGCCCTGCTAAATGTAAGTAAGCCTCAGCCCCAGGCATGTGCAAGGGCCTGAACATAAATGTGAATCAAATACCCAGCTGCTGCCAGGGCTCACTACTCACTTCAGGTTTCACTGATACCATCTTCCTGTGCCGAGCCAGACCTGAGCACTCACCTTCCCAAAGTCTGATCCGAGTTTTGTTTCTTGGTGTTGCTGGACAGAAATGATTAATTCTTCTTATCCCTCAATACTAGGATGAATTCATGGTATTCCTTATTTGGGGAACAAGATGTCTCCTTTTCACTGCCTTTTGTGGCTACTGGCATGAGTTCCCAATTTCCAGCTCTCATTTCAGTGCTGGCTTAGAGAGCAACGAGAGGCAGGGCTGGACAATCACGTGAAGCTTCCTTTGCTACCCAGCCTCTCTTTGCACTGCTGTGTCTGACCAGAGATAGAGAAAGCAGCCACAAATTGCCAAGGAAATGCAGTTAGAAGGGTTTCCACAGAGGTTGAGCACAATGAACATGAGTCAGAGCACTCAGGATTTACAGAGAAGTCTCTTAATCCTGGCCATAAAGATGCATTACCCTGCAGCACAAGGGTGGTGCTGAGTGTGCCAAGCTTTTCGCTGAAAATTTCTGCTTGCAAATAAAAGAAATCAAGTGTCCTGGGTAGGGTAATGATTGCAGGAGGAGGGAATTTCAGAGGAATGGGGATGGCAAGACAGCAACACTGCAGTGGTGGGAGCCCCTTAGGCGCAGCAGAAGCTGCAGGAGCCCTGCAGAGCTGCTGTGGTTTCACCTCCTTTGTTGGGCTGGCAGCAGTTTCAGCTCCTATCAGGGACACAAGGAATGGGTTATTTGCTATCCCATCCTGCCAGGCTGGAGCTGGTCTGGCTTCCTGAAAGGAAGATTGTTCTTTTGCAGGGCACTTTTAGAGTGGGGTTTCTGTGTCTCTGCTCTCCCAGAAGATAAAGGATGAGGTTCGGACCACTCTCCTGTGCCTGAGCATTGCTTGTCTTAATCTGCACTTCCTCAACCAGCAGTGGGAATAGAAAACTGTTCATTTGCCCCCTCATCCACATCTGCCTGGCCATGAGGGGAACCACATGCTGGGCAGTTTATTTCTCTACACTGTCTCTGAGGGGAACCCAGAGGAACTATCCCAGACTGCAGTGTCTAATTTCACTGTCCAAGGTGGATTGATCCTTGGAGATTCCTTCTAACAAGGAAGGAACAATAAAGGCCAGGAAGGTGGGGAAACCTTCCTAGATGTGGTTGTTGAGCTCAGTTTATGGACAGGTGTTGGTGGCACCTTAAAATAAAAGCGCCAAGGGAGCTGCCAATACTGCAACTCTATCCACAGAGCGGAGAGGGGAGGTGCTGAGGGCATCCTCTGCTTCCATGCCTGGCACAGCTGCCCTGCACCAGCACTGCTGGCACTGCTGGCACATTTGTCCTGAATAAATCACCTAAGATTTTGGCCTGGTTCCACCTCAGGGCTTGGCCTTGGGCTGTGCGCCACTGGTGCTCCCATGGTGAGCAGCCTAGCTCTGCATTGGAGGGCATGAAGGTGCTGTTCTTGGACAACTTCTGGGAAGGCTGCATTCCCCTTTGGACAGTTCATGGCAGGTACCTGAGCCCTGCTACTGCCGGATCACAGTCACCATCTTATCATAGCTGTGGGGCTGCAGGACACTGCATGTGTCCCCTGCCACAATCTTCTCCTGTTCTCCAGCTCAGGTAGAGGGGAAAAGGGTCCCTCCCTCTCCCAAACCCAGTGTGGGACAAACCTGAGCCCAGGTTTCTGGGGACTGCATGGCCCCAGAAATGTGCTGGCACTTCCCCCTGCAGAGATGGTCCATGGCAGGAGGGTGGTGGCAGGGGACACTCATCGGGAAGATATTCCCACATCCCATGCCCTTGGCTCTGTCAGTACTGGGCTCTGTTTGTGCTCAGGGCAAAGCTTAGCAGTCCTGCCCAAAGTAAGGGTGTTTGCTCATCCCATCCCATCCCATCCCATCCCATCCCATCCCATCCCATCCCATCCCATCCAATCCCATCCCATCCCATCCCATCCCATCCCATCCCATCCCATCCCCATCCATTCCCATTCCCATCCCAATCCCATCACATCCTCCTTCCTGGAGACATGACAGTAACCATCTCAGCCTAACATGGCTTCAATTGCTGGAGGACTGCTCATCCCTCCCTCCCGCTCACATCCCTCCTCT
>JAGMWU010000028.1:6623981-6710829 GCA_018697195.1 Certhia americana
ATATCTCCACTTTTTCCCTTTTACATTTTTTGCATTTCTTTCCAGCCCTTGGGAAGATCACAAATTGGCACTGATTTTCCTGTAATCTGCAGGGAGAGGATCCTTGTTTGATATAGCAAAAAGGGATATCCCTGAATCACATAACAGGAAATGAGCGAGGAAACATAAAAACCTGACAGAAAGTTAGTAAAAAACATTCGAAGAAGCACTGCATGCACAAAGCAATCTCTGCTGCCCTTCACTGGACAGCAAAGGCTGGGGCATCTACCACAGTGAAACTTGGCCTGGTACAATAAAGCAGTGAAGGGCTGCCTAGCTCAACTCTCTCAGTAATAATCCTACCTTGTTAGTTCTTTGGTGGAGAGAGTGCCAGGAAAAGGCAGAGGAACTCTTCTTCTCTGGGAGAGTATTTGGGTTTTACAGTGCTAGAACATCTAATGATTTAATGACCTTTGAGAATTTCCATCTGCTTTTTTCCCATGACAATCTCTGCAAAGCCAGACTCACCTTGGACACCATGGGTTGCCCAGCCTGGGGGATTTTGGATCCTTTCTCCTCCCCTGTAGAAATTTAGCCAATGCAGGGCCCCTGCAGCTCTGCCCCCGCACAGTGCTGAGCTCTGGGACTGCTGCAGGAACTGTACTGATTCTGGCCACCTCCCCACCTTTTGGGATACCTGATCTCTCATCCAGACCTCACTACTGCCAAAGTGTTGATCAAGACCAGATTGCCTTCCTAAAAATGCCGTCAGCAGTGTCCATTTCCAATTACATTCTCTGGTACCCGCAATGAGCCTGCCGTGCTTTTTTTGTGCTAACCTTTCTTGGTCTCCATCAGCTGGATGAGGAAGGCTGGACACCAGGATCTCATTTCTGCATCCAGGGATTCTCATCTCATTTCTGCCACCACATCCAGGCGGGTAAGAGGTAGGTAATTACACCAAACCCGCTCATCAAAGCCTTTTTTTGCATGAGAAGATCAAGCTGCAGGAGTTGTGATGGGAAGTCTGAGAAGCATTCCTGGTGCTTGGAGAAGATGCCACATCTGACAAACTGCTCTCATTTTCTTTATCTGGGAAATGTTGCTCTGGATGTCAACTGCTGCCCCCACCCTGATTGAGACAGTGCGGTGAAGGCTCAGGCTCAGATTTTCTGCATCTTGAGCTGCAGAGGAAGGTTTCTGGTGCTGGATGAAAGGGGACATGGCCCTGTGCTTTGCCTGCACTTCCTGGAGTCCCTCAAGCTCTCGGAGACAGAGACAAGCCTAGGAATCACAAAACAGGGCCAAGAATAATCGGGGATCTGTACATCTTCTGTGGAGGATCCAGTCTGCAAGGCTGGGTTACGGTGGGAGAAGTATAAAATTGGGTTTGTACAGAGGAGCCCAAAGTCCTGCCGTTCCAGACAGGTGTGTTTAGCTTTAACCGCCCACGGGAAGTGAGCTAGCTGGCTTTGAGACTGAACACTTGCTTTGACCAATTGTGAGGCATTCATCGCTGTAAATTACATTTTAAGGAAGACAAAGCCGGGGGGGCGGGAAAACTCGTTTTCTTTTCGGTTTGGGTACAGATAACACTTTGCCCCTCCACGCGTTTCCGGGCTGGCTGGCCAGGTTCTGCCCAGGCGGGCCGGGCCGCTCCCCGGGAGCCCTCCGGCGGGGCCGGGTCTCTGCCTGTGCTGCAGCACTGCCCGGGATGTTTATTCCCCCCTGCTGTGCTGCGCCTTGCCTCGGTATGTTTATTTCCCACCCTGCCTGTGCTCATCAACTGCCCGGGATGTTTCTTCCCCCCTACGCCTGTGCTTGCAGCACTGCCTCGGTATTTTGATTCCCCCCTGCCTGTGCTGCAGACTGGTGGGGGCCCGGGATGTTTTATTCCCCCCCCTGTGGCTGCAGCACTGCCCGGGATGTTCATTTTGCCCCCCTCTCTGGGCCGGCCCAGGGCGGAGGTGTGCGGCCCTGCGAGCAGCGGGGGGGGAGGCCCGAGTTGGTCCCAGCGGGGGAGGAAAGGACAGCAACCCTCCGAGTGCAACCGCTGAAAAAACTTTTACTGCAGCAGCAAGTGGCCGAAAAGCTGTCCTGGAGCCATTGACATCATTCGGCTGAGACAGAGGGGTGGCTCTGCAGGCCCAGGGTGAAATGTTAACACTTTCAGTGCAGAAGAGACCTCCACGCCTCATTCTTCCCTGGATGAGAGACAAGGACAACAGGAAGACGTGTAGAGAGACCAACATGAAGGCATCAAAGTCAGTCAAGAAGGAGTAAAGTTCCAGATGGAAGGAGTATGGGGAGCTGCTTTCAGGCGGAAAATCTCATAAACTATGATGATTTATCGAGTTTCCATTTGTGGGGAAGCGATTTGGCTAGCTCATGAACCCGGGAGAAACCCAACAAGGACAAAATGAGAGATGAGAGGCACTCTTTTCTTCTCGGGATCGAAGTCTGAGAGCTTTAATCATGAGACCAGTCCTGGGGGATAGGGAAAAGAAAAAAGAGCAAACTCCTTGTGGGGATAATTTTTAAAATGCGGGGGGGGCAGAGGTACAAAATTACAGCCAATGGGAGACAACAGATGGTGGGGGCTAAGGGAGGAAATAAGCCAGGGGAAAGCACCACTGCAGGACTCGGGGGAGTGTACAGAACAGAATGTGATAAGCCAAACCAGTGCAAAATAATAGCTCAGTACAACACAACAGTGATTGACTATAATATATTGATGTCGTGGTTTGAACTACAGGTGTTTGCTAAGGAAGGCAGGAATCTCCCTTGGAATGGAGAATTTAAATCCCCTTCCTCTGAATTATAACTTTTGAAATTAAGGGGCTTTCAGGCAAAGATATGGGAATAGGAATAACAGTTCTTTATTAGGAGAACTAAAATAAACAATAAAACCAAAACACATGGAGTATTACAAAGGAGAAAAAGAAACAAACAAACCAACCCCACTGACAGAGTCAGGATATAACCTGACACCCTGTGGGCCAGGGTGTTGGTGGCAGTCCCATTAGATGGTGGTTGCAGTCCCAGTGGCAAATGTGGCTCTGCTGAAGTGATGCTCCTGTAGAAAGAGTGGAGTTTTTTCACTGAAGGTCCAGTGGTGAGAGATGGGCCTGGTCTTTCTCTGAGAATCCAGTGGAAAAGGCTACCCTGGTGTTCCAACTCCCAGATTTTATCCAGGTAGGGATACTTGGCTCCTCCCCCTGGTTGGAGCATTTCCCAGTGGGATGCTGGCCCATTCTATCAGTGCGACTCACTGGCCAATTAGCAGAAGATCTCTCCCTGGAGGGAGGCTGGGTTGTGAGGAGATAAGAAAACTGCCCCAGCAGGTTTCTTGAGAGTTGGCCATTGACAGACAATTACAGCACCCCGCCATCCCAGTTTCAACAGATGGTGATAGAATACAGAGGTTTTGGTTACATTTTGCACTGCAACCCATGACAATTGAGATATTTTCTTTAAACCATAGAGAAGTATGGGGAGATGGAAAGTTTGCATTGTAGACCTGAGCAAAGGAATCCAGTGTTAAAGTGAGCCAAGGTTGAAGTGGGGGTGATTCCATGAGAAGTTTGAACAGAGAGATGAAGTGATACTCTTTGCCCCTGAGAGAAGAAGAAGAAGAGGAGGATCTCTGTTCCCTGAGATGAAAATGATCTTAAAGACAGATGAAGAGGACCTTTGCTTTGAACAGTTTATCTTTAAAAATAAACCACATATGTCGATTTGGCCCAGAAGCACAGATGTGAAAGGGGCTGTGCACCTGGGAGGAGCTTCACGACATGGATTTTCCTGGTGGCTGCTTCATGAAGATTGAGACCACAAGAGAATTGTTTTCTTGTGGGGAGTATTTTATAGCAAACAAGAGGTGCTTCCCTCCCTAAGTGAACTGTTTTAGAGGTGGAAAACTGACCCTATTTGTCAGTGGGAAAGAAAGAAAGCATGGGGAGGGAGGAGGAGTTTTCTGAAGGTTTCATTGTGATTATTGGGATTTTTTCTCTATTAGTATGAGTTAATATAATTTCTGTTACTTTCAAGTTTAAGCTTGCTTTGATCTTTGATCTTGATTGGGAAATTCCAAACTGACAAACCAAAACCACGACAACATTGGTGCATTGGCCAGGAAACCAAACTGAACCCATGACAGCAGGCAAGCAGGGATGGAGTCCCTGTGGGACTGCTTCCCTATCCTGAGCCAGCCCCAGCTTCCAGAGGAGCTAGCCTGGGGGTTGGTGCTGGGGGCACTGGGTGAAAATGCCAAACTCTGGTGCCCAGGCACCTGTGTGGAGCAGGGCCTCTTGCCATGGGCTGCCCATATGGGGCTGTGGCACTGCCACCACGTCTGGCCGTGGGGCCACAGCAGAGCCTGCACTTGGGGTGATCCCACCCAGCAGTTGGGAAACTGACACACAGGGACTTTGATGAGCCAGTTTGTCCCAGCAGGAGCTTTGTGTGTCCCCGCAGGAAGTGTTCACCAAGTGCTGTGGAGTCCTTGGACCTCTTGAGGTTTCTGGCTTGTGCTCAATGCTTCCTACAGGTGGAATCTGGGCCATGGAATTCTCTTGCATGGGAAGTGGTGTGGCCTGGAAAAGTCAGGAAGTTCTGGTACCTGGGATCCATGGAATGGAATCCCATGGACCTGAAAATCCCATGGACCTGAAGTGGGGTCTGCCCTGAAACATCACAGGAAGAGAAAAAGGATTCAGACATTGTGCTGTGAGATGGGAAGGGGCCATGCCAGGGGCTGACTGGCTGTGGGGCTGACTTTCTCTTTGGGACAGCGAGTGCTCTGTGGGTGCTCTGCACCCTGTATCATCTATTTTCTCCCCTTGAATCTTGCTGCAAGCCCCAGAACACACAAGCTAAATCACTGCATCTGTGACTTTCAGAGATGGGCTCTGAAGGGACCTATTTCACAGCACAGCTGAATCCACCTTGGTTGCCTTTTTCTTGCAACCTCCCTGTCATCTTTGTGTGTCTACAGACCACCCTATCCAAAAATGGGCTTTTGTCATGTGTCCACACACAGGATGCAGACCCCAAAAAGACCCAGTGGTTTCTTGGGACACATTTCACCTGCTGAACATGGACAGAGATCCAAGCACGTGTGGATTGTGTTGGCTCCACTGGTGAACAAGAATTCATTTCCTAGCTGGAGGTATGTTCTGAGCTACATTGTCATGTCCTGTCCTTCTCCAGCGTCCAGGGAGCTACTCAGGAATGGGTAACAGGACTCACCTGTATTCCTTGTAGACACTTCAGATTGGGCAGAAGGCAACTCACTCTCCCAGCCTGTCATTGACATGACCTTTCTTAGATGTGACTTCAGGTGGGATTCATGCCTGAGGAAGCTGCAGACTGAACATCCTCAGCTGGTGAATGGTTGTGATGTCAAATTTAATCCTCCCAAGAACTGCTGGATGTACTGCTCCCTAATGGGATTTTATAAAACTTATATATTTTTAAATATATATATTAAATATATATATATTAAACTTATATATAAAAATATATATATTAAACTTATAAAACTTTTTATTTAAAAAAAAAAGTACCACATTCAAAGCCATACAAACACTGCTGCTGTACCAGGGCCCAGGAGCAGTCTGAGGAAGGAGTGATCACAGCTGAAATGCAACTAGATTTTGAAGGGCTGTTGGGTCCACCCAAAGCTGGTTTAGACATTTGAGTTTGGGTGTTGAGCCTTTGTGCTTAATCTTTTAGTGCTCACCCACCCTTCAGCAGCCTGAGCAGAGCAGCAAAGGGTGCTCCTGGAAATCAGCTCTGAGCCACATGCAGGGAGTGGCACCTGTCCCTTGTCCCTTGCACAAGCTCACAGAGTGTGCAGTGTGCCCAGCCTGTCTGATGGGCTGCAAATCCACTGTTCATGAGATCCTGGCAGTGGTACAGGATTATTCCTCAGCCTTGCCTTGAGTAAATACCAAACCCAGCTCAGAGCTGAACTCATTCCCCTTTGCCACGTGTCTGCTTTGAAGAGTCTTCTGAAGGAGATCAAGAGGCGCTGCTTCCTTATTCCCTCTGTGAGGCTGCTCCAATGTTTGCATGCCCCAGTGTTCCCCAGCATGGGAATACAAAGTTCTTTGTTCATCCTGCACTTCAGCTTTCCCCATGTGCACTGGGCTCATGTTCCTGCAGGGTCTGATGGAAAGACCAAATCCTTTGATGTTGTCAACAGCAATTCCATGGAGCAGGCTGGGAGTCCTGAAAGGGTGCAAATGCAGCTTCCAATTTGGTCCTGATTAGCGGGAAAAGTCTGGGCTCAACAAAAGCCTTCATATCCACCACCACAGGCTCATCCTCCAAAACAGGAACTTAGAGGGAGATGCTTTTAAAAGGAAAAGGAGAGTTGAAGTTTTCAGTCAATGTGGGCTGCATTCATCATCCTGAAGCTCAATCCCAGCACATCCCAGCAGTGAGGAATTCCCTGAGGAATGGCAGGAGGCAGCTGGCCTGGGTAAGCAGCAGGAGCAGGAAGTACCAGCGGATGTTTTTCAAACAGCTGAAGACAAAAATAGGAAAGGTTTCACAAACAATTCCAAGTTCAACATAAACTACACCAAACCTGCCAAAAGCAGTTGAAGGAACAACCAGCTGGAGTCAGAAGAATGAGCCAAAAAGTCAGAGCATCTCCCAGTAGAGGGGAATGATGTGCCAGGAGATTGGGGAGGTCAGTGGTATGAGAAGGAGCACTCAGAAAAGAGAGTAGCAGAGAAGAGCAGGTATTTACCTTTTCCAGTTTGTGATGCCTGTGAGAAATGGGGAGGATTCCTACAAGCTGCTATACCTGATACATCAATGACATTCATGAGAATGGGAGAATGCCTGTGGAATTTTGGGGAGCTAGAGACCAGTAAGGAAAGGGAGGCAAATGACAGACAAACATCAGCACAGTGTTATGTTAAGTGATACACATGGGGTGCAATAATCTTTTCTTTGTGAGATGGGTATGGAGGTGATTCCATGGACCATTCATGGCCCTCCCATCCCATTGACAGCTCAGCAAAGACTCCAAGGGAATATCAGGTATGGGCAGGGATAGAGCAGAGATCAGGAAGGGCTGTGATGTTCCAACACAAGCCCTGCCTCACTCACACTGTGCCCTGTGCTGTTCTGGCAGCTCAGCTTGAGCTGTTTCCTCAGCTCAGGAAGGAAATCATTCCATTGGGAAGGGTCCAGAGGAAGTCACTGAGTGCCATGAGCTGCTGGGTCTGTGTGAAGAGCTTCTCTGAGCTGGGCATGCCCAGCCTGGCCTAGAGAGAAACTGGGGAGGAAACTCTCACCCTCACCACTTCTTTTAAATATCAGAATCAAGGAGCTTCAACCACAGCTCAGGTGGGGCAGGTCCAGAAGAAACCAAGGGGTTTTCACTGCCACAGCCTTTGGATCCTTTCAGCAGTGACACAAATGACACTAACAGTAATTAACTTTTTCATGGACTGAAGTGAGGACTCTGAAAGCTCTTGGGAGAGAAAGCCACTGAGAATGAAATCATGGAATCATAGAAGATCCTGGGCTGGAAGGGACCCACAGGGATCACTGAATACAATCTTTGCCCCTGCATAGACACACCAATAATCCCACCTTGTGCAGCCCTGAGAGTGTTGCCCAAAAGCTCCTGGAGCTCTTTCAGCCTTGAGGCTGTGCCCATTCCCTGGGGAGCCTGTACAGTACCAGACTGGAGGAAATGCCATTTACAGCTTTTTTACTCCTGGTGGAAAAGGCAGAGCAATTCAAACTGATGCCTGCTGCAGGACAACAGTTTTTTCAGACCTTCAGACCTTTCTTCTTTCCTAACACTGGCAAAACAAACAAAATAAAACCATCCAAACCAGAAAGCTTGAAGAAATTCCAGTAATTTTTATTGATTTTCCAATGAAGCAAATACATACAGTACAGGCAAAACAAAACTCTGAGACATTTTTCTCACATAACTATATTTTACAGAATACACTGTAGAGCTATGGACTGGTAAGGCTGAGTTGGTCTCACACTGTTGTGTGTTCAGAAAGGAATAAAACTACCTTTGATTTGTCCATGAGGCTTCTGAAATGCTGGGGTGGGATTGTACACACAAAAAATAAACAAAGCATTTGTAAGAAAATAGACCAAAAAAGCTCTGCTGTGCCCAGGACAATGAGGGTGGTGTTTACACGGCTGGGTGCCCAAATGCTCCTGCTCCTGCTGGCCACACTCCTTCTTCCTCAGGAATTCTCCATCCCTGTGCCATAGACCTGCCCTGTCCCTGTCCTGGGAGTGTGCCCTACCCTGGCTCTTCAAGGAGCAAGGAACAGGAAACCAGCTCATCAGAGAGGATGTCACAGTTAAAATCATGCCTTAAAAAATACCTCTCCAGAATGAAAAAAAAAATTATATTGGAAGTAAAAACAGCATTAATTTATGTTGGAGAGAACCTCACTGAGTTCCCAGAATAGCTGGTTATGAGCAACACCAGTTATTCCAATGTCTGATCTTCCCTTCACTTCTCACAGTTGGGCATCAAAGTCACTTCACTGACTTGGGTGGAGTTTGGTGTGCAAATTTTAAAGAGAGACTGAGAGGAAAATAGAGGGTATCAGAGAATTTTCCAGAGAAGATCCAGCTGCAGAACAGCCCTGGAAAGGCAGAATGGCTGTGATTCCTGCAGCCCATAGCTTTCCTGAGTGGGCTCTGCCCTGAGGTTTGCAAGCAGTGACAAACAGCATCCTAAAAACATCTCAGTGGGAGGAATCTCTCCGGTGTGCCCAGCTCAGGGCAGGGACAACATCCCAGCTGGGTGAGTTTGCTCAGGGCTGTGCCCAGTCACATTTGGAAGAGCTTGGAGCATGGAGACAGATCTTATTTTTATCATTTTGTTAGCTTTAAAAAAAAAATCTGTAATAATAACAATGGTTTTGCAATAAAATTTATGTGAATGATGAACCTGTCTCCTGGTGTCCAACACTCACTAATGAAATCTCCAGTACAGTAAATTTAATTGTGAGCTGAATATCATAAAGCTGTGGCTCTTTGTGCCTTGTACAGTAACTCAGTAACTGCATTAGGGGTGAAAGCAGCTGCACTGTTTTAAAATAAAGCCTAAATCATAGCCAATTAGAATTAATTTTCTCAATATTTTATCATTCCATTTTGTAGTTCTGTTTCCCCAATTAGTTTTCCAGAGAAAACCTTCACTCCCAGGACTTGTGTTGGATGTGTCATTACAGAACAAACCTGAATGCAAAATTGCAGAGACCACTACACCCAAACTAAACCACCCTTTGGATGCTGCAGCCCTTGGAGACATCCACAGATGGGTCTTGCCCAAAGCATTTGGAAAATTTTGCATCTGGGAATCCACATGCAGCAAGGGAACAGCTGAGGGGGTGGAAGGGCTTTGCCCATGGGCTGGGGCTCTTTGCTCTGTTTAAACCCTCCTGGAACACCTCTGTCCTACTGGATTCTCCTGGTTCTGCCTCTCCACTTCAAAGGGCCTTTTTTCCCTTTCTCATTTGGCTGCAACTCGGCACAGAGAGCTCCCAGCTGAACATAGCCAAAGAGTGGCTGCTCATTAAAGTGCATGAGATGAAGCCACCCTTTGTCGCCTAAGAGGAAAAGTAGCTGGAAATGATCTCCCTCTGTGGGCAGGAGCTGCCTGTGCTCCAAATGGAGGCCAGTAAGGGCCACCTGGAAATGCAACTGAGCAAACCTGAACTTCACAGGAGGTTTATTAGTGGGCACAGATCACCTCATGGATGTGAACTGAATATCCTGAGTACCACCAATTTAGGATCCTGACACTTAAAATGAGACTGCTTTTCCATTTCCAGGCTCAAAATCCATCCTTCCCAAACACCTCCTGAGCCCCTGATGTTGAAAAACAGGGCCCTGTGCCCCTGCACCCTATGAGGAATAATAACCAGCACAGGCAGCAAACACAGCCTCAGTTGCTCCTTCCCTGTGAGTCTGAGCTGTGTCCCCTCCACGGGAAGGATATTTTTCTTCTGGAAAGAGGAAGATTGTGAGAATTGAGTTGCTCTGAAATGAGCTCAGCAGTCCCTCATCACAGCCTCAGCATCACAGGCAGATTAATGCAATTCACAATCCCAAAAAATGAAACATTTCCAAACCTGACATCACACAAGTGCTCACATTCCTTTGCACATTAATACCAGTTCTTTACATTGACCAATAAAAACAAAATATGATTAAAGAGGCCACATCCATCCCTTCTTTCATTCCTGTGGCAGTCAGTGATTCCAGGGGGAAAACACTTGGCCTGTCCTGCTGAGCTTCTCAAATGACATCTTTGTCCAGGTACAGTCAGGATCTGGAATTGTTCTGGTGCTCAGAATGGATCAGGACTTGGGAATGCTCAAGCTCTGCTGCTGTGTCCCAACTGTCCTCTCACAAACAGCTTCAGGGAAGGGTGACGGAGGCCTGGGAGAGAATCTGCAGAATTTGCTTCTTGAGATAAAGAGTTCATGTGACAGGAAAGAAAATACTAACAATTATCAGAGAAAAATCCTAAGCAGAGAAGAAGCCCTTGTTCATAATTGTTAGGAATAACCAGCCTTGGAAAGAAGAGCATCCTTGTGTGTATCTGTTAATAATGGACAGATGCAAAGGGGGAACTCTACCTAAAATTGGCTTTTTTTGTGTTTGTGGATAAAAAACACGTTGTGAGAGATTTTGAGCATGGCAGTATTTGGTGCATGGATAGGGTGGTGTTGGAATAAAACCAATAAACTGCACAATCACCCTGACTTTGTGTGGAAAACAGGGGTCTATGCTGGAGGAAGATCCTGCTCCCCACATGTGCTCTGTGTGTGCTGCCTGCACACACCTCCACATCACACCCAGAGTTACACAGACACACTCTTGGTGAAAAAAAAATATTGACATTGAGAAAGTATATAAAAGTCCCTTCTCCCCCCTAAAAGAATAAAATGCTTAAAAATATCAGTGTCATCCACATGAAATCCATGTGTTTGGTTTGCTTTACAGTTGAGTTGAACTCAGAAACTCTCTACATCTTTAACATCCTCAGGAATCATGGAAGTGGTGTTCTTCCTGGACATGAACCAACTCCAAATTCTGAAATGGAAAAAAAAAATAAAACAAAGAAAAAGCAAAACCCCAAATAATTAAAGCATTCAAGAGATCTTTTCATTACAGCAAACCCCAACTTTTAATCTTTTCTCTGAGCTTGGCTGCAGTTTCTTGGCTGCCTATGGCTTTTCACACTGTACTTTCATGCTCCTCAGAGTCCCAGTGAAAACATCCCAACAAATCAGGAAGCGAAATCCATTCCTGGGCAGAGGAAGGAAGGGGTTTTGGCACTGTTTTCTCTTGGTTTGATCACAACGACCATGCTAGGGAAGGGAGCAAGTAATTCCCTCTGCATAATCTTTGACACTACCCAAGTGATTAAAGCTTTTCCCTTCAGTGGAAATCGTAAGTTAGAAGTGCCTGATGGGTTAAATCCTCATTTCACACTGAATATAAACCCATAATGATGCCCTGGAAATTCCGTCTGTGGTTTCTCTTCCCTGGATTCTCTGTTGGGATTTTCAATTCTCAAAATTGAGAATGTGGTTCTCAATTCTGACCTGAGATTGACAGGGCTCAAACAATTGCTAAGGCTAATGGCTGAAGCCATGGATGTGCTGGAATTCACTGCACATTACTGGCACTGTCTGGATAACTCTGCTCAAAGTTCAGGAATGAGAGCACTGCCAGGGAGAATCCCAGGAAGAGCCTGACCTGTGAGGGTTTGGAAAAATGCACTGAATAAGCGATTGCTTGGCAAAAGAAGGGAGAGGCACAGTGAAGCCCAGCAGCTTTGTCCTGTGACATCTCTGCTGAGTGTCTCCAAAATGTGCAGCTGGGCAGTGGGGACAATATCTGCCCTGGGCCCAGGGACAGCAGAGCCTCTGACCTCTCATAGGAACAGACTGGATTGGGAAGATTTGAGGTGAAAATCTCATAAACACATTCTTGGGGTGATGAAAAGTAGCAACAATCTCAAAGGATTCCTGTGCTCCAAATCCACCACAAGGGGCTGTGTTCTCACCTGCAGCCTAAATGTGCATGGAGAGGCTCTAAAATCTGGAGGAGAGGGTCCTGAAGGTCGTTCCAGCTAAAGATCCCATCATGTTCTTATCAAATCCTTGCTGAAAAAGCAGAAACGTGAAGTGCAGTGAGTACGTATCAGTGTCTATGCTGAGAGCAGTTATTGAGCAAAATGTGCTTCCTTCTCAGCCAACCTCCTCTGTCAGCCCTCTGGGTACCTTTGTCACCCTTACTGATGAACTCCACAGAATCATAGAACCATGGAATGCTTTGCATTAAAAGGACCCTAAAGCTCATCTTATTTCACCCCCTGCCACGCGTAGGGACACCTTCCTCTAGACCAGGTGCTTTTCCTCACATTGCCTCACATCAGCCAAGAGCTGGACCCCTCCAGGTTTTTGGAGGAAACTTATTTAATAATTCAGAGTATTGATTAATTTAGTTCCTCATACTGAAAAAAAGAGCATAAGTCTTTGCATGTACCCCTGCAGACTCCCATCCTCCTCCCCAACTTTTAGCTATGCAATAAACCTCTGTGTGAACACCAGAGTGACTCAGTCACACCAAAATGAGCTGGCATAGGCTGTGAGCAGAGCCTGGCACAAAACTACCCCAGCTCCTGTGCAGACAGTCCCTCATTGTCAATATGGGAACAGAGTTTGGATGCTCTTCTCCTGCTTCCAGGTGCTCCCCTTTGTAGGGATTCCTCCTTCTTCTTAATTTGGCCCTGCACTCTCAGCAGGTGCTGCTGCTCTTCAGTTGGAAAAACCCAGCTTGTTCAAAGAAAGCCACTGGGAGCACTAGGAGCTGGGAATTGGGAGCTGTGAGCAGTTGGAGCTGTGAGCAGTTGGAGCTGGGAGATGGAGGTGGGACATGGAGTTGAGGGCGGGAGCTGGCTCAGTGCCCATTTGGCTCTACACTTTCCCAGCTTCTGTTGAAGGGAGCAAAACAAATCCCAAATACTTCTCCCCTCTTGGTTTGAAAGCGTACCCAGACTGCAGGTGGATGTAACCACAGGGCAGGGTTATAGACATAGAAGAAAATGGGGGGAAAGAGAGGAGGGACTTTGCCAGGCTCCTGCTGGGACCTGATGGACTGCAATGAAGGGAATCCCCTAAATGAGGGTGAAACACCCAGCATGTCCCAGCCCAGAGTGAGGGGGCTGTGCTGGGGAGCATTCCAGCACCATCCCCAGGGAGGAAGGTGTTGGACACAGGCATGTCACCATCCACTTTGTCCCCAAAGTGGAGTCCCAGCAGTGACCCCCTGCCACCTGGTCAGATCCCAGGCACATGCCCAAGTGCCCCAGGCTCCTCCTGGGCCCTGCCCTGCTTGCTGATGGATCAGGGCCTTTACCAGCTCCCCACTTCTGCAAGTGAACAACCCAAGGCTTTTCATCACTCCCAGAAGCAGGAGTGTTGTCCTTACCTGCTTGAGCACATTCTGGAGCTCCCTGTTGGACCAAAGGTCTGTGAGGAGAAGTCGAGCAGCTTCAGCTGCTTTTGGACAGGAGCTGGGAAGAAGAAAGTAACAGGGGATTATGTCAGGCACAGAGCAGCACCCCACAGATACTGCTGACCACCTGGAACAAACCCAGCTCCAGCTGGGAGCCTGGCTAGCCAAGAGCACACTCAGTAGAGTGTTGTAGAGTCAGTAACACTCTCCTGCTCTCAGCAATACTGAGAGTATACTGTTGTGTGACAACAACCGTGACCAGAGCAGGGCAAATGAAAGAGAGGGGAGGATCTGAGTGGGAAAATGAGCATAAAACTGAGCTGAGTCTGAAATTTGAGAGAGGGAAAGAGAAGGGAAACGGTGCCAACCCTTTGCTGGAGTCTGCAGGGACAGCGTGGGTGGATCTCCTGGGAGGGGGAAGAGGAGCGGGCTCGGAGCTGCCTGGAGAGGACAAGGGATGGGAGCCTTTGCAATAACAACATCTGCAAGCAGCCCAGAGCCCTTACTCAGCACAAGGGAACAGATACCTGCTCATGTAACAGCTCGAAACCATGAGTCATCGCAAGACCTTTTATAATTTTGGAACATTTCATACCCAGATATTCCCTCCCTGCTGGCTCCCATCACTGCTCCTAATCTCCTGGGCCTTCTCCTGGCTGTGGGAGATCCTGCTCTGGGTTCAGGGCAGCAGCCCCAGCCTGTCCCACCCAGGGTGATGGAGAGGAATAGGACCCTCCCTGTCTGATACAGCTTCACAAAACCTTGTGTCCTCAAAAACAGTCCTCAAAGCATTCATCAAAATAGTCCCCAAAAGCCTACAAGAAGTGGGACCAATAGGTCATGAGGAATCTGGGACATCAACTCCACACTTGGAGTGTGGGAGGACTGGGATGGAACCACATCCAGTAACTTTTGGGGCATTTCTCTGACATACACTGCAGCTGTTATCAAAGAAATTATTGAATTTAACTTGGTAATAAATTTAGGTGTTGTGCAGCTCCTGGTGTTGTGTGGAGGGCTGGAGGACAGCCAGAAATTCCTGAGCAATGCTTTGGGACAGAAAATACAGGTTTTATTGCCAAATCTCTAGTTAAAATCACCCTATGCTCTGTCACCAGAATGACAATATTTTTAAACAGTTTTTGGCTGAAATGTTGTCTGTGTCTGAAAAGCCATTAAATCCCTACCAATCCAAGGGTAGCTGTGGTCAGATGCACAGAGCATGAACGGAACTCTCTTTCAAGGATCTGTCATTTTAAGTTGTTTCTCTCTTCCTAAGCCAGAGTAATTTTCTCTTATTTTGGAAAAAATTTACTTCTAATCATGCTAAGTATGTACTTTTTGATAATATGTCTCCAGAGAACACCTTAGAAGTTTTGTATTTTCAAGCCAAAATTACCAGCAACAGTACCTGAATCGTTTATGAATTCAGGCAGAAGAATTTCTAAACTCTACATTTGAAGGACTGACACTGACTTATAGCATTGACTGCTATAATTTAGGTATAAAAAGCTCAATATGAGCTGGTAGAGCTGTGATGCCAACTTTAGTAAGTAAAACAGCATATCCCAAACAAAATAGTGTGAATATAGTAGTGGATAACATGGAACAGAATATAAAGGACAGCTGACTTGGGGGAAAAATTCCTTAATAACAAATTGCCTGAAAATCAAAGCTGATTTTAAGTACAGCTTGTCTTTTATAAATAGAATTATTAATGAAAAATTGTGGAAAGGCAATGAGGGAGATGTCCCCTGGTGGCAGTGGCAGGAGTCATCCAAAAAGCTACAGACTCAACAAAACATAAACAAGACACAATCA
The DNA here is from genome assembly GCA_018697195.1 of Certhia americana. Taxonomy (NCBI): domain Eukaryota; kingdom Metazoa; phylum Chordata; class Aves; order Passeriformes; family Certhiidae; genus Certhia; species Certhia americana. The sequence continues at coordinate 6,639,321 of JAGMWU010000028.1, forward strand.
GAAGGAGATGCTGGAGAATGGAGAGAAACAGAATGGGGAAAAAAATAAAAGAATCTTGTCCAAAGATATCAAATAATGGGGAGAAATAATCCTTCCTCAAAGGACAAAAGTACAAAGAACTTTATGTGTGTCACTGAGATTTCTTCAGGATGTACAGAGATTATAAAATTGAGATCAAGGTGCAATTGATATCTTTGGAAGAAATGGGAGATTGGAAATGTGTGGATGAAAAGAACTCTCTGGCACAGGGAATAATCAAGGGAAGACCTGAGTTTCTTGGAAGATTAATTTGGCTGAAATGCTGTGGTGGAATTGAGCTGCAAAATAAAACTTCAATGGCAAAGGTGTGAAAAGTGAAGGAACAAAGAGAAACAGAAATAAATCCATGGTCAAGGGATGAACTGCAAATAAGATGCTCTAAATCACAGGGAGAGATTTTGGGGAAAGCTTTGAGTGCAGCCAGTAGAATTAATAAGGAGAATTTTAATTTAATTAGTGAAATAGTGTTGCTTGAAAATGAGCAGAGAGACGTTTTTCAGACAGCTGGAGAAGAAAAATGAAAAGAAAACCAAACACCCCAATAAATCAGTTCCAGTGACTTGATTTTCAAAAGCACCACCAAAAACTGAAGGAAATATTCCATATTTTGGCAACTTGGATTAAAACTAATGAAGAGTGAAGGAACCCCATTTGATGAGGAATCCAGTGTCATAGAAGAGAGCATCTGCAGGAGATACAGACAATTACTTAATTGAGATGCTCCAGTTAGAAGAAGAAACCACATCCATCAGATAAACTGCTGAACCCTTTCTGCCTTTCAGTCAGAATCCAGCTATGAGAAACACGAGGAGAAAGAAACATGGGAAGGGAGGAGAACATGGGAAATGGCAAGATCCATAACTCATTGTCGGGAACCTGGAGTCTCTTTCTAAGCTATGACTCTGAAGTTGTTTGAGCAGGTGGAGCTCCTGGTTTGCAGATGGTAATGCAGTGAGAGCCCAGCTCAGAAACACAGGGCAGGATCTGTGGGTGGCAGAGGAGACACAGGGAGGGAACACCCAGACACCAACCCCAGCCTAGGGGTCAAGGAATGTCCACAAGGAACTGAGGCAGGTAACAGAGAAAACCGCAAAATCCTGACAGGGTGCAGGGTGTCCCTGGGTCCTCCCTGGCATTGGGTCACCCCTGAGGCCCCCATCCCCCTCTCTCTGCTGCCTGCAGTGCTGGGAAGGAGGAGGTTGATGACGTGGGAATCACCACATTCAGAACCACAGTGGGGATCTGGGGGCTTTAGCCAGCCCCCAGGAGAGGTGGGGACTTAATGATTTCCACTGGGGAGGACAGAGGCTCTTTCTGATGTAGGACTGGACAAATTCCACCCTTATTTTTCTTGTTTATCTTCACAGGCAACATGTGACACTGAGAAAATTTCACCTTGTGACCCAACAAAAGTCAAAAGTCTCTCCAACCTCTGCTGTACTGGAACAGCCTGAAATAATATGGCTTGGACAAGTAAGATTAGTTCTGGATGGAGATTGTTCTCTTTTTCTTTTTCCTAAGAATTGAACAGCATAAAAATCTTTGGGGACAAAAACGAATAATGGAGGCAAAAGAACAACTGAAGTTTTGGACATTGTAAGAAGTGGGGAGTTTCTTGGGAGGACTTTGTGATCCAGGCAGGACTGGAGACATCTTCAGAGTTTGGTAACTCCTCACAGTTCAGTGAGTCATCTCCCACAAAGCTCATCCCCAGCAGCCAAGGCAATTAAAGTGTTCACAGCCCAGGTTGTGCAAGGCTGTGCTGGAGCAGCAAATTACTGAGCACTGGTCTGAGGGAGCCACGGCAGGACTTCAGCACGAGTAAATACCATTCAAAACAACGAGGGCTTAGAAGAGGGCTGGGTTTCATGGTAATTGGGCTCTTTGGAGAGTGGAAGCAAATAAAAGCAGCTAATAGAGTGATGCTCCTTGGCCCAGACCCAAACTAAACAAGGAGGCCCTGTGTAATGACTGAGAGTGTCTCTGCCATGGAACAAGAGGTGGATTGGAAGAGCTTTATCAAAGGATGATGAAGGCATGCAAATGGATTTTCACAACAGAAAACAATGGGTTACTTGTCTAAGGCATTTTAAAACAAAGACAGATGGCAGGAAAGATGAAAGCCTAGGAAGGAGAGAACATGGTCAAAGATAATGGAAGTTTAACACCAATTTGGCCTGAAATGAACATAGAACTTGGCAGGGTTTGACAGGCTTGTGCTGCAGGGAATATGGGTAACAAACAGGACAGAATTCCTACCACCAAAGCCCAAACCAAGTCCTAAAATAGAAAGAGGTAAAATATGATGAGATTGCTCAGCTGGTGTAATATATAGGAGTAGACCAGGGAGGTACTTAAAATAATTCCTGTCTATGTTCCCCCAGAGCTGCATCTTGAGGAGGATGAATCAACAAAAAGATGAACATGAAGATTTGCACATAAAAGTTAAGCACAACTTTTGTGTACCAGCAATGTTGAATCTCAGACCTGACCTTCATGACAAGGTTTAAGGGAAGCCCAGCAGCCAGGAAGTCACTGACATTCCCTGTTCTGAGGGCTGGAATTTTTCATAGTTCAGAGAAGGCCCATGTGGTTTGGGTTGGAAGGGACTTTAAAGATCATCCAGTCCCACCTCCCACTAACCCAGGTTGCTCCACGCCCTGTCCAACCCATCCTTGGATACTTCCAGGGACAGAGCAGCCACAGCTTCTCTGGGCAACCTGTTCCAAGGCCTCCCTCCTGTCATAGGGAAGAATTTATTCCTAATATACAGAATAAATATCTCTTCTTTTAATTTGAAACTGTTCCCTCGTGTCCTGTCACTATCTGCTTGTGTAAAAAGTCACTTCTCTTTTTTATAAACGCTATAAATACTACTTTTAAAGGACCTCAAGATGTTGGTGCTTCAGTTCTTTTTAGAATTCCCTAAAATTCAACCAGAAAATTTCCAGAGGCCTCTTTGCAAATTTCACCCTGGATGGCTCCTGCCTATTTCCAAGAAACTAGCGCTGAGGCTTTCTGCCCACCAACACGCTCAATTTCTTTGTTAGGAAGGAATAATGCTCTACTCTGGCTCCAATGGGTGTTGGGAAGGCTCTGGGGTCAGTCTGGCTCTGTCTCTGCCCCTGCCTCATTCCCCACACTCACCCATTTCGGCACAGGCTCACTACATTATTTAGCAAGTTGCTGGACAGGTAAGACTTTCCCAGGTGGGGGTTGGACATGATGAGGTTCCTCAGAGTGTAACAAGCTGATGTCATGATCTCCCCATAGCTGCTGGTGTTTCCAGACTGGAACGACAGGAGACGGGACACATCTGGGAGCACCTGGTGAGCTAAAGAGGTGGAGGAATGTTCCAATCAACAATTAAACACAATCTGGCACAAGTGAATGATACTATTTGTGTTAACACCAAGCAGAGTTATCACTGCAGGGAGGCACTGGAAGTGTTGGACAGCAATGGTATCATCCTTATCAGTGGATTTTTCAAGGGCAAAACAAGGGCTGCAGGCCTTTGGAAGGACAGTGTTGTTGGCCACGGGCACTCAAGTCCAACTCAGTTCCCAAAACACTGTTACCCTCATGGTCCTGCAGGTTTGTCACTGTCTATAAAGCACAGCACTGGTGACAGACCTTGGGGACAGAGGAAATGACACTTCTCTGCCCAGTTCTGGAACTTGGCTAAGTCACCTTATGGGAGACGTTGCCCTTACAAGGCAAGCTGAGCAGATCCCACAAAGCTGAAAGCTGGGATCCAGCATGGGGGAAGGACTTACCCATGGTTTTATGGAGCACAGGATGCCTGGACATGTTGCTCAGCAGAGACGCCCCGGACCGCACAACCTCAGAGCTGTTGGACTGGAGCAGCCGAGCGATGCGGGGCAACCCCTTCTCCTTCAGCCCAATCAACTGGCTCATGGCATTGGACATCTGAGGGACAGTAGAGATGTCCATGACTTATGGTGCCAGGGGAAAACAGCTGGGATAATGGTCAGGGATGGAGGAATGTGACTGTACCATAAAATGAGCACTGAACAATCCTTTCTCTTGCTGCCTATGGCAGTGGGATAAATCCCACTTACTCTGGCAGTTTTACCTCTCTTCCCCACAGTTATGGGAACCTGGAGGAAAGGAGGCTCTGGGGATACCTTCTGGCTCTCCTCAACTCCCTGACAGGGGGTGCAGGCAGCAGGGGGTCAGGCTCTGCTCCCAGAGAACAAGGAACAGGACAATGGGAAGTGATCTCAAGCTGCCCCAGGGGAGGTTTAGATTAGATATTGGAGAAAATTCTTCACCAAAGCAGTTCCCAAGCAGTGGCACAGCTGTCCTGGGCAATGGTGGACTCACCATCCCTGGGAATGTTCAAAAAATATGTGGATGGGGCACTTGGGGACATGGGTTAGTGGTGAACATGGGTGAACAGTTGGACTTAGTGATATTAGAGGGCTTTTCCAAACTTAATGATTACATTATTCTGTGACATTTGAAAAGTCAGCCTCTCATCTGCTGTGATGCAGCTGGTTCTGCTGTTCTCTGGAGCCCCTGTGAAGCGGTTGAATACTCAACTGACATTCCAAAAGCTGGAGAAGTTTTGCTTTCATGTCCACGTTGCCCTTGCCCTTCACAACCTCCGGGCAGATCCCTACCCTGGCCCTTCATAGCTCCCTGCCATGCCACATGAGCTCCCGTTGGGGAGCAGGAACAAATAATAGATGCCTTTAAAAAAGTTTCAGGACGAAAAATACTCATCTTAGTTGTGATCTTGTGCTTGTAAATGTAGAAGGTCTCAGGATGCAGCCAGGGTAGATGAGTTCACACACATCCCCTGAGGAAACTGCCCTTATTGACAGAACTTAAACTGAACTTCTTAGCTATTGCCCCGCCAGAAAGGCTGCTGGAGACACATGCCCATCAACAGTGAGATGGGAATGGAGAGAAGGGGCTGGAAAACATGTGCCCTGTTCCACATTCACAGCAGCAGGACTGGGGTGTATAAAGTGCAGTTAATGACATTCAGAGCCATCCTCTGTCAGCTAAAGGATCACAGCAAGCTCCATAAGCTCATCCCCAGATTCTCTTTCCATCAAATGACAGCAAACTCAGCAGCTCCAGCTCCAGCTCTGAGCTGGAATGAGACCCTTGAGGGGAGAAGGCATTTCTGCACATCCAGACAAATTTCAGCCATTCCATTCCAGGAGGCTGAATTAAGTTGCTCCAGCATTGTCAGAGATGGGTTTGGTTCTTTGTCCCTTGTGCAATGTTGTCGATTGCTGACATTTTCTTTTCTGTGCAGGAGCACAGAACTCCAGCCCTATTTCTCTGACCAGCTCTACCCACACATGACAGCCTCTCTCCACCTTTTAGTTCAAGGCACTGCTTAGTTAAATTGCCAAAAGTCAGGGTTCCAAATTATTTAGCATGGATATTGTTGTGACAAAAGGAGATCAGAGCTGGCAGGTTAATGCCATCCCAGCAGGGAATGCTCCATATGAGTCACCCATGTCTCTGGGTGTGACACTCCCCACACGTGACAACGGCCTCTCCTGCCTATGGAATCATTATCTCTTTATCGCCCCATCCATCTTATTTAAATTGGGATTGATGGAATTGGGCACAAACAGACAAGTCAAGGGCTGTCCCAGTGGAGGCAGCCTGTGAGGACATGCCCAGGGCAGTGACATGGACCCACAGAGTCATGGTTGTGATGTATCCCTCATGGTGCCACAGAATCACCCAGCCCCTGGCACTGCCACTCTGCCATGCCCACAGGTCAGGACATCTGTCACAGCCATTTTACAGGCAGCTCTGAGGTGTGGACAAGCCACAATCTACAGCACAACCCACCCTGTCATTAGAGCCACCTCCCCTTGGAGCACACACATGGGCGGTGGCTCAGCCCTTCTCCTGCCTCTCATCACATCTGGCTACGGGTGCACATCTGGGCTCACCCTCACTGCAGACCTGGGGGAGGGTGCCAATACCAGCAGCTGCTGGCAGTGTGACCAACAGGCTGGGGAAACTTGGAAACTGAGTGTATGAGCCTGGGATAGATCCTTGGTATGCTAATTGTAGCCCCCCATGAGACCCTAAGTTTGGAGTTAATAAATATCCTGCTGGATCAAACTCTATGGAAAGACTGGCTGTAGTGCTCTGAGGTTTAAGGAGGACATTTTCCTTTTTCATAGCTGATGATGATCAGTGACCTTAGAGGTCTTCCCAACCTTACTGACTCTCCAATTCCATGGAAGTGCTGACACATTTGGGTGTACCCATATGGAGGGGAGGGAAGCTCTTACCACCCCTCGGCTCGCAGTGAGGTTCTGCAGAGCTCCAGCACATGCTTCCAGGGTGGCATCCTTCTTGCTGTGATCCATCAGAGACAGGTAGGTGCGGATCGCATCTGAGTGGTAGAGCCAGCTGGGGCCTTTGGGTTTGAAATCCTCCTCGGGAAGGGGGACCCCATACTCATCATTCTGCAAAGACATGAGAAACAGGGAGCTCAGATCCTGCTCTTCCCTTGCAGACCCTGCCTGGGGCTGAACATCGTATTCCCAATTCCTCTGTGGCACATCCTACCTCCATTTTCCCACTCCTGCTGTTGAAGCAGCCTGTGAGAGTTTTGTCCATGTAAACGCTCCGGGCCATGTGGTTGAGCTGGGTGTATTTATTGGGAACTTCGGCATCCAGGCGGTAGGAGAGGTTGTGCAGGATGCAGATGCAGTTCTCCACAGACTACATCACCCCCAGAAGAAAAATTCAAACATCACATTAGGCAGAAAACTATGGAGCAGCACCAGAGAGGACATGGACTGGGGTCATAATCAGCTTTTAGCACCACAGATGCTCTTTAGCTTGGTTCAGGGAGTGAGGGATGGGAGGGAAGGAGCTGGAATAGATGTGAAAGAAGGATCTCAGTGAGCTGCAGACCCAGAGAACCTTGGGAGGTCTCACTTGCCACAGACAAGTTGGCAATCAGGAAAAGAGAGTGTGAGATTGGGTGGATCAAACTATGAAATTCTAAATCTTGAAATCCTCCTCTTTCTAGAGATGTCTTCCAGTGACTCTCTCTGAGTCACAGCTACATATGAGGTGATTCCTTTTACCAAGAACAGGCTTTAAGTCTCCTTTCCCTGGATGTCAGAGTGCCCAATGGTAAGAGTAAGGGAGAATTTTGACTGGATACCCATAACCAACACCAGAACCTGTGGTTACATTTCCAAAGAGCTGAGTTTTGTGTGTGCTGCTGGAAAGGGGCTTCCAGGAAAAGCCATCCACAAAAGAGGGTTTGTTCAATCTGGAGAGAATTCAAAACAACTTTGGTAACTTTGAGGGTTACACCCAAAAGGTGCCTACAAACACTGTTTTGTCCAAGGCAAGTGCTCTTTCACACATAGCCATCATTCACAGTCAGGGGACTGGCAGAGAGATGCCAACTCCTGGCTTACTGATGAACACGGGGCAAGCGGGATTATACACTTGAGTCCTTCGGATGAGATGTGGGAGAATTAAAGAAGCAAGAGAGGATAGGGAAGATGCTGTGAGGTTCCTGGGAAGTTCAGGGAAGTTCAGGAAAGGAAAGTTCAGGGAAGTTCAGGGAAGGGAAAGGTCAGGGAAGTTCAGAGGAAGGGAAGTTCAGGGAAAGTTCAGGAAGTTCAGGGAAGGGAAGTTTCAGGGAAGGGAAGTTCAGGGAAGTTCAGGGGAAGGTTCAGGGAAGTTCAGGGAAGTTCAGGGAAGTTCAGGGAAGGGAAGTAGAGTTCAGGGAAGTTCAGGGAAGTTCAGGAGAAGGGAGTTCAGGGAAGGGAGGGAAGGTTCAGGGAAGGGAAAAGGGAAGGGAAGTTCAGGGAAGTGCAGGGAATTCAGGGAAGTTCAGGGAAGGGAAGTTCAGGGAAGTTCGGGAAGTTCAGGGAAGTGCAGGGAAGTTCAGGAAGTTCAGGAGGGAAGTTCAGGGAAGGTCAGGGAAGTTCAAGGGAAGTTCAGGGAAGTTCAGGGAAGTTCAGGGAAGGTCAGGGAAGGGAAGGGAAGGGAAGGGAACTGGAAGGGGCAGGGAAGGGAAGGGAAGGGAAGGGAAGGGAAGGGAAGGGAAGGGAAAGGGAAGGGACGGGAAGGAAGGGAAGGGAAGGGAAGGGAAGGGCAGGGAAGGGAAGGGAAGGGAAGGGCAAGGGAAGGGAAGGGAAGGGCAGGGAAGGGAAGGGAAGGGAAAGGGAGGGAAGGGGAAAGGGAGGGAAGTCAGGGAAGTTCAGGAAGTTAGGGAAGGGAAGGAAGGGAAGGAAGGGAAGGGAGTTCAGGGAAGGGGAAGTTCAGGGAAGGGAAGGGAATGGAAGGAAGGGAAGGAAGGGAGGGAAGGAAGGGAAGGGAAGGGAAGGGAGGGACATATCCCGGAGAACTCAGGAGCCAAAGTATTTCAACTGTTCTTCTGTAGTTGTTAATGGAAAATTTTTAAAGCCCAGCTCTACTGAGCCCAGAGCCCCGAGGACTTGCAACCCTCCAACAGACCCCACTCAGGCTTGAAAGGACAAAAGCAGCCAGAGAGTCCAGACACCTCTTGTGTTTGTTGGAAAGGGATTTTGAGGCATTCCCAAGGTTGCAATTGTTAACTGTGGGGCTGGACAGCCTAGGGCAGCAGCAGGTACCTTGTCGTCGGGCCGGCTGGAGGCCACGCAGTTCTGGGCGTAAGTCATGACAGAGTCGATCAGGCCAGGGTAATTCCTCATGGTCTGGCGCCCCATGTCTGCAGAGCTGAGGTTTCTGAGGAAGCCATTGAGGAGCACAGCAGGGGACAGGGAGGAGAGAGGGTGAGTTGGGCTCTGTTCTGGCTACGGTTGGCACTGAATTTGGGGATTTTTTGGCAGGTTCAGCAAGGCTGAAAAACTACTCCTGTTCTGGAGGCATTTGGTGGGACTGCGCCAGTGCATAGCTCTCTTGCTGCTCTTTAGGACTGATTTCACCTGGAATATGTCCTGCAAGGAGCTCTGCATAGAAGATATCCTCCTAGGGACAGTCACCAGCAGGAGGTTGCCTCAGAGGCACTGCATGTGCCACTACACAGACACTGTTTCCTGAGAGGAGTTTCCAAGGGGAAGACTGGCTAAACACCATCTGGGGTTGTGATCATCAGGAAGGTGCACAGGGTTGTAAGCACAGACCTACCCATGGTCAGCAACAATGTCTGTGTGGGAGACCGTGTAGAGATGCTGGAGAGCACCAATGGCTCTGTCCAGAGGGACTGACCCATCTGTGAGGTCAAAATGTGTTTCTGGACACCGGCAGCTGTCAGGACAGGGGAGCTTCTCCAGTAATAGGAAATGGGGTTTGTTTTGTTCTGGTTTTTTTTCTTCTCTATTTTATTGCCTTATAGCTTGCAAATGAAAAACAAAGGGAGGTTGGCAGTGGTTGTGAGATATTCACTGCAGGCGTTCCAGAACTGGATCTGATGTTCACTGTGATTTGCAGCCTCCTCATTAACATGAATTCATCTGCAATCCAGAAATGCTTGAGCAGCAATGGCTCGGGCCCAGGGCAAACCCAGGGCTGTTCTCATCCCTGTGTTCTGATGTGGCAGGGCAATGACTCACAGCAGTCCTGGCTCAGCCCTTGGAGCAGAGGCTCCAGATCCAACTCCCAGCTTCCCTCACTGTCCCTGCTCCCCAGTCCTGCTCCCCAGTCCTGCTCCCTCAGGCCTCTGGAGCTCCCTTGCCTACCTGCAGCTGCCAGTCTTCCTTGGGGTGTTGGGCACTGCTGCCACAGGCTGGGATCAGTCTCAGGAGGCAGCGCCTACCTTCAGTTAAACTCCACAGGGTTTTACAAGCTGTTGCCAATGTCTTTCTCTCATTTTAATGGGATATTTGATGGTGTTGGTAGGCTGGGATGGCCTTAAAGCAGAGAAGCTCGTATCCACCATACCCCACATATCCTGAGCCACAGCTGCTCGGGGTATCTGCCTTCCAGGACAGGGAAGGAGGGAGCAGCATTCCCTATCTCCCAGACACAGTTCCCAGCCACAGAAGCCGATGGTATCAGGTCTCCAAAGGCCCTTCCACGATCAGCCTCTCGTTTCATAAGCAGCTCCAGCTCCTGCGAGCTGCATGTCTGGGAAGGGTGTGGCTGGCGCTGCCTCCCTCGGGGAGAGCTTCCCTTGATGAAAGCACCTCATTATACAGGGCAGGTTTTTTGCCTCACATGTTCCTATTGGGACAAGGAGCTCACATCCAAGTGGAGGAGGAAGGTAGGAGAAACAGCAAGTCAGGGCGAAGATCCTCTACAAAAGGGCTCTGGCTTTCCGTGAACAAAATAAACTACTCTGGGCTCAGTCTACCCCTCCTGTTTCGTAGCTGAGTCTCCTGATAAAATGAGCCAAAAAAAGTCCAGGACAATGGACTGCTCTGTGCTAAAACAGTTATCAAAAGAAGTGGGAAAATGCTTGTTTTCCCCACATAAAGAATTCTATCTTTTTGTCACCTAAACCCTAAACCAGTTTGTTTCCTCTGGAAGCCTCAAAACTCTAAAGACAAAATCTGTCCAGTTTCCTGGTCTGCGCTAAACACTGATGGGTTTCAGTACTGCATGCAAAAAACAACTTACATATTTTTTGAGAAGAAACTTAGCAAGAACAAAATTACTGAAAATGAAAAGCTACTAGAAAAGTATTTCACACGTAACTTTTTTCTGCACCTTCTCTTAGGAAAACTTTCTCAAGGAGAATTTTTCATTAACACAATTGTAATGAGCATGAATTCAGCTCATTGTAAAAGGATTTAGATGGCTTCAGCGTTTGCTCATAGACACAAGTTGCAGTCAGTCCCTGCCTGGTGACTCACCTCAAACACCCTGTGGCATTGAAGAACACTTCTGGGTCGATAATTTCTCGTGTCCTGTTGCAACTGCCATCAGACCACCCCGAGAAAGGGATGATAACACAGTCTGTCAGCACAGGCAGAGCCTCCTGTATCAACTCTTCTTTTAGTTCATCAGTGGAGGACAGGTTCCAGAGCAGTCCTAGGAAGGAGGTGGGACACAAGCTCAAGCACAGGGTCATATGCATTAGGTACTTTGTTTAGGCTGGGCTGATTTCAGCACCAAAATCCTTCTTCCCTTCACCCCTCTGAGCTGAGGGTGCAGAAGCTGCCTGAAACCTCGGTCTTTCTCCACCCCAATGGGAGACAGGCAGGATGGGTCCACCTGAGGTGGGCATTTAAGCATCCTCCCTCCTCCCAAAATTCCTGTTTATTACTGTTAGGTTGCAGGGAACAGCATCTCTTCAGGGATCTCGGAAAGTCTTACACATAAAACTTGGGACGCAGCTGAGGGCGACCTGCACCAGAAAACTCCCATCAATTCCTCAGGCAAAGGTGAGGCAACAGTGAGAGAACTCAGCCAATCCTGTTGGGTTTGGCAGCTCTCTTGGCCATCCCTGGGAACAGCACAGGGACCAGGGTGCAGGGAGGCGTGGGAATAGTACAGTGACCATAACTGGGATGGGACCTGCAGCAGTTGCTTCCGCAACAGGCAGATAGGAAGTGAGGAACCCTTATAGAACATGGAAGGGCCTCCTCTGCTTTCTGATTTAGGTCACCCTTTGGTGCAGGTGCAGGAGCAGAAAACCCCTCTCTGTGCTGGGGTAACACCAGGGCTAAGACCCCAGGCAAGGAGAGGTCCTGCCAGGGCTGAGCAGACTCAGGGTACCTGTGAGCTGTTTCTGAATTTCAGTGTTCCCTGTCCTGCGGAGGAGGCTCACACACTCCCTGATCCCGTTCTGCCGACGGGTTTCTATCTTGTTGTTGGGGTTCTTGAACACCAGGTTCCGGAGGGCTCCGGCTGCCGCCCGCTGCACATTCTGGTTCTGGCTGCGGAGCAGCTCCACAAGCTTGGCAATGCCCCCCAGACGATAGACCTGGCCAGGAGAAACATAGGACAAACATGAGCATGGAGCACTGGGAGAGACATGGGTCAGACACAGGTCAGACACCTGCCATGAGCACAGCACCAGGACAGACACGGGCCATGAGCACAGAGCACAGGATACTGCTGCGAGAGGGACATTCAGAAGTGCCAGGGGTCAGACAGCCCATCCTGGGGGAGCTAGTGAAGCAGAGCTGCCAGGGAATGAGGGCCAGAGATGACAAGTCTGGTTCAGGCTATAGGTCATGAGCACAAAGCTCCTGGCCTGGAGGTTGGAGACAAAAGCTTAAACTGCAGGAGTGGCTGTCTGTAAGTAATGGCCATGGACAGTGTCCTTTACCAATGGAAATGTGCTCCTGCAAACTTTCACCCACCTCCACAGTTTGCACCAATTGGAAATGCTGCTCTGCCTATGGGCAGAGGCCATTTATAGCCATCTAATGACATGCTGTGGTCATTTATCTGCATCCTGAGATCACAGGCTGAGCTCAGAGGGATGATCATGGCCAGTTCACCACCCTCAAGGCCAGCCAGAGGCAGTGGAGGGAGCCCAGACCCGCAGGACACCACATGGAGCTTTGAAGGCGAATCCCTGCAGCTGAGCTCTTCAAATGCTGAGTGTTCCCACTGTGGGATGTGCTCTGCACCTGCCGTGATCCCACCCCGAGCCCATGCTGGCACAGACAACCCCTTGGCTGAGGTTTGCTGACAATGGACAACGAATGAACACCTTTTGGGAGGGAAGGAAAACAAGTGTGTGCTGAGATGAGTCACAGACCTGCTCTGGCACATCTTTCTGGGAAGGATGTGATGGCTCAGTGCTCGGAGAGGGTTTGCAACGGTAACAAAGGGTGTGGCCACCCCACAATCGGACACCTGAACATGAGCTGGGCACCTGCACTCATCCAGGTGCAGCCAGGGCACAGGGGCACAGCCCTACACCAGGCCAGCACTTCCAAGTTCTACTGTTGTGCCAGGACAGGGCACCTCTAAAGGGTTGGTATCTCAGTAAATCCAGGGTGGGGATAAACTTTGGTGACATCCTTGGTGCAGCAGATCCATCCTTCAGGGTGCTTCCTTTGCTGCATATTGGCAAAGGAATTGAGGAGTAAGAGCATCAGAAAAATAACTGGTGCTATAAGAAGGGCTTCTCTGTGGTCAAATATCACAGAATCACAGAGGGGTTTGGGTGGGAAAGGACTTTAAAACTCATCTTGTCCCATCCCTTGCCATGTCCAAGGACATCTTCCACTATTACAGGGTGCTCCAAGTGCTGCCCAACCCAGCCTTGGACACTTCCAGGATGGGGCAGCCACCACTATGGATGTGCAAAATTATCTTTGTATGTGATTACCAATTAACCCATTAGCTCAAGTGGCTGAAATAGTGTGGAAAAAGGCTGTGAAAAAGGCTGGCAAAAGGCTGCAGAGTCACTGACCAATGCCCTGCAAAGGTCAAAATAGGACTTTTACAAAGGACCTTTGTCTGGTTCTGAGTCTGCAGCTCTGAGATAGTGAAAGATTGATACAGAACTGGGTGAAAGATTGATGAGGAACTGGGTGCCATTTCCCCCAGGAGAGGACACTCTCAAACCCCATCACCCTGTGTCACAGCAGGTTGTGGTGACAACAGGAACAGTCTTCTCTGCTAGCCAGGAACTATTCCAAGGTGTTAAATTCTGACCAATTGCTGTTGTGAGAAATTGGCCATTAATAGCTGAAAAATCTACTTAATTAAAACCTGAGCCTGACTAATGAGGTATAAAGCAGCCTCATGAAAACCAAGGGAACCTATGGATCATTAAGGAAAGGAAACTAAGGAAAACCAGTCCCAACCCTCTCTTGTGCCATCAGCCCTGGTGTGGCAGCAGAGCACTGGAGGAGTCTGCTTACCTCTTGCTTGGCAGATTCATCCTGGAAGCAGGTGTGCTGCAGGTAGTAAGCCCCCATAGCCTGGTACTTGTCATCAGAGGAGCACAAGAGCTGGATGGCCTTCTGGATGGTCATGGTGCCAGCGTCAATCTCGTCACCACAGATCCTGTGTCAAAGAGAAATAAAGAACTTGGTGAGTGCTCAGCCAAGACAGCTATGACAGCACTGAGAGTTATTGGGAAGGAATCAATGATAAAATATTATCACATTGCCACATAGACCACATAGTGCACCTCTAGTGGATTGCTCTGTCTCAAAAAAAAAGAGATGGTAAAAGATGGAAAAGACACAGTGAAGACCACTAAGGGTGACAAATTCCAGATCCAGTCTATCCACAAGCAAAGGAGACAGAAAATGAAAGCTGGGTTGAGGTGGTGTTTGTCTGATCATGCCAAAAGTGGAAGTTTAATGAACAGAGACCCAGTTCATTGTTCCCCAAATAAAGAATTGAGTGGACAGGAGTGAAACCATCTGCCAGGTTGTGAGGACAAGGTTAACACAGGCAGGTGGTTTTCCCACAGCATGGGATCCTTTGATGTGGGAGGTAGTGGAAGCAGAAATGTGAGAGCAGTTGATAGTCTCAGGAAGCTCAAGCAGATCCTTAGGAAAAGGCCTGTCTGGAGTGATTGGATGGACAAATAGGCAGTTTATGAAACACTAATAATAGCTCTGAGAAATCCCACTCCCAGGGGAAGTTGACACTGGCTATCTCCAAGCTCTTATAAAAGCTGACCACTGTAATTACCCCTGTTAGAGGTAAAGAATGCACCTGCAACACCAGAGGAAGGATATGAATTCTTCTGGCTCAGGGCAGAACTGGAACATCAGCAGAAATAAAAACTTCTGAAGCTTCTTCTACTTATTTAGAAACGTGAAGGTCCTGCTTTTTTGGCTTGTTCTTATTCAGTACCATCTGTGATGTTTTAATCACATAAAATTAGAAAGAGTCCAAACTTTCAGGGGCGTCTGAACTGCAAAGTTTGTCTGTGCTTCCAGTTATAGAAATTCATGTAATTGAATGTTCCTGTCTCCTCTCAGCACCCTTGCAACTGAATCCTGCAGAGGCTGCATGGGGATCTCAGCTCATGGCAGAGGTGGCTGCATTAATTCGCAAAGTCCAGGACAGAGGAGAATCAAACCCAAACTCCTGTTTGGTTTTACTGTCAGCAGTGACAGGATACAAATGGGAAAGGCTTCATTAGCAGTGGATGGAATCCAAAAGTGTGAGGGGTTTCCCAGGCCAGTGAAGTTGTGGCTGTGCCCGGCTGTTGATGTCCCCTGGGACTGGTGGGGAGTTTTGCCTGGAGATCAGGAGATCAGTCCCCAATTGGACCACATTTATTTATACAAGCTTTTGCTATATGTCCCTATACCAGGGAGTGTAGAGGGGCTGCTCATCTTCAGACAATGCCACAGACCAACAGAACAGGGAATTTTAGTAAGTTCTTTAAATGAATACATTACATTTGAAGTGTTAAATTTCACCACAATACAGAAGCACTTCCAGGCATGGGATGGACAGGGTTGCTTTGACTGCACCAAAGAAAAGTAAAGAATAAGGTCTGGAAAGGACATTTGATCACCACCAACAGCACTTCCAGTGAGATAAAACAGTTATCTTTATGAATTCAAAGTGTCCCCTCCACACAGCACAGAGCAGGGAATAATATGCACAGTTCCACAGGGAATTTCACACAAAAGGCAGCACTGGTCTCCACTGCCCTTACTGGCATAAAGTTACACCCAGCCTGCATCACTCATACAAGCTCCTGTGGAGTCAGTGGAAAGAAATCAGTGCTTCCAAAACCCACCATGCTTTTGGGTCTTGGTCATTTTTCTTAGGAAAGGAAGCCCTGCCCTCTGGAGATACCTCTACCTCTCTTGGTATGCAAGAACGAGAGACAACAGTTTGGGGTTGGACCTTAAGCATTCCATGTCTAAATCTGGGTAAACCTCATTTCACTTTTATTTCTACATGGCAATAAAACATCACTTCCACATAAGACTTTTCATCAATTTGAACCTCCATCAAAACCTGCCACCGAGGGACTTCCAATAAACTTGCAACAAGGAGACACAAAACTGGAAAGACAAAGTAAACTCCATAGAAATTATGGAGACCCAGAAATCCTTGGGTTGGATCCAGGATGTGATTCTCTCTCAGGTTTTTTCATGGTCCTGAGATGATTGAGCTAAGAACTGATGGATCCTGCACCCAGGAGGAGCTTCTCCTTTGGGAATTAGGACCTGGACTGGAGGTGTGGGAAGAGAGGCAGACCATTAAAAACACCATGTCAGTAGCCATGTAATCATAGTGATCTATTTTTCTTTATATTTATTGAATCAGATGAACTATTTCTGAGACAAAAGGCTGTCCACTTGGTCTAGCTGCTCAAGGAAGGCAGTTTTCTTCACATCCACTCCACAGAGGGGTCAAACCATCCTTCAGCTGGGAAAAACTGGGGATGCAGGTGCAGTTCTGTGGGAGAAGATGGGGAAGGTTCCCTTCTCCCTGCTGTCTCCTCAGCAGAACTTCACAGCAGGTCAGCAGCCAGGCTCAGTCACATTGCCCAGGAAGCAGCAGGGATTTCTCCTACCTGAGAATAAAATCACCTTGGCAAAGTCCAGCGAAGGGGATATTGTTCCTCAGCCAGTCAGGGATATTCCTGACCAGATCCACACTGTGGGAACAGCAACCTGCTTCAAGACAAACCCTTGGACTGAGCCATTTCCAGCCTGGGCATTGTGACTAGGAGGAAGAGCTCCAAAGGTTGTTCTTCCACAAGAAAGAAGCAGACTAGGAAGAGACCTCAGCTAGAAATGATTCAAGGGAGACAAAGATCAAATTCTGGAATGGAAGGCAAACAAATACTGAAGAGGATCAGTATCAAGAAAAAGGCAATTTCCTTCACATTTCAAGAACAGATTGATTTGTGTTAATTCCTATCTAAGTTTCTGTGAATTTCTCTTAACAAATTCCATTGTTCATTAATAAAATCAGAGTAGAGACTTTCAAAACCTGCATTCTATCCCAAATAAAAACAAACCAAAATTAAGTCTTTCATTGTACTCGGTTCTGCTTTCACTGCATGGCCTAGCCCTGAAGAGTTAATGCTTTGATATTGATCACCTTTAATTATCCCAAAAGGCAAGAGATGGATCAGAAAACACCCTTAGTACCTTTCCTGACTACTTCAATAACTCCTGTCCTTCTGTCTGTTTGCAGTACTTCCAGAGAAGCTGAGTTCAGGAGGGAATGGTTGTAGGGGACACAGTGTCCCTGAGCTTCAGCCACAACACAGAGACTGCAGCAGCTCAGCTGGGGCCAGGTCAGTGTCACCAGACACAAATGTGACACTAAGAAATCCCAAAGGGTTGCCCCAGTCTTTACTGCCCCCTCCACTGCTGCCAGCTGAGGCATCCAAGACCTCTGACAGAGCAACTCTGAGATGTTAGAGATTCCCAGGTGCCTGGAGAGACACTTGCTTCCACATGGTCTCTAATGAGGATTTCAATCTCTTTCTCCACTCACAGAGAACTCCAAAGGGAAGAGCAACCACACCTCCCGATGGGCCAAAGGTAAGTGTAGTTTGCAAGTGGCCATTAAAGGCTCCTGATCCAGATCAGCAAATGCTCAACCAGGGACTATCTGCAGACACTCAGCTCCCCATTCCATGCTCCCAAATCCTTCTCCAGGGGTGGGATGAGTCTGAGCTCTCAGCCATGTCTCCAGCTAAGAAATCTGGGGTTCCCTGAGATCAGCAAGAGGTGTCGGCTTTGTTAGAGGGTAACTCAGGGACCTGTCTCCAAATTCAGCCCTGTTGGCCACTGGGCACCTCAGGTCAGAGAAAGGCAATTTCTGAAGTAGTGTGACCAGCTCAGGCCACTGCAGGGCCACAGACACCATGGCCACCACCTTGCCCAGCCCTGTCTATCCCATGTGGCCCCTGAAGCACCAAGTACAACAACTCTAAGCAGAACTAATACAATGTCAGTCCTTGGTGGACACAGCTTTCTTGTACTTCAGGTTCCAGTTGGAGGGGCACAAAGACTCCAAATTTCCTGGGAGAATTAAACATCCCATTTTTGCTACTGCTTCTCATCATTGCTCCCTGATGACCAAGCATGTAGAAACTTAAAGAATGTAGAAACTTTTATCCTGAGTGGGCATAAATAATATCAATAACATTGCAATATGTAATTTAGCCAAAAGCTGCCTGCTCAGGGTGCTACCCTGTCACCTGAAGCATGCTGCAAGTGCCACCCAGCAGAGGAAATGGTTAAAAATGGGCAGATAAGGGTGGTCTCCACCAGCTGCTGAAATCACTGGTGCTGCAGCTTCCAGGGTGAACTGTTGCAGCTCTGTGGGATGTTACAAGAGATCAGGAAGGAGAAGGGTTCTGTGGAGAAGAGGGAGTCCTGAACACCAAGAAAATTCCTCTAGCTCTACCATACATTTTGGCAAAACATGAGTGCTGCTAATTGAGAGAAACCTTTGGGCAGGAGCCACTGGAACAACTCTGAATGTCTGAGCCCAGGCCAGAGGTGCTGAGTTTGGAAATGTTGATCCAGATATGACATAATGATTACCAAGGCTCAAGTCTCTGAGTGGTTACAGCGAAGCATGTCTGGAATCCCGGAATCACTGATGTTGGAAAAGACCTCTGAGACCATTGGGTCCACCTGTAGCCAATGCTCACCTTGTCACCCAGCCTAGAGCACATAATGCCACATCCAGGTGTTCCTTGGGCACCTCTAGGGATGGGGACTCCACCACCTCCCTGGGCAGCCTCTTCCAATGTTTAACAACCCCTTCTGAGAAGAAATTCTTCATGGAAGAAATGGAATGGACATGAGAAGGTCCCTCTCTGCTCACTGAGGCAGGATCATGACAACATGGCTGGTGGAGGGGAATAAACTGCATGAGGAGTTTTCAATAGTGTTCAACCTCCTGATCTGGCAAACAGTGCAGAATTCAGATTTTGTCACCAGAACCATCAGCATGGGGTGCGTAAACCCCTATGTCACGATTTAGTTTATCAGGGAATCATAGTCAAAGTTGCTGCTGTAATAGGGAGGACTCTGAGGGTTATCCGTTATCAGAGGCAGCTCTTCCCTGTCTCACACAGTTGAAGCCAGTTCAATGACTCACATGATCAAGAAGATTTGCAAGAATTAAATAACTTTGTCACCAAATGCAGAGGAACTGCTCAGCACAGGCAGTTTGACAGTTCTTGCACACCCTCCATGGGCATTACAGGGTTTTTTGTTACAGATACGCCCAGTGGACCACAGGTCTCGCTGCAATCCCTCTCACAGCAATAGAAATCTCCCCATGGATCACCTCAGATCACCCCATGGATCACCTCAGAAAGCATGGAAAACATCCAGCCCTCCCCATGCTCTTGCAGGCTGTTTGCAAACTTGCAGACAAGACATCTAACACATCCCGAAACAGGAGATCTGCAGCACAAAAACTGAACACACAATTCACCATGTCACAAAAGCACAAACTCCACCTGGAGAATTACCAGAATGGAAGACAGAGCCCCAAAATGGAAGCTGGCAGCAGCTGTGACCCAGCTGAGCCCTGTCCCTGCATGTAGAGGTTAATAATGGGGTACCTAGAAGCAAAGCTCTCCTTACTCATCATCGGGGGAGCCAAGGGAAGATTGAAATCTCCAGGTGGAGAATCCTCCAGACACAACAGCCCTACACAGCAAGGAGAGCCCAGACATGTTCCTGCTCCACCTCAGAAGCCCCTCCTCAACAAGAGCACACTGAGAGTAAAGCCAACAGTGCCATGCAAGAGACTTCTGAGTTCTAAGAGTCATCCAAAAGTCATTTTTCCAAAGAGGACAACTCCTTTGTATGTCTCCAAAGCTTTAAGGACAGCTGCACTCAACCTCCTTTCTTCTGAGCACAACTCCTGTACCAGTCCAGGTCTGCAGAGCTTCAGGCAGAGCAGGGGCTGTGCCACAGCCACATCAGATTCACCCAGGGGATACAGCCCCAGCTGAGCCCACAACTCAAATACTAACTTGAAGCTCAACTTGGAGCCTGAGGTTTCCACAGCAGAACCAGTTCTGCCAGATGAGCCGTGCCCCAAGCCAGGAGTGTGTAAATGGAGCCACTCCCTAACCAAGGGCAGCCAGAGCTGGAGAGGATCCTTCTCACAACAGCAGCTCTCCTCTCGGAAGATGCCATAATTCTCCAAGTGACGTCTCCAAAGCCTTGACAATGGCTTTGGCCAGAGCCTGAAGAATTGCTCCAAAGCTGTGTCCTCCCTAAGAGAAGGCAGCTGCAGCCCTGAGTTCAGGCATACTGCTATGACTCCCACTACACATTTCCACTCTTCAGTGAGTAATTCCCTAGAACAAGTCACTTTCAGTTTGTGTAGCATCTCTGGTTCCTGTTCCAGAAGATTTAGAGCTGCTGACAGCAGTAAGCCAAGGCCACCAGTGCTCTGGGCTGGCCAGGGCTAATTTGGCATGTGTCAAACATGGAATAACTGGGCACATGGGCATCCAAGCGTTCATGATAACATTCTAATGGGGCAGTGACGTTGCTTGGCATCCATGTCCTGAGACACAACCTCCTACTCAATCCCAAAGGAGGGAGTCTTAGCCAGAGTAACCTGGGACATTCAGATGTGGAAAAGGGCATGGTTTGGCTCACACTGCTAGGAAGGGGTTTTTCTCAGTATCTCTCCTTCATTCCTTGGGGCAACAGCTCAACAGTTGCAGGCCTTTGGTGGGAGTTGTGACAAAGTCTATGAGCTTTTGTAAACAGTCTCACACTTATTCTGTGGTGGGAAATTTTTCCTTGGGACCAGGGACCACCAGGAATGAGTTTGGGAGCATCTGGGTTTGTGTGACAAAATTCCCACTCTGTCAGGGAGTTGTAAGAGCTTCTGGGCTGGTGCAGAGCAAGTTCTGTGTGATGGTGCAGCAGCCCCTGGGACTCTTGTGGAAGCTGCAGCCCCTCCTTCTCCAGTTTTCACTGCAATGTTTTGCAGTTCAAAACATGCAAACCATGGTTTTCCAAGGCTTCCAAGACTATGGTTTGTACAGACCAAATCTCTTCCAAGACTGCAACAGAACACAGTTGGTGCTCCAGAGATGGAGGTAGCACAGGGTAGTGGAGCAGCGTTCAGTCACCACCCAAACCAGGGGATTGTCAGTGAGAGCTCTGCTGCATTCACAGGTACATCCTGGGGAGGATCTGAACTCACTGCTGTGTTTTACACACCCTGTGCTTGTAGACAACATCTACAAGAAGGGATCTGATGCTCAAACATGATGGACCATCCTCCACCCTTATGTATTTCCTACCCCAAATGGGACTGGATGCTCTGGACAGGAAGGAATTGAACAGCTTCCACTGGATCCTCTTTCCTGATTAGTCAGATTATTCCAGTTAGGATATTCATTTCAATTTATGACTCATGTTTTTTCTGGAACCCAAATCAGACCTTTTGGGCAAATAAAGCAGGGGCTGGGTGGAGAGGAGAGGGAGACACCACTGCTTGGCAGGCTCTCAGCCCTGCTCTGAGTTAGACCCTCAGGAACTGACACCTTCCAAGACAGGTTTTTTTGGGGTAAGTTTTCTGCCATACTGAAGCAGCAGGACAGCCAGGAGAGACATCCTGACTGCACACCAGGCCTTCTGCTCTTCACCTCCCCATCCTCCTATCATTGTGGGTTAATGCCACCACAGACACTGAGTGACTGTGTTGCCCAATATCACAGAGCTACAGCAGAGATATCTGCACCAAGACAGTCCTATCAGTTCCCCTCCACAGCCCAGGAAACAAAATAAAGCCCTTGAGAGTGACTCATCTGACCCACTTTGCTGCAGGATGCACTGGTAAGGGCTCTCCAGCAGCTGTAGGGCAGCTCAGGTGCCTGGCTCTGGTGGGACAGAGCTCCCCAGCACTGTCCACACACCCTCAGGGACAGAGCACTTACTTGGAGCCGGACTGGGCCTGTCCATAGACCCCGTCCTGTTTGCAGCTCATCATGGGCTGGGCATAGACCACGTCGGGCTTGTTGCTCGAGGGGCAGGACAAGGCTCGTGCTGGCATTTTTTTACTGGTCCTGCTGGTTCCCTGCTGGGTGCTGCAGCTGCTGTAGATGCTCTGGCGGTTGAGGGTGGCCTTGTGCTCGGCCCGGCCACCACCGTGGGCCTTGCGCAGGGTGCCGCGGGGTGGCTCACAGTAGAGGTCGGGCTCGCTGCGGCTGCTCTTGATGTTCTGCACGAAGCAGTAGTCACTGCCGGCCCGGGGGCTGCACACTGCCTTGCTGTGGGCCCGGCTAGCCCAGCCCTCCATCTGGCTGTAGGAGCTGTAACGCCGGCTCTCCACGTCCCGCTTCAGCGTCCCATTGTACAGCTGCCAAACACCAAACACAGCAAGTTAGGGCTGAGCTGCAGCTCTGCACTGCCGGGACCACCCTGGCTGGCTGTTACTGCTTTCCTGGGCCTCTCAAGCATTTTCATCCCCAAAATTTATGGGAGGTTATCCAACCTGCAGCCCTTACAAAGGAGCCAAACCCCACCTGGATATCAGGGACGCTGAGGGATCAGGATGTGGGATCCAGGAGCTTTAAAGTAGAACTGAAAGCTGAAACGTGACCCTGGCAATAGAGAAAGTGCTTTATTCTCAACACACAGGGTCTAACCCACCCTGTAACTACAGGAGCTCACAGCACATCTCTTACCATCATGAAGCTTGATGTCGCATTCTGACCTTCCAGCATTTATTTTTAATTTCCTTAAGCTCTTTTCTTCCCCTCCCATCTACTACTTCCTTAGAAAGGGAGTAAAGAGAGTGAAAAATGAGTAAGAAGGGACTCTTGAATCAAACTGTGCCAAGAAACAAGTGGAGACAATGAATATCTGCTTATGAGTTACAAGGCGTGTATTATCTGCTCAGATAATGGGATGCTCTGGGAACAAAGGGGAATGTACAATAAAAACTGAGATGACTAAGACAGGAAATAAAAAAGAAAGGATAAAAGATGGTAAAATAAACCATCTACAATTAGCAAAACAAAAAGATGGCTTTAGTTGCCCTGCTGTCAGTTCAAAATGCCTTCCTTCACCACTTCACCAGAAGTCCTCCAGATTTGCATCAAGTTTGCCACACCAGGACTGAATTCAATCTTTTTCTGCAATGCTAAACCTTTGGGGATGTCAGTGCTGGCTTGTGGGAACCAGCAGGGTTATGTCCAAATGAGAGACAACTCATTCAGGTGTGTACTCCAGAAAGGAAAAGAAATTAAACTATTTTAGTGCTTTTTGCCCTGTGATGCTGAGTTTGTGTTCTGCATCCCTTTAGCAGTCTGGCAAGGAGATCTCCAAGACATACAGCAAACAGGAATAAAAAGAACTAAGGAATAAAACTGCCTGCCCCGTCCCCCTTTGATTATCCTGGGAAAGCTCATCCATGGTCTCCTGTTGGATCAAAGTGTTTTTTTCTCATCCAACCTTTCTGCAAAGGCCACCCAAGGGTCCCTTTGGCTGTGAGAGAAAAGCCAATACTGGCTCCAAATCGTTTCCTTGGAACTGTGAAGAGCCTGTGCCTGGTGTAATACCTCATGTTACTGAAACAAAATCCATATTTCCTAACCTAGAAACACTCCATGACAGAGAAATGGGAATCCTCTGCTAGCTTACCTGGAGTCCCTCAGCTCTGCCCTAACTCTATTCCAGCCCCAGCACACTCAGCATCATTCCTTCCTCCAACACTCTGCAGAATTGTCATTATGTTAATTAATTAGGCCAAATATTTCCATTAACAAACTGATCTTCAGGAATGCAGGGAATCCTCTTGGCTATGTCCCAGAGAGCTGCAGAGGTAACGGCTGAAACCCTTCCCAAGGGGTTCCCTGGCACCCCCTGGGTGGGACTAAACCCCTTAGTTCAGCTCTGCTGATGCCCAGATCACTGTTACCTGAGTAGTTTTCAGACTTTCAGATGTGCATCTAAACAATTGCTGCAAGGGACAAAAGGGGAGCTGATTCTCTCTGTGTTTTCTCCAGAGGACACAGGACAAACCTGGTGCTGAGTGGGGCAGGGGTAGGTTTGGAGCCTCCTGCAGAGCTCCCAGAGTTTGGAAGGACAGGTTGCAAAGAAGAAGAGCCAAGGTGAGGCATATCACAGTAGAATGTGATGAGTCTTGGGGGCTCTCTGGCAGCGGGACAAGCCCTCTGCTGCCCAGGATAAAATCCGGGATGGCCACATACACAGGCTCTCTGCATCCCAGGTTTGCTTGGGATGCAGCACACACACAGCAGCAGCAAAGTGACCTTCCATGAAGCCATGATCTACCATATATGCCCTTCTGAGGTGATACCATCCTCATTTCAATTCATTTTCCTGGATTAAGAAACCCTGGGGACAGTAAGGGATGGACAGGGCTGCAGTGGGAAGGTGCAGGGTAGACTTTGTGCTCAGTGGCTGGCAGCGGCTGCAGGACAGAGAGCAGCTCGTTAGATGTGAGCCCTTCTGGTTTCTTTATGAGTCAGTTTAAGCTGGGATTATACTGTAGGGCTGTCAGAAGCTTGGCAGAGTTGTGGAGCTCCTGGGCATCTGCTGAAACCAACTCAGGGAGGCCTGGATGAGGAACTTGTTTATCTAAAGCTGGGATTTGCTCTGCAGTGCACTCAGTGAGGGGAGGGGGGAGTGCGTCTGTTTACTAAGGCAGAATCATGCGTTCTAGATTTTGTGCTGGGTTTTAGAGTGGCTGTAGCATTGTCCTCCTCCTTGGCAGCCCCAAGATGGGTGAAGCTGTTTGCAAAGACATCTTTCTGCAACACAGGAGCCCTGGGCTGCAAGTCCAAGCAGATCCCAGCAGGGCGGGGGAGCCTTTTGCAAACTCATGGGAAAATCGTTCCTGTGTGATGTGAAGCTCATTACCAAAGGCAGTGTATGACTTTTATTGCTGATTCTACCAGATGCTTGGTTGAGCCCATTTTAATCTCTTTCAAGTGGCACGGACCTAATTGGTATCTCAGAATTCCTTTTTGCAGCAGGAGCCTGATCCAACGGCTCCAGATCAATAAGGATTCTCCTACCAGCTCCAGCAGACCTCAGACCTTGCCAAAGAGTCCCTGCATGGCTGGGGCTGACTTGATCCCTTCCTGTTTCTGGCAAAGTGCCCTGTCTGTGCCTTAGAGAAGCTTCCCCACACTAAAACTTAAATCCCTGTGTTGGGTGCTGACCCAGATAAGTCAGGGACTGTCCCCTCTACCACTGGAGCAAATGTAGCCAAGGGAATGGAATTCCCTGAAGCCATCAGTGAGACAGGATGCCCAGCAAGGACGAAGGGAAGCACTCTGACTGGAGAGATGCCATCTCTGAGGGGGAAGGTGATGCTGTCACACAGTCTGTGGTTTAAAGAGCTACCTGACAACATCTCCCACTTCTGCTGATGCCACTCTGCATGCAGGGAGCTCTCTTTGTGCAGAAGAGCAGCAGTGAAAGGAAAGAATCAATATTTGGCCTTCAGACCTCATCAGTACCCAGATTTCCTAATGGCTGGAATTGCATCTGCCCACTGCCCATGAGTGTGTGCTTGGTGTGCCATCCACACCTCTGCGCTTTAGGAGTGTGGGGAAATGCTGGGAAAGACCACTAAGTCCCTCAGAGTGGGGTGGAGACAGAAGGCAGTGATTCCCTCTGTACTGCAAGATCTGGGAAGCATTTTGAAGGGCTCAGGCTGTCACTGAGGCTTCTCCCCATGGTAGCTGAGAAGTCGTAGCAGCTTGGAAGGTGTCTCCTTACAGCACACAACTCCTTGGCAACGTGCACTGGCAGCCCAGAAAATCATCCATGTCCTGGGCTCATCTCCCAGCGTGGGCTGCAGGGAGGGAGAGGATTCTCCCATCTACTCTGCTCTTGTGATACCCCACTTTGAATACTGCACAGTTCAAGTGCTCTGAACATGAGGACATGGAACTGTTGGAGTGAGTCCAGAGGAAGCAGCCAAGCTGATAAGGGGAGTCTGTCTCCCCAGTGGAGACAGGCTGGGACAGTTGGGAATGTTCAGCCTGGAGAAAAGAAGGTTGTGTGGAGACCTCACAGCACCTTCCAGGATCTGATGGGGCTAGAGAGAAGATAAAGAGGGACCCTTCATCAGGAACTGGAGCGACAAGGGGAATGGCTTCAAACTGCCAGAGGGCAGCATTAGATAGAATTTGGGGGAGAAAATTTTCCCTGTGAAGTTCCCTGTGATGTCCTGGCAGAGGCTGCCCCATCCCTGGAAGTGAACAAGGCCAGGTTGGACAGGGCGTGGAGCAACCTCAGATAGTGGAAGGTGCCCCTGCCTCCCCTCCCTGCCCCTCCCCTGTGGCAGGGAGGGGAATGAGATGATCTCCAGAGACCCTTCCAACCCAAACCCTTCTGCAATCCTATGATCCTACAATTCTGATTCAAGCCATTCCATCCAGCCAGCAGTCCCCTGTGGTTTTAGGATGCATGAGGCTGCTCAGGTGAAGCCAGGCCATCTGACATTTTGAATTTTAGCCTGAACTTTTCCTCCCAATTGTGAAATGAGTTTGTATGAGGCCAGGCCTTGGGAGCTGTTCATTCACAGGAAGACAGGGAAGGCAGGGAGGGAGGAAAGGCACTGGAGATGAGCACTGGTGACACTGGTGGTCCTGTCAGGTCCAGGGTGAAAGTGCTTCCCTCACTACCTTTAAATTAATGAGCATTTGTGGATCCCCAGTTCTCAGCCTGCAGTATGTTCTAGAAAGGACAAGTGGAATATCCAACACATGAGACAGGTAAACAAACTCTCTAAACTGTTTTAACCTCTTATTTCAGCTGAAATTAAACTGGTTCTAGAGAATAAGTCAAAATGGCATTTTCCCAGCCATCAGCCATGAGTCCTTTTCTGGTTTTTCCTTCTATAAACCTTCTTTCTTGGCAGGAAAGTCTCTGTCCTTCCCCTGTTTTCCAGAGAAACAGAAGCACAGAGCAAGGTGCACCAGCCCAGGAATGATGCCTGGATCCAGCTCTGCCTTCCCACGTCAGAGCCCTCCCAGAGAACTGGGTGGTTCTGATTCTGCATCTGAGGACGCCATCAGTTCATTACCTGCCTGGATTTTTTTCCCTTGCAATTTGTTTGTTTCTAGAGTAGCAGACAGAGAAGTGAGGGCTCCGTATAAACACGTCAGGAGCAGGTTTCTCCCAGGCTGGAGGGCAAAGCACAGGAGATGCAACCTGAGCAGGTCCCACCCTGAGTGCTGGGTGGGGAGAACTCACACTCCTTGCGAAACCCTGAGTGCTGCTCCTTCCACGGCAGGGAGAAAAATTGCAAAACCAGCAAATACATTGTTTATCTATTTCTAAAATGCACCTTCCCATCTCTCCCAGGAGCTGCCTTTCCCTAGGATTTTTCATCTCTTTTTTCTCATTCAGCTGAGATTTACGTCTTGCTGGTTCCATTTGTTCTGATCAAGGAAGGCAATATCCAACTTGCTGTTCCAAAGACAAAAGCCTCATGCAAACCTCCCAGGGACATCAGGCTCTGATCAAGCAATGATGTGTAGTGGCTTTAAACCCTTATTTTCTCTGGCAAGATTATCCAAACCATTCTGTTTTGGGGTTCTTTTAAGCTTGGGTGTATTGTCACAAAAAACAACAAATTTTGATCTGAAATCCTTATGGAACAAAGATCCCACTGACAAGAAGAGGTTTTGAACAAAGAGGCTAAGGCAGGCAGGGACAACAGTGATCACCTCTTGTTCAGGTAATGCTCTTGGGAGAGAAAGCTCTGACACTTCCTCCTACACAGGATTTTTAGTTAAAAATATTCCTGCAGTCTCTAGTGCAGAGGGATCACTGGTGTGTATTTCTCATTAGTGCCATAACGGATGTAATTACTACAGGTAACTGCTTTAATGCAGCACCACCAGGCCAGCCAAATATTCCTTGGTCTAGGAGCGTGGCTGCTCCCAGAGGCTTTGTTAAAGTGATACCTTGACCCCCCCCCCCCCCTGGAACAGAGACACTGAGGGGCTGGAGCTTGTCCAGGGAAGGGAACAGAGCTGTGGAAGGGGCTGGAGCACCAAGAGTGGCTGAGGAAGCTAAGGGCGCTTAGCCTGGAGAAGAGGAGGCTCTGGTTCTGCACAACTCCCTGACAGGAGGGGGCAGCCAGAGGGTCTTGGGCTCTGTTCCTAGACACCAGGGACAAGACTAGAGGAAATGGCTGCAAGTTGTGCCAGGGGAGGTTCAGGCTGGACATCAAAGGGAATTTCTTCCTGAAAAGAATCATTGAAATGGTCTGCCAGCGGTGGAGTCACTGTCCCCAGAGGTGTTCAAAAAATGACTGGACCTGGCACTAAGTGGTGATGGTTCAAAGATTGGACTCAATGATCTTAGAGGCCTTTTCCAATCTCCATGATCCTGTGATTCTGTGAAATCCCCAGCTCAGCGCTGTGGGGATAAGGATCTGCTAGAGACAGGACATATCTGAGATTCCCTCCCCAGCACATCCAGGGTATGTTTGCCCTCGCTGGGGGCAGTGCTGGGGGGACACACTGTGGACACATCCACATCACGTGGGGGATTTCCTTCTTGTGGGAGCAGCAGCTTGGAGATCCAGGTGGGTTCTGTACCTTGTCCTGGTCCTGCCTCATCTTGGTCATGCTGTGGGACCTGGGAATGCCCCAACTCCCTGCCAGTGATGGACCTACCAATCCAGCAGATCCAGGCAAGAGCAGGGGAGGAACAAAATGTCAGAGGTCTTTGCTGTTTGCACCCCATGTGTTGCCCTCCGTGTGTTTGGGATTTGGTTGTGCCTCTCCAAAGCTGTGCCTGCAACTGGGGTGAGCACCAAGGTCCCCACAACCCATGGAACACCTAACTGTGGCTGTGACTTTGCAAAACTTCTTGAGAGACTCCATTTTTGGGGTGAACTGAGCTGTCAGAGACAAGGGTACAGCTCATACTGAGGCTTCTGCCATGACTGCACTGCTCTAGGTGCCCAGTCCAGCTTCCTTAACCCTCCTCTGGGTTTGTCTGTGCAAATGGTGGTCACCACTGAACCTCCTGTGGGACCTGAGGTGGTCACAGGACCAGGACACAGTTCCTGAGGCTGAAAGACTTTGGGAGCTGCTGGCGACTCATAGCTCCCACTGGTGGTAGGGTTACAAATATCTCTAAGGCTCCACAGCACCTGGGTTGAGGTATCACCCTGACACAGAGGGGTTTGCAGTTACGGATCCTCCCAGTACTGCATCCCAGTGTGGTACCTGAGCAAAGGAATTCCCAAAGGCTGAACATCCTTGAGGGCTGTGCCAGCCCCTGATACAATGCATAAGCCAAGGAAATGCTGCAGCCAAGACCAAATCCACTACCCTCTAAGGGCCTCCAAGTTCTTGGAGTGGCCTCACTGTCTTGGTGTTCTTTGCAGTGAGAAGGTGCTCACTGGGGACAGCAATGCTGCAAACGAGGCACCCCACAAGGAGAATTCACAGAAAAGAGTCTGTAATAATGGATGAATTGAAAAGTTTAATCCAAAGTGTTAGAAGCAAAAAATTATGGAATTATTAAATGAGAAAAGGCCTCTAAGGTCTAAGAGTCCAATCATTAACACACCATTGCCACATTCAATCTAAACCATGTCCTCCAAGAACCACATCCACAAGTTTTTGAACACTTCCAGGACTGGGGACTCCACCACTGCCCTGGGCAGCCTGTTCCAAACTGACTGATCTAGAAAGAGATCTTCCTTCAGATCCACCATTTCTCTTACTCTAATATTTCAACATCAGTCTCACAAGATAGGGAAGAAAACACAGAAGCAAAAAGTTTGACATTTCCAGGAAGACACAAAACAAGACAGAAGGAGGAAGACAGAGACAGCAGCTTTTAAGACCTGTGGGTGTGACAGACACCTTTAGTGTCACCATCTGAAGCAGTGCCTTAAATTAAGGTACTCCAAGAGCAGTGTCTCAGGTGCAGGTGCTGTGGAGCAACATCCTGGACATGGATTCCCTGTTGCACCTTTTTAATTCCAGGGGAACTGGGATATTCCCCTCAATATTACACTGTGTCACTTCCCTGAAATATCTGAGTATGCCTGTGCACCTCCAAAAGACTTTGCCACTTTT
The DNA here is from genome assembly GCA_018697195.1 of Certhia americana. Classification (NCBI taxonomy): domain Eukaryota; kingdom Metazoa; phylum Chordata; class Aves; order Passeriformes; family Certhiidae; genus Certhia; species Certhia americana. The sequence goes on from JAGMWU010000028.1 coordinate 6,669,307, forward strand.
CAGACACATTCATAGCACCAGCTCCAGCAGGAAATAATTCCAGCAATTTTACCTTCAAATATAGATTTGCTTTATCTTTGGTTTCATGTCTTACAACCCAGGAATTACAAACAGGAAATACTTTTTAGGATGCCCAGAAACTGCACAGACTTCAAACAGGTCTTTAGACAAAAGCTGAAGTTATCCCAATCTGGAGGCTGATGGTGGATGCTTGGAACCTTTAATACAGTCTGGAAGAAGCAGAGCGGAGGAAGTTGCTCAGTGTGGTTGGGGAGTCTGATGTCTGCTGAACTTGTTAAGCACATTTAGGCTTGAGGTTATATGTTCCAAAGTGCCAGTGGCCCTGGGACTGCTTGCCCCTTAGTGTAGTCATCTCCCTTCTCCATCCAGCTCCAGTGGCAGGAGATAGGGATCCGGGGGGCTGATTCATCCTGACCTGACAGATCTCCCAGATAGAGGAGGTGAATCATCTCCCCTACCTCTGTCTTTGTTGGCCAGGGGAGGAGTCAGACAACTTGTCAGGACTAAATGGCTGATTCTCAGATAGACTCAGTTAGGTAAGACAAATTTTGCTGTGAACTCTTTACAGGTCCCAGTCCTTTTTGCTAAAGCAACCCAGATCCTGAAGACCTTTATAAAAAATATTTAGAATTAAAGACTTGCATGACACTTAATTTGGAGGAAGACCTTCCCTCCTCAGTAAGTGCAGAGGAGTCTCTCAGAGAACAGACAGAGCTGCCTAAAGCCCTGGTGAGCTTGAAGGGACTGAACTGTTGTGTCCATGGGACACTGATGTCTAATGGAGATCCTGACCTTCATCACCTTCATCACCTTCCAGTTGTTCCCCAGAAAACCAACTGAAACCCCCAGTGGCCAGTGGCATTCCCACCTACCCAGCATTTGTCCAGCTGCCACAATGATTGAGAACAAGATCAGGAATTAACAACAGGAAACAATAACTCTCAGACTAGCAACAGGAGCTGCAGTAGCACCTTACCATCGTGAGCAGAGCTGGGCCTTGGCTTTCTCCCTCTTTAACAAAAAACCTCATCTACAAAACCTTAGAATGGCTGAAACAGAGCAATTTTGCTTGAACAAAGCACAACAAACTCCATTCAGGAATCAGAACAGGCAAAGAGCAACATATCATCAAAACAAAACATCCCAATCATTTGATTAGTGAAGCTCAGATGCTCCACCTCTGCCTCAGGAGCTGCCTCAGTTGCACTTTTCTGGTGGCCACAAAAACACTGCCTGGTTACTGTGGCTGAATCCTCTGCAGGGCTCCATCACTGTCTTAGGGACAGAGACAGGACACCTGGACAGTTGTACCTGTCCTCTGACCCATCACAGAATCCCAGAATGGTCTGGGTTGGAAGGGTCCTCAAAGCCCTTCCAGTTCAAATCCCTGCCACAGGCAGGGACACCTTCCACTATCTGAGGTTGCTCCAAGCCCTGTCCAACCTGACCTTGGACACTTCCAGGGATGGGGCAGCCACAGCTTCTCTGGCAACCTGTGCCAGGGCCTCACATGGCAGGGAAGAATTTCTTCCATCCCTCGCAGGGAAGAATATCCCATATAACTCTGCCCTCTGGCAGTGGAAAGCCATTTTCCCTTGTCCTGTCACTCCATACCTTGAAAGTAATCTCTCTTCATCTTTCCTGTAGCTCCTTCAGTTACTGCAAAGCCACAGTACGGTCACCCCAAAGCTTCTCTTCTCCAAGCTGAACAATCCCAACTCTCCCAGCCTTTCTTCACAGCAGAATTCACCATCCTGTTGTTCAATCTGATGCCTCCTCTGAAAACACTTTTCCCTTCTGGGGACAGAAGGCCCCCAGCTGGGATTTAACCAGCAGAGGAAAGGACACTGAAATGGGCCAACAGACAGGCTGCAAATAAACATTTCAAAGACACTCCAGTGCTCCAAGTTTTCCTACCAAACACCCAGTGATGCAAACTCAACAAGTGACACCACTGCCTTGAAGCCATCAGGCCATTAGGAAAGACCCAGATAAATCCTTCTGAAGCCGAGGAATGCTGGTGCTCTGAACAAGCAGAGGATCTGGAAACCACCAGAAAAAGCTGCAGCCCTGTCTGTGTGCTTGAAGCACCAAAACCTTTCCTGGTTCAAGCCTTTGATGGCTGACACAGAGCTGCTTTACAGTCCCAGGGTTGTTGAAAGGAGCCCTTTGCTTTTCTCATATTCAAATCCCAGATCTGTGAATTGCTCCTTTCTGCTTTAGAGCTGATGAAAAGGAGGGAAGAGCAGAACACAGGCCTGAAATGGAGGGGAAACACAAGCACAAGTTGTCCCAGTGGACTGTGGAATGGTTTGGAGCAATTGATTCCCTGTGTACCAGGGGTCTGTCACCAATGACCAGGAGCTCTGTGGGGCGTCCAGACTCACACTGCACAAAGACAGGTACCATGTCACCTGTGCTTTTTCTGAAAATCTGCAATAATTTTTTTAGAAATCACTGTGAAAGAACTGGACCCCTTTTTTTTGCAAGCATGGAGAATATCTGGGAAGGGTGTGCAGTAGAACTGAGGTTGGGAACAGCAGCACACTTCTAATTCAAATCCCTTGATCTGCATTCCCCAGCCACATTCATGTCATTCACAGCCATGTTTTGGTGCACAGGAACAAAGATGGGAACTCCTGGATGTGCTCAGGACTTGAACTGAGTTGAGCTGTGGTGGTCTGAACTCTTCAGACAGCTTCCAAACTCTTGTGCCATTAGATATCGACCCGCAAATCCAAACTAAATCTTGTCCACTCTAAATCCCCACATAAAACAGCTGTGGGACCCTCAATCCTCCTCCTCCACTGCACTGAATCCCTTTCTAAGAGAACCAGGATCCCTCTCGGATGAGTTTCTGAAGCACTGTGACCTCTGTACATGACTGTGAGAAGTTCTTTCTGTCCAGGTCACCTCAGACCATGCCACAATTCCCAGATTAAGGAGTGTCTTACCGGGTATCCCCAGCTGCTGTTCCCTGTCTGGGTTTTGGTGTAGTAGCTGCCCCGGGATGTCCCATAGCCATAACCATCCGCTAAACCATCGTACATGGAACCTGCAAATGGAAAAAGTATGGTCAGCACAAGAAAGCATTCCTAGGAGGAAACATTCCCAGGAGAAAGCATTCCCAGGAGAAAGCATTCCCAGCAGGCCCCTTTCAGAGCACAAAGCTCTTTTCTAACACCAAGTTTAGTTATAGAAAAGTTATATATCTCAACAGGAACACAGGGAATACACGCAGCAAGGGAGCCATTGTCACTGATGGGAATTCCAGCCCTCACACCACGGACTCCCTAAACCACCTCAAGGTTTGCAGTACAAATGACCAAGTGCCATAAAACTTAAAGCAGAGGAGCAGAAAGAGTCAGAGACAGGGCCAATGTCTGATGTCATGGAATTCAAGAATCCTGGAATGGTTTGGGTTGGACCTTAAAGCTCATCCAGTTCCACCCCTGCCATGGCAGGATTACCTTCCACTATCCCAGGTTGCTCCAAGCTTCATTCAACCTGACCTTGGGCACTCCCAGGGATGGGCCAGCCACAGCTTCTCTGGACACCCTGTGCCAGGGCCTACCTACCCTCACAGGGAGGAATTCTTTCCCAATATCCCATCTAACACCGCCCTCTGGCATTGGGAAGTCATTCCCCCTTGTCCGGTCTCTCCAGGCCCTTGTAAATAATCTCTCTCCATGTTTCATGTCAGTTCCTTCAGGTACTGAAAAGCCACAATTAGGTCACCCCAAAGCTTTTCTTTAGGGCTGAACAACCCCAGTTCTCTCAACCTTTCCCCACAGGCAAGGAGTTTCTTTCCTGATCAACTTGGTGGCATTCAAGTTGTTGTATGAGAGGAACCTGATGATATTTTGTGCTACATGTCCTGGAATGTCTGACCATGAAAGACTTGTAGTAAATACAATTTTCTTCTCTGAAGGCAAAACCCTGACCCTTTCACCAGTCCACTCCATGTCTGAATCCTACAAATCCAAGTCAGCACAAGCAGCCTGAGCAAGGCTTGCTAAAATCCATCACTGGTCACTAACAAACACCATGAATAAAGGATGATCCAGTCGATTTAACACCTGGGGATCTAAACCAGTCAAACACTACAAAACCTCATTGCACTCTTTGAATTCCAATCTCGTCTCTAAAAGGTCACTTTGTCTGCCTATACTTTCTTTTCCTGAAAATGTATAGAGCTCCATCATTATTTTTGGGATGATAGAGGAATAAGTGAGACTGGATATCAGATATGTTTTTTAAAGATGCAAATATCTTGGATCAGGAGGAACCCATCAGCCGTTTTCCTATTTCTCAGCTCTTTAACCAGATTTTGGATTTACCTACCCCAGCTCTTCCAAGAGCTCTCCCAACAGTCTCTGGCACTGCAACCTTTGGATCCCTCCTAAAATTATTTTACTCAATGCCATGTTCATCACTACAAGACAAATGAAATGAATCATTCTCTTTCCACAATGGAATTCCCTTAATCCTCTTTGGATGGTCCATAAGAGTTAAGCGTGATTTCAGTTTCATTTTCAGAAGTGCTCAATAATTGTGGCATCCCAGGTCCCGTTATGAGGAAGTGCAAACCCTACACTCCAATTAACTTCCAGGGGAAGCTCTGAATGTCTAACAAAGTACAAAATCAGGACTTACCTGTCCCAACTTATGCACCTAAACTGGTGGGTAATGTCAGAAATATCCTAATCTCTGTGATTGTTTGATAAGACTCATCTCTGAGATAAACTGGATAAGCTCAACCACAAAGGCCCTGGAGCCACTCAGGTCTCCTCCAGCCACTGATCCTTGGAATAAACCTTATTTATTGCCCTGCCTGAGGCACCCAGAACCTGTTATGGTGATTTGGTTTGTGGCTAAAAATTCTTGCATTTTCTCAGGAAGATGATTCCTGTGGATGTGGTGTAAATAATGAGATTTGCTTTCTATTGTCAGCAGGACTGCACCTGGAGAACATCCTTGGATGAAGAACAGGTAACAGCCCTGCACCTGTGCAGGAAACCACAGAAGCTCCTTTTCCATAGTCTGGAGACTCAGTGGACACTGCTCCTCATCCAGATCTCCACAGCCCCAAGTACCTCAAGCACATAAAGTTGCACAGAACTTGCTGATAATGCAAGGTAGTGGCCATGGAAATGCAATGAGAGATTCAGTCATGTCCTTCACCTTGTGCTCCCTCCCCACCCTGGGATTTCCCTTCAACTCCACATCAGGACATCTGTGTTGGGCCTCAGCAGCACCAAGGCAGTGCTGGAAGTGGTGAGTTTGGTCTAAGTGATTCCCCAGGACACAGTTATTTGATAACCGTAATTCTGAGAATGAAGGTAAAGCCATTCCATGATAATTTCCTGGGAATTCCTTCTTCAAATCAGCCTCTTGTTTTCTGTAAACATCCTGTAACTGCAGGTGTGAGCACCTAGAGCATTTTCCTGAAAGAGCCGCTGATAAAAAAGGGTTCTGTGCCTGACTTTCAGGTCCCTCTGACCAGTCCTGCCTGGGTACCAAACTTTTTCTTTCAGGATCTGTTCTTGCCATGCAGTCCAGACTTTGGGGTTAGAGCAAGGAGACACCCAAAATAAGCCAGTTTAGGCACATCTGTAATTTTCCTCAATAAATTCACTGCTACGTGGCCAAATTCAGGAGATCAGGCAGTTGGTTCAAGTTTATGTTCTCCAGCGGTGGAAGGGTTGCCTTCACCTCCCAGAACTTATACATAAGAGCTTATAAACACGTAATTACACAGAACCTCAAATGTTCAAGGCATTTTCAAGTCACCCTGCTGGTTGGAGAAGATGCTTTTCCTGCCACCACTCAACTGGGATTTATTGCTTGGAGAGCACAGTCTTGAGGCCAGGGAGAACCTGGGGATTTTCTGGTGGAGGTGGCTGAAGAAAACCCAATCTTAGTGCACACCTTAGTTTGGACACCTCTGTGCTTAGTTCATCTTGACAGCTGGCTGGGAGCTGTATCTCCAGCCCTCAGGGACTGAGGAATGAGATCCCTCTTTTCAGACACTTCAAGAGTAAAGACTACACAACCTGGTCACAGATCCTTGGGATTTGGGATAAACCCAGTCAATGACAAAAAACAATTTGGGCCAGGGTGGAAACGCTCTTAGTGGAAGATGCCCCCTCGTGCTTTTTTCCAGCTACGTCCACATGTCTGTGTCCCAGCTGCTGTTACCCAAACAGCTGTTTAGGTCCATGAAGGGCCCATGTGCACCTGGGCAAACACAAAGCCAATTCAAACCACTGTACTCAGAGTAGATAACACAGAACCACAGAATCGCAGAATCACTGAGGTTGGAAAAGTCCTCTTAGATCAAAAAGCCCAACCATTTCCCCAGCACTGTCATGTTCACCACTAACCCATGTCTCAGGTGCCACACATACACATCTTTTGAACACTCCCAGAGATAGTGACCCTACCTCTGCCCTGGGCAGTTGTGCCAGGGCCTGACCACCCTTTCCATGAAGAAATTTTTCCCCAATATCCAACCTGAACCTCCTGTGGCACGGCTTAAAGCCATTTCCTCCTGTCCTGGCCCTTGTTTCTTGGGAGCAGAGCCTGACACCCCCTCCTGTCAGGGAGTTGTGCAGACCCAGAAGGTCCCCCTGAGCCTCCTTTTTTCCAGGCTGAGCCTCCCAGCTCCCTCAGCTTCTCTTCATGACAGAGGACCCTCAACAACTTGGACAGAACTGGAAAGATGTGGTAGAGCCACACAGATGAGTTGTGGTGACCATGTGGGCAGAAAACAACCCTGAAGGCAGCTCAGATTCCCCCCTCCCCAAATTATCATTTCCTCCATGACATCTCCTTTAAAACTTAGACACTTTAAAATCTCTTTTATCTTCAGTGGGACAATTCATGAGGGTAAAATCTAATTACAGCAGATAAAAAGTGCAAGACCTTGAAGCGCATCTCTGTGAGCCCCCCTACACTTCTCCCACTGCCTTCATTCCCATCTCCATCCCTGTTATCCATTATTGCAGAGCTGCCATCGAACCCAATGTTCTTGATGAATTATTTCCTTTCCTCACAGGCATCTCTCCTCTCTTGCAGCTGGCACTGGCAGGAGGAGAGCTGTGTTCAAAGTGCTGTTTTCCCAAAGCCAGCTGGACACACAGAGGCAACGTGGAGATTGTGGAAAAGGATGTCTGTTAATAAATATTAATCTGTGGCAGGGAAAGGCAAGACAAGAACCAGTCACTGGCAGTGCAGGCTTGGCAAGTTAAATCATAAACTATGCACGGCTTTAAACAATAAGGATGATTAAACATAGGAAAAACACAGGGAGAGCAGAGGCCTGTGGGAAGCACAAAACAAAGCCTGGGTGCCTTCTAGGAGAGAAGTGTCAGTGAAATCCCAGACACTGAGATTCCTGTAGGAATGACAAAACTCCAGTTCTGCCTTCTGGCCTATGAGCTAATGGGCTTGGGGATTTTTTTGTATCCCAGTAATCTAAGGTTTGTGGAAGAGTGGAACCTTTCACTGAATCACTTCATGCTGAGGGAAGTTGCAGAACTCTTCGACTTTGTATCCCCCAAATCTCCCCTTCACATCTGAGTCTTGATCCCCACCAAAGCCAGGTGGGGTCCCATCAGACTTTGGTGGAATTACTCTCCTCTTGGCCACAGACAGCACAGAAACTTCTCAATCCCAGCTCAGCCAGAGGACAGTTGAATCTGACACTCCTTGGGTGTGTCTCCTCAGTGTCATATCACTGGCAGAAATTCCCTTTAGCCAGAGGACTTTGCAGAGCAGAGCTGATGGCTATAAGGAGCTGGTTCAGCTTGGCCTGACCTTTTCCTCTGCCATGCCACTGAAATTAATTTTCCCTGGAAATGTGCATTACTCACAAATTCAGGGGGAGCCATCTAGTTTGGTATTGCCATGGGGAGAAGAATAAATAAGCCCTAGAGCAAGCCCACAGACCCAACCCCCAAGGCAGACAGACCCCACAGACACACAGATCCCATACTCCACAGTCACTCTTGGGAACAGCTGTAATTGCTGTGCTGAGCCAAGGCCCCACTGGGTCTGGGAGTATTCTGCTGGCAGCAGGTTTCTGCTCACTGTCCCACCCCAGTGCAGAGTTTGGGCCCAGATTGGCCACCTTGCCCTGGGGGACACCAGATCTCCAAAGTGGCCACAACACCTTCACCTGCTGGACTTGAAGTTACCAATTCATTTATGGTTCCATCAATCACTGGGATTCTGAGGGAGTGTGTTCCTAAAGGAACTCCAGTGATGGGATAAAACACCCTCATCCTGCTGTGTGTGTGCGGGTTCCATGCCCATCTTCTCCATCCTACACACACCAGGACATTGTTCCTGCAGCTGGGGGAAGCTCTGGGTCCTGCTCCAGTTCCAGCTCAAACCACAGCTCCAAACACAGCAACAACACCTGCTCAGCCCCACTCTGGGACTGTCTGGGAGCAGCGGGAACAAAGCACTCAGGCACTTGTCTGGGGGCTTTGGGAATTCCCCAGCTTGTGCTGCCTCTGAGGAGCATCTCTGAGAAACCCCAGGGGATGCAGGGAGCTGGAGGGTTTGGACAGGCAGAATCCATGCTTATCCTACCCACATAGCCTCTGTAGAAAAAAATAATTTTTCTCATTGGGGTTGCCCATCTGATCTTTGGTCAAGAGCAGTAAAACCCAATACCTGAAAGTAGAGCCTGACCCACTCCAGCGCCAACCAGGAGACAACCCTGGGAACAAACAGCAACTTCTCACCCTTCTGGGATTCCATCCAGGAATGCACTGGGATGAATCAGCCCCTAGGACCTTTGCTAGCCAACCGCCACGGGTAGGAACAAGGGGAAGGGGGGGCTGGGCCCCATGCTTGGAGGCAGCTCCTGGGAGTGGGATGTGACTCAGCTTCCCTGGGACACAGAAACCAGAGCTACACATCTCCACGCAATTCCCATTCCCAGATATTCCCCAAAGTGTCTGGAGGAGGGGTTTAGTTTGTTGAGCAGAAACAGGCAGTTTGGGAATGTGCTATTTTTTTAACCTTTCCCAGTAGTTTCACCTGAACTCCTCTCCAACAGGTTAATCCCCCTCTGACTCCCTTCCTTCCTGCCTATGGATCCCTCTGCCTCCTTCCCTCTCCATCCAGAGCCACTCAGCTCATCCTGCTGTGTATTTTATTTTATCAGGTCCGTCACTGTAACACCTTAAGCAATAAACCCTCCAGAGGTGGGAGGAGATTCCCATCTTCCACTTTAGTGGCAGAGGAAAGTTCTCCTTGCCCCAGCCCCCCCTCACTCGTTGGAGTCTGTGTTCACAAAAACAGAGGAAGCAGAGATTTGTTCCTGGCAGAGCCCACCTGCCCTTGCTTTGGAGCTGCTCCATTCCCTCTGTTCCAGCAACTGCAATTCCCAGAGCAGGGATGGCTCCCATGGAAGCACCACCTCCCACACTTCCCCCAACAGCCTACAGCCACCCAGCTTCTCTTGCTAATCCAGCTCCAAACATATCTCTGGACCATGGCAGCTCACCAGCACTGGATTCAGCCTCACAATGCAGCTTGGAGAAGCTGCTGGACAAGGCACAACTCTCAAAGGAGGTATCAGAGCCAGGCCCAGCTCACCCAGGAGCCCCCTCCATGCTGCTCACTCCAGACTCAGCTGAATGCTCAGTCCCAGCTCCAGCACCCCAATGGCCCCCAAAACCTTGGGATTTCCTCTCTCTGGTGGACTCAGCCAGGCCAGAGCTCTCTGTGGCTGCTGGGAAAAGCACCTCCAAGAGCCAGGAGGTTTTGCACAGAGGTTGTCACAACCCTTTGGGTTTGCAGCTTCCAGCTGGGGAAAGCTGGGCTTTACCTCCAGATCAGCTTTCTTCAGACACGAGGACAGCAAGAGAGAACAATTTACTAAGCCTTGATCCAGAGAGGAGGGAGTTTCAGCAGGACACTTGGCTGTAAGACCCAGCTGATCGCATGTTTCTGTGGCACAGTGCACAGAGATGGAACATGGGCTAAGTGGAGGGGGCTGTGAAACACCCCCACCAACCAACACCAGGGACACTTCTCCCAAATCATCTCCTTTCTACCGCTCCCAGCTGGGGTCTCAGAGACTCCACACTTCTCAGCCTGCAAATGAGAGATATGTTGGGAGTTCCAGACGTGAATCCCGAGCTGAGGTTTGTGTCCTGTGTGTGGGCACAGCCTCCAGCTCTGCACCTGCCCAGCACTCAGGAGGCAGCAAAGCCCCAGCCCCAGCCCATGGCAGGGTGGAGGAGGAGCACTTTTAGCTTTGCCCATCCATAGGAGGGGGTGGTAGGGAATTCCAGCCATGGGGGAACTTGCAGAGGAAGGATTTTCAAAACCAGATAGCTACTCCAGCTTTAGAGCCAGGGAAAAATTGGTTATAGCACTACACTGAAATGTCCAAGAGTCTCAGAGATGTGGGGCAGAGCAGCACTCCCAGGGATCAGCTCCAGCCCAGAAGGAGTTGATGCATCCAGCTCTTTGTCCTGACCTAAACCCTTCCATCCAGTGCAGGATATCTTGGCACCACCTGAGGTGATCCAGAAAAGAAGCAAAGTGATCTGTCCCCCCTCCACAAACCCCACCAAAGCACCCCAGAGCACCAACCCTGCCCCAGAGGGTGCCCCCTTGCTGCAGGACTTTACCTCGGTTTGAGTGGCCCACACTTGATGACACCGATGACTTTTGCTTCTGCCTCTTGACGGTCATCATCACCTGCTCCTGGACCCGCTGCTTGCCTGTGCCCTTGGTTTTCAGCTTGTGGTCTGAGGGCAGGGCCAGAGTGGAGCTGGCCTGGTCCTGGAAGCACTCATAGGCCAGTGCCGTTTTCAGTGGGGAGTGGAGCATGGCTGGAGACGGTGGACACAGGGACTGCACTTCGCTCACACAGACAACACAAGGCCACCGAACACCCTCTGTGCTGGGCTTAGTCCCCCAAACCCCTCCTTGCCATACGTCCCCTGGCCCAGGGTGTCTCAAGGCTGCTGCTCGCAGCTCGGCTCCCCAGCGTGTGAGCAGTCACACCCTCTGCCAGACTGGATATACAACCCTGCCTGCACACACCCACGCGCTCCCTGCCAGCCCCGGCACCCCTGGGCCACTGTAGGGCAGCTCCCCGTCCCGAACCTGCCCCCAGCCCCTGCCCAGCCCTGCGGGGATAGGGACACGTGGGGGTACCAGTGGGCAGTGGGCGAGGTGGGGGTCTCGAGGGCTGGACATGGACATCCTCACTGTGAAGGGTCGGAGTGAGGCTCTGTGGCTCTGGGTGGGAAACGGTGCTGCCTGGCTGCCAGGGGGCTGGAGCATCTCCCACACGGCTCCTCTTGGGTTCCAGTATTTCCCTCAGTCCAAACTGCAACAACCCCAAGTCTCAGTGCCAAGAGATGGCCCTGCTGCTAGGAGCAACACCACCCACAGAGCCCATTCAGATCCCAACTCTGCAAGCACAGGTTGCAAGTCCACCCTTCCAAGCCCAAGAATGCAGGATTCCTGCAGAACACCAGCTCCAGGGGTCAGGGAGGGTACTGATGAGGTCCTCTGGAGAGTCAGGGACCTCCCCCCAGAGAGGGACTTGTGTCTGAGGGACAGGCCTATGCAGAAATCAGGGCACAGTTGGGACAATCTGCACACAGCTTGGGGCAGCAGGGAGGAAAAGAGGAAACTTAGCAAGAATAGAGCTAAGATAAAATGGCTGTGCAAGAAATGACACGCCAGGCTATGAATGGGAGCAGAGAGTTCTTCCTCTGCCAAGCCACACTGCAGCAACTCGTTTGCAGAGAACCAAGCACCTCACTGCTGGTGTGACCAGTTTCAGGTCACAGCAAGTGCTGACAAAGCTCCTGCCAAGCCACAGGAGGCTGATACAAGAGGAGAGGAACAGTCTCCATCAGGAGGGAGGCTGAGGAGAGGATGCCCAGCGTAGAGGCTTCCTGGGTGCTCCAGGACCACGACCTGGGTGCTTGTGCCAACACTCAGAAGACCAGGACCCTTCGTGCTGCCAGATGGATCAGCTGTGGGAGAAAAGGTGTATGGAGTTTCTCGCCAATGAGAATCAGCAGTGCCTGGTGCTTTCATTCCCATCCATCAGGTTTTATGCTTTCCTGGTGGTTTGTGTCCCCATTTCACGTTCTGCAGGAACAAGAGCAGCATCAGAAAGCACAGAGCAGGCTCCTGGGAAAGATAAGCTTTGTGCACTGTCCTATTCTGTGCTCCAGGATGCTTCTCCCATGAAACCCAGGAGTAGAAAGCCAGGTTTTGTCAATAAGACACAAGAGTAGAGCAACTGGAGGGTATTTATTTGCCTTTGGTCCCCTCTCCCCACCTTTCTTGACACTTCACCAAAGGAAGTAGAGGCTTTACTCTGCTCCATCACCCAGCCAGCTGGGACATTAAGACCATGCCCAAACAATGCCAGCCTGGAGGAGGGGGGGGGGTGCTGCCCAGGACCGGGTGGTCGATGCTCAGTGGGATGGAGTGGATGGATGGAGTGAGTGGGTGCCCTCCTTTCCTCTACTCCTGAGCATTTCATGGGTGGGGATCAGGCTGTGCTCTCCCAGTGCAGGCAGGAGCAGTGCAGCAATGCCTAGCTGTTGTTTTCCTCTGCCCCACTTGTTTCTCCTGAAAGCTCGATATCTATGCCAAGCAGTGTTTTCGCAAATCAATGACAGGCTGTCAGCGTCAGGTGGCTCCTGCACAACAAAGTGCCAGCTCTCGCAAACCTATAATGTCACTTGGCCCGGGGCGAGGAACAGCCCTGTCCCTGTCCCCACGGGAGAGCCGCGTGTTTATCGCATCCCGTCACGGCGCTCTGGCATCTCCCGGTTTCATAACTCGCCCAAATTGCTGAGCTGGGCTGCGGAGCTTCGGCCGGGGAGCTCAGGGAGGCTTTCAGGAAACAATGGTTTCTTGGGGCGAGTTCGCACGGTTTAGCCCAAGGTAGGGAATCTCCTGGGATTCTGCAACAGGTTCCAAAACCGTATCTGGAAGAGCAGAAAGTTCTTAAACAAAGGCTTTTATTGCAGTTTTGTGCAAACTGCGATTCTGGTATCGGGCTGGGGGTGCCCCTGAGCGGGCCACGGGGAGCATCATCCCAGCCAGCCCAGCGCAGCCCCGGCACAGCAGCCGCAGAGCTTTTATCCAGCAGCGCCCCGAGCAAATTCCCTGTCTGCCTTTGTGTCTGGAGCTCACGGGTAGAGCGGGCGAGGCTGAAAGGGACGCAAAGCCCGTGCTGAATTCGGGGTGCGGTGGGCAGGGATCGGAAGGTTAATGAAATAAATGTCATTAAGGACGCGGGCGGGGTCTGGGGGCTCGGGGGTCCCGGCGCTGCCCGAGCGCGCCGAGCAGCGCATGGCGAGGCTGTGACTCACGCTCCGCACCCACTCCGGGACACGCCTTGTGCATCTGGGCTCTTCAAAGCATTTTTGCGCGAGTTCCTGGGATTCCTGCCAGCTGCCTGATCGCAATCAAAGCGCTCGCTGGCCCAATGCTGCTCCCAGAGAGGCGCAGGTTCCCTGTTTAAACTTGTCGGGCGCTCCTGAGCTGGAAGTGTCTGCGGCGCGCTCGAATTCTGCTGCGGGGAATAATTGCCCCCAGCCCTGGTGTCAGGAAGTCCAGCTGTTGGGGGTTACTTCAGCACCGGGGGTTGATCCTTCCTCCGGGTAGATGGTCGCCAGGAGGGGCAGAGGTGCAGATGCTGGCAATTTCTTACATTTCCCAGGATAATGCCATTTTCTGAGCAGTGACTCATCCTCACCCCAGCACAACTGAGACTTTCCAGAGCTTGGCAAGATTTCTGCAGGAGGGAACCTGCTTTTCAGTCTTGTGCACCTTGGTTTCAGTCTGCCTGCCTTGAAAGTGTCTCTTTTGTGTGACCACAAAGCACCATGGGAAGGGGGCAGATGGAAAGCTTAGACCCAACAGAGTAACAAGCTACAGCTGGAAGGGAACATGGAGCTGCCATGGTGAGGAAATCCAGGCAGAAGCCTGCTGAGACTTGTGACAAAGCTGTTCTTGAGCAAAACCTCTCCTCCTTGCACACATGTGGCATGAGCAGTTTTTGGGATGGTGCTGTGGGAGGACAAGAAGGCAACAGTGCCAGACAGGTCTTGGGCTGGTCCTTTGCAAAGCAGGGGCACATCTCCAGCCCCAGAGATCTCCCAGCGTGCATAGGAGCTTGGAAAGAAAGGAAATCCCTGATTTCTCCCCAAAACAAAAGGATGCCTCAGGCAGAGCAGCTGCATCTGGCCAGCTGAAAGCTTGGGCTTAATAAGGGAGATGAAAGACATGGGAACACCACTGAGGTGTTCCCTGACAGAAACATGGAACGCATGAGTGAAGAAGGGGCTGCTCCTCTGCCCAAAGCAGGACTGAACCAAGTCAGGACCCAGCTGCTCCAGACGTTGTCCAGTGGAGGTTTGATGGAGATTCCACAGCCTCTCAGGGTCTGACTGTCCTCATGGTGGCTTGTTTTTCAGGTATCTAAAAGGAATTTCCCATGTCCCATCTTATTCCAATTGTCTCTCCTCTCCCCATGCACTCCATCTTCACAGAATCCCAGAATGTATTGATTGACTTGGAACTGACCTCAAAGCTCTTCCTGTTCCACCTCCTGCCACAGGCAGGGACATTTTCCGCTAGCCCAGGTTGCTCCGAGCCCCATCCAACCTGGCCTTGGACACTTCCAGGGATGGAGCAGCCACAGCTGCTCTGGGCATCCTGTGTGCCAGGGCCTCATCACCCTCACAGGGGAGAATTCCTTCCCACTATCCCATCTAGCCCTGTCCTCTGGCAGTGGGAAGCCACTCTTCCTTGGGAATGGTCCTGTTCCTCCAGGTCCTTGTCCCACATCCATCTCTAGCTCTCTGGGAGGCTTTTTTGGCACTGAGGAGGAAGGAGCTGTAAGGCAGAGCCTTCTCTTCTCCAGGTCTACTTCCCCAGTTCTCCCAGCATGGCTCCAGAACAGAGGGGCTCCAGCCTTCGAGGTATCTCCATGGCCTCCATCCTCTCTGTCGACTCCTGTTAATTGGCTGCAGAGAGCTGAAAGATCTCTCCAAACTCTCCCTTCTCCAACCTGAGCAAACCCAGATCTCCCAGCCTTTCCTTTGTCTCCTGCTCTGCAGTCCTGACTACCTTGGGGCTGAAGGGCAGGCCAAACCCTTGTCCTTGTCAGCAGGACCTCCATGGGCTCATGTTCCAGGTTCCCTGCCTTTGCTGCCCCTTTTG
The DNA here is from genome assembly GCA_018697195.1 of Certhia americana. Taxonomy (NCBI): domain Eukaryota; kingdom Metazoa; phylum Chordata; class Aves; order Passeriformes; family Certhiidae; genus Certhia; species Certhia americana. Next base: position 6,684,562 of record JAGMWU010000028.1, read on the forward strand.
GTGGGAAGCGGCACATATAGGGGACAGGGGGACACCAGTCAGGAGACAGGGGGGACACTGGGTTGGAGAACACCCTTAGAATTCAGTGCAGAGGCCTGACAGCAGCTCCAGACTCAGCAGCTTCCTGGCTGAAGACACAATCCCTCTGCCCCTCCCTATGCTTGGACATCCCCTGAAGAACAGGTCCCACCTCTGCTGAGCAACAGCATCACAACTCTGAACTGCTCAAAGCTCCAAGGGCTGTGCAGGCCTGACAGCAGGGAAAAAAGCATGTGGTCAGCAGGGAAAAAGGGATATGGTCAGCAGGTCACTCTGGAAACACGCATCAGGACTGGTCGTGCAGGCCCCAGGCAGGGGGGAAGGGAAGGCCCCAGGGAGGTGCCCTGGGAGGGGAGGATGGCAATGGAGCAGGAAGGATCTCTGCTTCCACTCTAGGACAAGGCCAACCCACTTAGTTTTCATCTCCTTGTGTCCCCACCTCACTTGAGGAGCCTCTCCAGAACAGGCCAAGGAGCGGCTGCTCTCTCCCATATCTTCCCAGTCCTCTCTGCCTGGGCTGTTCCCTTGTCAGGGGGAGCTCCCCCTGCTCTGTCTCCTGTCCTGGTTCTGGGAAGGAGCTGCACTGGGGGGAGATGCTGCATACCCAGACTCACCTGGGGACCCTGCTGGCAAAGCCCCTCCTTGCTCCAGACCTGGCCCAGCAGCCCAAGGGCAAAGCCTGAAGGTGAAGTTTGAGTCTGGGAACAAAGACCCAGATTGAGCCCCAGGACACTGCACAGAGAACCCAGCTCAGGATCCCTGGAGCTGGCCCTGTCCCAGGGACTTCCTTGGTGCCAGTGACATCACCATGGCAGGGTGTGACATTCTCAGAGAAGACGTGGGAGGACGTGGTGCAAGGAGGAACTCCTTGTGCTCATGGCACAGTCAGGGGGTGCAGCCTGTCCTTGGGGCCCAATTACCCGGGATCACTGCAAGAGCCTTGCCTTGAAAGTGGGCCCTGCTGGGAGGTCAGTGTGGGAGGCTGCTCTGAGTGTCCAGGTCAGACATGTGCCCTGTGCTGGTCCCCCCTCAGGCCTGGAGTCTTGTGGCTGCCTATGGGGACATGCCAGCCCCTTAGCAGGGTTGTGTCCCCATGACAGGGCTGCCAAGTGGCACTGCCATATTTGTCCTGTCATGGGGAGGAGCAGAGCACTGGGATCACAACTTTGCAGTGATGCCATCTCCAGGCCAAGCCTCCTGCCCTCCTAAATTCCAGGAAGATTTTTCTGCCACTACCAACACAGGTCAGTCCTTGCCAGATGAAAACATTTGGCTGACCCCATGCCTCCAGTGTCCTGGCCCCAGCACTGCCCAGCACTGCTGCCCACCAGGATGTGCAATGGCAGATGAGTATCACTGAATTCATGATCATCCCCTTCTCTGGAAAAGCAGCTGCTCCAGGACTTTGCCTCTCCATCCTCCTTGCTGTCTGCACTGGGAAGGCTCCAATTCCTGCACAGCACCTGATTTCTCCCTGAGGTGGGATGCACCAGGCTGTGCTGATGGGGACCTTTCTCCCTCTTCATGCATCCTGTGGCATCCCACTGCAATCCCTGAGGAGTCACTGCTGCTGTGAGGAGCCCGGCAAAAATGAGGAGAAGATTGTTGAGAAGAGAGCACAGACAGATTCCAAAGTTACTCCCAGAACCAACTGAGCAGTACCAGACTTCCACCAAGGAAGGCTCTGGATGCCAAGCCTGTGAGCACCATTCTGGGGTCACTCACAAGGTGGGACACACAGAGAAGGGCTCACCCATGAGCCTCATCCTCCATCCCACCCCACTCCAGCGGCCAAGGGGTCCTGTGGCGCTGGGGGCAAACCCAAGGAGGAGGGGATGAAGACAGCACTGGTTGCCAAGTGTGGGGAGGAGCTGCTTCTCCCAGATTTTATTTACTCCTTTGGCACCCACTGGAGGGAAAGACTTTGGTGATAACAATTCCAGAAGGGAAGGATGAACGGGGTAACCTGAAAGCTCATTCTGTTTTCTAAATAACCACTGAAACCCTGTTAAATAAAAACTACTCTGAACCACTCCATAGGTTTATGTTACTGACACGATTACTGAAGGGTATCTTTTATTTTAACACTGAGACTCAGAACCAGAGATTAGAGATCACATTTGAGGACAATCAGCATGGCCTGCAGAGGTTCTCTCTTTCATTCCTGCTTTCCAGGAACAGTCCATCCTGGATTGGCTTTGCAAGATGGACAAGTATCCACATGTTCACCTTCAAACTGAACAGGGTAACACAGATTTTCCAAGAGAATTTATGAACTGGCACCTGAGCCATCGTCAGGGAACAGTGCTAGAGACGAGCAAGGAGCTTCCCTGATATCCAAGGGGGCATCCAAGCATCCAAGTCATTTCTGCACACTTGGTGCTGATTTCGCAAGTCCCTTTTGCCAGGTCTGTCCTTGCAAAATCCTCTCTGGATTGGAAATGTGCTGAAGCACCAGGCTGAACTTCTGCAGTCCTGTTTCTGTGTGTGAGTGGAGGTTGGGCTGCACTGGGAAGTTGAGCACTGCCAGTGCAGCCCCTCTCCCTGTGGCTCCACATTTCCAGGGTGGATACTCCAGGCTGGGACAGCCTGACTGGGCTCGGACCCCTGGCTGGAGGTGCTCAGGGCAGGGCAGGTGTGTCCTCTCCTCAGCCTGGCTTTAGGGATTTATTTCACCTCCCAGGCACTTGGCTGAGCTCCTGCTCCACATCCCAGCAGCTCCAGGCACTGCAGAGACAGCTGGTGACACTTGCTGGCAAATCCAAAGGGGAGCCAGAAGCAGAAAAGGAATTTGATCCTCAGGCAGAGTCTGATGTTTGACCATGGCACAAAGCTAAGGAGAAGAGGATGCTTATGCTCCAGAGTGCATCCCTGCCCTCCTGCCACACATCTCTGATCAGAATGGAGAAGACTGATCAAGTCATCTGTGCAGGAATGTCCTACACAGCCTTCTCTTGGGGCAGGGAAAGCTGGTGGTGCTTGGGCCACACTCAGCTTCCAGGCTGCCAAAGCTAAGGAAGAATTGTCATTGTCAGGGGACATCTCCCTCTCTTGTGTTTTCTGCAGGATACAACAAGCTCCACGTGTGGGAACTGTCAGTGCCCTTCAGGTCAGAGAAATTAGGAAAGGTTGGAAGGACTTGGGAGGTCCTGAGCCCTGCTTCATGTTCAAAGCAGGGCTCAGTGCAAGGCCAGCTCAAGTAACTCCAGTCCTTGCCCCACTGAGTTCTCAGAGAAGATCCCATCCCAAGGCTGCACAGCTCTCATGGGAAAAGCTTTTTTCTTATGGAAAGTTGTCCCTGTTGCAGCTGCTGCACAGTGTCACTTGTCCTTTTCCAGATCACCCTGCAGGAGGACTCTGGGCCTTCCCCAGAGGGACAAGGAAACCTCTGGGGAATCTCTGAGGAACTTTTGGGGAACCTTTGCTTCTCCAGGCTGGAGTCACCTCCTCACTCAGCCCTGGGTTTGGTCTCCTCTGGCACCAAAGGTCTTCCCTGAGAAGGGAAAAATGGGGGTTTAAGCAAATTGACCAATAACTCCATGGACTTAGGGAGAATCTCCATGCACAAACCAGGAGTGAACATTATGCAACCAAAACTGGCCAAGTAGAGCCATTATAAACTCCAAACTCACAACAGCCAGGAAACCCTGCAAATCCCCCCTTTGAGAGGAGGGGAATGAGGGGCCTGACAGCAAAGCATGGCTGATTCAGGGGCTGATTCAGTTTTTTGCCATTCCTGCAAACTCAAGGCTCCTGCTGGGCAGTGCAGCCAAGGCTGCAGAGGAGATTCACCCCTTCTGTGGCATCAAGGAGCAAGTTTTCTGTGCTTTAAAGACAGTGCAGCTGCTGAGGTTGGAATACACAGGTAATTGCATTAAAATTACCTCATTAGGGACTGCTCTGCTGTTTAGGGGTGGCTGAAAAGGAAATCTCATATTTCTTCTGCAGATCAAAGTGCCTCATGCTCCTCCTGTAATCACACCAGACTGACATTTGTCCAATGTTTGCTCTGGAGAACCAGGGAGGTGGTTTCTGGAGTGATTGAATAGCAGCTGTCTTGAATGGGTTTTAATCTCCGATTTCACTTGATTTGACAAAATACAATAAAATTTAGAGCCTTCTGGGCAGAAATGGGTTTTAATGCAAGTTTTTGAGACACTCCTACTCCATATTTCACTTAAGGCCTCATGTCTTGGGAATTTCCTGCCCTTGTGGGAAGCTGAACAAGAGAGGAAAGAGCCCCTTGCGGCAGCCCAGCACCAGCTTTGGGAGGAGGGATCCTCCTTGGGAAGAGAAACTACTTGTTCTTGGCACAGCACATGGCATCCAAAGCATTTGTCCTGGCCATGGGAAGGGAAAGAGAACAAATCTGCAACTAGGACACTTTTTCAGCATTGGCCAGGATGAGAAATCCTGTCCCAATAGCTGGGACAAGGAAGCACTGACCAAAGGGACCCTCACCCACCCCAGGGTGTCCTGAGGGTCTGCCCTGCTCAGCAACATTGGAAGAGTCATCACAAGAGGCACAGAGACTGATCAGGGCTCCTTGGGTCATCCATCATCCATCCATGGATGGGCTCCCAGCCATCGTGCTTTGGGACATCCCTCCTCAGAGCAGGTTGTGTCCACAGATACTGCTCTCAGACCCTCCTGGTGGCCTGTGACATAATTATTGTTCTCAAAGGGTGTTTTCCTGTGTCAGAAACAACTGGAGGGAAGATAAGGTGGGTTTTTTACAGCACAAACCCTAGGCTTTGTCCTGGAGAGAGCTGGGTGGAACAGCTCAGAAAAAGCTGGAGAGGGAGCTGGTGGTGGAGGAGCCTGGGCTAGACTGGAGCTGCTCCCTGAAGCCTCCCTGCAGCACAGGGATACCAGGACAGGGCCATCACACACTCGAGGCACCTGCAGAGGATCCAGTGTGGGACAGTTTTCTCCAAGGTCCACAGAAACCCAAAAAGCTGCTGAAATGGCCTGGGCAGCACCACAGCACCTTCCCTCAGTGCCTGGCCATTCCCACAGGGAACAGGAGTATCCTAAAGGCTTCATATGCTCCAGGGGCTTCACAGACAGTGTTGCCGTGTGGGTAGGAGGCTGCACCTGAACTCTCTCCTCTCCTGGCTGCTGGGGAGGGTTCATGGTTTGAACAGTTCCTGGATTCTTCCTTTCCCTGAGAAAGGGAGTCTCAGGGGGAAAAAAGGAGCAGTCGATGATTTGAGGCAAATGCCTTTTACCCCATGGAGCTGCTGCACTGGAGCCTTGAAAGAGAAGACAGACACAGTATCCTACACTGGAGCAGGGAAAGGACCTGGAGACTTTTTGTGGTTTCCTCCCACCCCTGACCATTCAAATCCTGCCCTTCCTCAAGCACCATGAGATTCCCTCCAGCACAGAGGGTCAGAGCCAGGACAGTGGCACCTCACAGCAAAGTCAGGGGGTGACAGGGAAGCTCTGGACACTGCCCTGTGATCAGTTTGGATTTGGCCAGCCATGCCTGTGGTCCCTGCTGGCTCCTCACACGTGCCCAGGGCTCAGCTCTCAGGGCAGGGAGGAATGGTCAGGTCAGACACCACCAGGCTGCCCAGGTAGCAGCAGGTCGAGTGCTAGCCACAATTCCTGCTGCCCACAGGTCCCAGGACCATCGGCGTGGGACTGCCTCACATTTGGGATCTTGTCAAAGGCAATGAGCTGCTTTCTGGGCACTTTTCCAGAAGGTGGCACAGGTGGTGGTGCAGGCCTGCTGAGCCAGGTGCCCTCTCCTCAGCTTGGCTCCCTTTGGACAAGGCTCCTGGAGCTGTGAGGTCCTGGCTGGACAAGTTCTAAAATCCAGCTCTCAGCTCCTTCTCCCAAACACGTGTCCCTGTAATAGAGGAGTTTATCCTCTGCTGGAATGAAGCAACTCAACCCTCCCCTTGCATTGCTGAGCCTTTCAAGCACCCTTTGATAAGCAGTGCGAGCGTAGCTCCCTGGGCATTGCCACATCGCCTGGCGTGCTCTGCCCTGCCAAAGATGAGTTCCAAGCTGGTTATAAATTAGGCACCACGCTCGGCTTTCATCTGCTCCCCGAGCAGCGGGGCGGGGGCGGAGGCCACACCAGGGCAGAGGAGCAGGGCGTGGGCAGGGGAGAGGCAGGACCAACCAGGCTGGGGGAGCAGAACCCCCACAGCCCCTGCCAGCCCTGCAGTAGATGGGGGGGCGGGGGGAGGTGGCTGCTGCAGCCAGCGAAAGGGCTGAGCTCTGGGGGACAAGGACAGCAAAGAAACCTGGGGTTCCCTGAGCAGTGACAGCAGCAGGAGCAGCACCAGCTGCAGGCAAAGAGGGAGGAGAAGATGGGGAAGGGTCTGGAGGGGAAATCACGTGAGGAGTATTTGAGAGCAATTGGTTTGTTCAGCTGGAGAGAAAGAGCTGAGGTCAAACGTTAGGAGGCACTACAGCTCTGTGAGCAGGGACAGGACCCAGGGAAGGGCTGGAGCTGTGTCAGGGGAGCGATCTCAGGGAAAGGTTTTTCCCCCAGAGGTGCTGGGCACTGCCCAGGTTCCCCAGAGAATGGGCACAGCCCCAAGGCTGTCAGAGCTGCAGGAGCATTAGGACAATGCTCTCAGGGATGCAGAGGGTGGGATTGTTGGGGTGTCTGTGCAGGGCCAGGGATTGGACTGGATGATCCTTGTGGATAATTCCAACAGAGGAGATTCTGTAATTCTCTGTGACAGCACTATGCCATGAAAAGGACCACACAGAGGGCAGGTGGCTGTAAACAGACAAAGAGGGGAGAAGGGCAGAGCTGTGGGCACAGGAAAAAAAATGCTGCACAAGCCACCATGTATGGAACCTCCAACTACTCCAAGGTCATCCTGGAGGGAGTGGAATTGTCCAGACTGGAGCTTTGGGCCAGGTCAGAGCAAGGCTTCCCTGCACAGGAGCGAGGAAATGAGAGGAAATGTCATGTGCAGAGTAACAGAACTTCCCAGGTCAGAGCCTCTGGGTCTGTCATGCAAATCTGCATCTGCTGCAGAGGCTGAGCCTGCTCAGGGCAAGGAGGAGCCCAAGTCACTGGAAGGCTGTGGGAAACTAGCATGAGCCACTGCAAGCAATGGCAGTTTGCTGCTCCCAGTGGTTTTGTTCATGTTTCATTTCACAGACTCCCAGAATAGCTTGGGTTGAAAGGGACATTAAAGCTCATCCCATTCCACCTCCCGCCACAGGCAGAGACATCTTCCACTATCCCAGGGTGCTCCAGGCCCTGTCCAACCTGGCCTTAGACACTTCCAGGGATGGAGCAGCCACAGCTTCTCTGGGCATCCTGTGATGCCCTCACAGGGAGGAATTCTTTCCCAATATCCCATCTAACTCTGCCCTCTAGCAGTGTGAGCCTCCACAGAACTCCTGTCCTGTGCAGGAAAGGGAGGCCAGCTCTGAGGGTTCACACCAGGACTCCCAGCCAGGAGGGCACAGGAAGGCAGCCGCACCCCCATAGTGTCCAAACCCACAGGAACAGAGAACAAGGACTTGGAATGTGGTAGCAGTAGCTTCCCCCCTTGGGAACATCATCCCTGCACATGGAGGGCTCCAGGGAGGGAATGGCAGCCAGTGCAGACCCAGGGCCAAGGGTCAGAAAGAGGCTCCATCGTGTCCCCATCTTGTCCCCTGCCCATCCTGTCCAGGTATGCTGGAGAAGGAGACCCTCTTCCTGTCACTTCCCATGAACAAACCAAGCAGGCCTGATCCTGCAGAGGGGGTGCTCCAAACCCTGCTCCCAGCAAGCCATGGAGCAACCCAGAACCCCACTGGGCTCCCATTCTTCCTCCCCAGGAGGGCCACATCCCAAACCAGACTCCTCCAGCACAAAGATCCCTCTCTGAACAGACATTTCCAGGGTGGGTGTTACAGGAGCCTGGGGCTGGGATCACCTCACTGAGGAATAGACAGTGCTGTACAATGAGTGCCAAATTAGTCCCTCTCATGTGGCCTAAGCAGCTGCCCCAGGACTGCTCAGGAGCCCTGCTGGGACAGTGGTATTTAAATGTCTTCACCAATGCCCCAGGAAGGGATCTCTCAGCAGGTTTACAGCTGCCAGGGCACCCTCAAGTTTACAGCTGCTCCTGTCTGAATCTCCTCAGCTAGGAAGGAAGAGCTCCAGATGAGTGATGCCAATGTCAGCTCTTAAACGAGGCTCATGGGCACTCAAGTGTCTCTAGTCTCTGAAGGAGCTGAATTGCAGTGCTTCCCGCACAGAAAACCCCCTCTCAGGTAGACCAAGGGAACTCCGCAGTCCTGCAGCACCACTCCCTGGAGAGGAAGGGATGGGACGGGCTGTGCAGCCAGGGAGGAGCTGCTCCAAAGGCTGCACTCCCTGCTGAGCTCTGCGAGATACAGAGGCATCCGTATCCTCTCCTGCAGCATCTGGATCAAGGAGATGGGTGCAAAACTCGGCTGCCAATGCTCCAAACGCTGCCGAGGGTCAATTCAGACCCATCTCACTCTGCCAAGAGCTTGGGCTGTGGACTCCTGCAGCCACAGAGGAGTTACCCTTCCCAAAGGGATAAGGACACAAATTCTCCCTCAAGGGCTGCTTGGGGACTGACACCAACACAGTCAGGGCCTGCCTGGGAAGGACTCCACACTGTGGGATGCACTGAAGCTCTCTGGGACAAAAGGCTCCCCGAAGACACGAGCACAACTCCCATCCTCACTCCTGCTCCCAGCAGAACCAGACCAGCATCCAAACTCCTCCTGGATGCAGCAGCAGCTTCTTCCAGAAGCGTTATAAATTACAGCCCTCAGGATAATTTTAATCAATTCATTTATTAGATATAAGGCAAATACAAAGCAAGCAAACAGACCTGGGTGTACCAGGGAGTCACTGCTCCACCAATGGCACACAACTTAGTGCAGCAATTATATTTATTGAGTTTCTAGTTTCTATTTCCTCAGAGCCCCCTCCTGTTTCTCTGTGGCTGTGCCTGCTTGGTTGGTTGTTAGGTTGTTGTTTCAGGAGGAGGGCTCTTTTTCCTCTTCAGTGTCCTTTTTCTGACCTTTGTTTTACATTTGTGTTTAAGTTATATTCTTACAAAGAATTTCTTGGCTATACATTTCGCAAAAGCAGCTATGTCTTGTGATACATCTTTTGCAAGCAGCTTATAATAGTTTTGCTTCATGCACAATTTTTACAAAAGCAATTATAATTTGTACTATGTCTACAAAAAATGGTTACTATTTACAATAATTTGTAAAAGCAAATACATAATAGCTAAAGTCTACTGTTATTTAACAAATAAACCCAAAGATGCTAATACATAATGGTGCTGTAAGGTCTACAAAATATATTTTGTGATTGGATAACTAAAACTATCCTGTTATTCTGATTCCATGCCTTATTTGTCTTTCCTTCCTTTGTTTGCCAAAGGTTATCTTTATACTGATCCCATGCAATAAAGCTGTATTGACATGAATCACACTGACATTTCTCACAGAGGGGCTCCACCAAGAGCTGAGTCTCACAGCTCTGAGCAGCTCTGTCCTGGAGAGAAGGGACTGGGATGCAAAACTGAACAGGGCAAACACATGGACATGGACCTTCCCAGCACACGGAGACCTGCAGAGGGTGAGGAGACACAGCCTTGGTCACTGTGCTGGACGGAGAAAAGCCTTTCCTAAGCAGAGCCTAAGAAGGGAAAATCAACAAGAGAAGAAGGTCCTGTGCATTGATGAGTGAGATTTTAGCATTCAGAAAACAGCCTGGAAAACCCCGGGCAGACTTGATCTTGCTCTCCAAGTCACCAAAGATCAGATGGAGTCCAAACAAAAGAATTCGGGGAGGTGGGGGGAGGGGGAGGAGGATTGGTGCAAACAATCAAACCTCAAACAACCTCCTGCCCAAGAGGCTCCTATGTGAGGAGCTACTTCCCGCCCCGACAGGATCCACCCTCACTAATCAGGGGCTGAGAGGGGATTTTGCAGTAATGCAGCTGGAACCTGTTCCCCAAATTGTCCATGCCAGGCTGGCACAGCCACTGACCTCAGCAGTGACACCAAACCCAGCCCAGGAACACGGGAAAAAAGTCCCAGGACTGGCAGAGGCACAGCTCAGCATATTACAGCACACCCTATCCTGCACGGGGTGTGAGCCCCAAGCTCAGCCCATCCCTCCCAGCTCAGGGACAGCTCATCCCTCCTCACACAAGGACTCCCGAGTGCCAGCAGAGGGACACAGCTGGGCCACACCCCAGCAGCACCACTGGGACCTTGGTGACAGGGTCAGGGTCTCTAGGATATCCTTTGGCCGGTACAAATAGTTCCTGGAACAAGGAGCAGCAGTCTCTCAGAGTCACAGAATCGTAAAAAGATTTTAAAGATCAACCAGTTCTACCCCCCTGCCATAAAGAAATACCTTCCACTAGACCAGGTGAAAAAAGATGAAATAAACATTCAAATTACCAAAAAAAAAAAATAAAAATTATATGTTAATAATAACCACTAAACTGAACTAAGAGCTGGAGCTGCTGGATTGGACCCAACACACAGGGGAAGCTTCCTTTTATTTTGACAGCAAATAAAACAGGTGGACAAAGAGCAGCTGAGGAGATGTTGGGGACAGAAACCAGAACCTGGCAGCCAGTGAAAAGGGTCCTGTCCACCCTGTCCCACCTTCGGCAGTGCCCATGCCCTGCTGGGTGTGCTCCCAGCTGTGCCCACACCTTCCAGTCCCTTCTCTGGGAGAGCAGGATGGTAGGACAGGTGCCACCTTCTGCAGCAAAGCGTGGCAGATGAAACCCCGCAGCAGCTGCCCGGGCAGGATATTCCTGTTCCCACCCCAAACCCATTATCCCTCCCCTGCCATGAAGCCGGGCATTTCCCCTGGGATGTGCTGCTGAAGAGGAGCTGGTCCCAGCCATGTCCTAGTCCTGCTCAAAAGGGGGTTCCCCACAGCGGCTGGTGTGCAGGGGACACACAGACTATCCCTGCCTGAGGCAGAGCTGGAAGCGGATCCTCTGATAGGACGCACACCCCCTGTCTCTCTGGGCTACACGTGGATGCTCCCAGGCCCTCACCCCATCACCCTGGGAAGTGGGAGCTGCCCTGCTGTGACCCCCTGCCTTCTCCCCACACCTGACCTCCAAGCTGGAAAATTAAGCTGCCAGTGTTGAAAGGAGGACAGCTAGACCCTGGGAAAATTCTGAGCTCTCTGGGCGAGGAATGAACTCATCCGTGGGTGGGGAAAATTCTACATCTGTTCCCCTTTGCACTGGCCAAAAATTTAATGCATTTTCCGCCAGCAAAGGGGGAATATGCCCTGTCCCCAGACTGGACCTAATGCCCAGGACCGGAAGCATCCCCAATATTTAGCCACAAACTGGGTGTAGAGCAGGTCCTGGAAACGGTGCTGAACCCGAAGCCAAGGAGCTGCAGCGGTGCCCCGGCCCGGGGGATGCTGCCGCCCGCCCTTGTCCCAGTGTAGCGGCGGCGCGGAACAACCCCCGCTATTCTCCCCCGGCAGGTATCCCCGCTCCACGATGAATTCCAGGAGATACCGAGGGTGCTCCGGCCGCTCCAGCGGCAGCACGGAGTTCTGGGGGAGTTCGAAGCGCTGCCGGATGTGTGTGAGGTCGCAGCAGCCCCAGGAGAAGGCCCCGAGGAGCGGCACCATGCCCGCGGGCACTCGGTGGCGGTGGGGGAATGGCGAGGGCGGTACCCTCGCCCAGGGGTGCCCCGTGCCCGGCCCCAGCCGTGCTTGGGCACTCCCAGCCCGCTGACGCCGCACCCGCTCCCCCCGCGGTCACGGGGCTCCTCTCGCTGCCGCCCCACGCCCGAACCGCCACCTTTGTCTGCTTCTCCTCTTCACTGTTGTTTTCCCACCCTCTCACCGCTCCCCGGCGGTACTCTGCTTCCCCAGGCACGTCTCGTCCCGCGCTGCCGCCGCTCCCTCAGTGACCGGCCGGTGCCCGCGCCTTTCCTGGGGCCAGAGCAGCGCTCGCTGTCTGAGCAGCCTCAGGCAGGGTCGAAGGACGCTCCGGAGTCACAGACCGAGCAGTCGGGTCCCGCCGCCCCCCGGCTCCGCGAGAGAGCAGCCGAAACAACCACCCACCCTGCTCCTGGGCGCCGCCATTTTGGCTCAGGCCGGGGGGGCGCCTCCATTGGCTGGCTCAGGGAGGGCCCTGAGGATCGACCAATCACCGATGGCATTGGCGTGATGGACGTGTGTGAGCTGCCGCCCTAGCGGGCGGGAGAGACCATCTGCGGGCAGTGCTGGGGGTGCTGCGGTAAAGCCCCGCTCCGGGCTCGGGAGGGGGCGCGGGCCGGTGGCGAGCGGAGGCTCCGTGCTTTGGCCTCAATCGCAGCCCCAGAGCCGCGGCCTGGCCTGAGGGGGAGGACCCCGAGTCCCATCCCAGTGCATCCCCTGCCAGGGGCCGGGACACCGTCCGTACACCAGGGTGCTCCCAGCCCCGTCCAGCCCATCAATGGGGAGTCACGAACATCGGCTCTTCCACCCTGGAGGTGATTCCCCGCAGGCGATCCCACTGCGGCTGGAATCGAAGCTCACAAGGTAAAGCAGCAGCAGAGGATTTGCTGCAATTGGTGCAGACATCTCAGCAAGACTTGTAGGAATCTCCTGCTCCTGCTGTGCCCGGGCTTCCCGATGTCCCTCAGCTCCAGTTCCAATTTCCATCAATCTTGGCTGTTGTGCTTATCAGTCAAGAAACAAATCTTCCCTGTGGTGGTGAGATCCGCCTCCCTCCAGCCCTGCAGGAGGAGGAGGAGGAGGAGGAGGAGCTGCTGGAGCAATTCCAAGAGGGATGACCACGTGCAGCAATCAGATGTGGAACTGCGGCAGGCAGGAATCCAGGAACTGACTGGGATTCCTTCTCCAGAATAAACACGGACTCGAGGTAGATTTCACTGAATTGTGGTTTAATTTGATTGTCTACAGCTGCTACATCTGTACAACATTGTACAAAATGTAATCCCAAAGAACATTCCAGCCCCACAGCTGTGTTTGGCTCTGCTCTCTCCTGTCACAAAGTCCCCTTGGTGCTCTGGCTGTGACACCCTCTTACAGCCACTAGAACATTTTGCTGTCCAGGCCCAGTGATGGGAACCCCTGGCCATGGCAGGAGGTCCTTGGGGGTCCCTCGTGTTTCTGGTCAGACTGGAAGGATTTTTCACCTCTTTTTGCACAAGGCAAAGGGCTCCCAGCAGTGCCATGACCAGGGGCAGTTAGGATGCACGGGTGATGCTGGGGGTGGTTCAGGACTAGCACAGCCTTTGTACAGCACATGCTGTGGGTTTTGGGAGTTGCTATGCTCACACACTGCTTGTAGACCTCCAGTCCTTCCCACCAGTACATTTGCACTGGGAATTTCACCTACCCCATGCCAGGCTGGTCTGAGATTCCATCTCCTGCCCAGACAAAATGAGCAGGCAAATGCTCTTTTTAACTTAGGGCTTAGGGAAGACAATCTACTTAGCTGCTACTGGTAGTAGAATACATGCAGAATTGCTTATGCCAGACTTGAGAAACCTGCAGAGAGTCACATGGAATCCAAAGTGATAGTTTTGGCTTGAAAAAGCGTATGTGCAAGGACCAGAGGTCCCTGATGTCCAGAAATGTCCTTGTTGCAGGTGAGTGGTGTGGCAGGATGGCCTCTCTCCACAGAAAGTTTCGTTTTGGCCAATTATTTTTCCTCTCATCTTCTGTGTTCCTGAAGCTTCTAAGCTGTGTTTTAAAGGTCTCATGGAAAGCCTGATCATAAAAAAAAAAAAAACAAAAAACAGTGCTCTTAAAGCTTTTTTTCCCCCAGTATTGAAGATAATGCAGTATCATGTTCAAAGTGCAGTTACTGGATCTGAAAAATAATGCCCTTGGACTGTGAAGAACATCTGACAATAAATGCACAGCCTTCATATGGACGAGTCCTCACCAAAACCTTCTCAACCTCAGAGCCATGCAGGGATGTTCTCAGCAGGGCCACACTACAGGGAGGAGTCTGAAAGTGAGAATAAGAGAGAAGCAGCTCAGGGGTGTAGTGAAGGAGAACAGAAATAGTCTGAAAAGCTCCCTAGGAAGGGGAGTTAAAATGTTACAGGGCCTAAAAGTCTACAAGAGGGTGACAGGGGTTTAACTGACCTGTTTTGCCACTCCCATATTCCCAGCGAGGTATTTTGCATTTAAAGAAAAATATTTGACTCCAAGTAAAGGGTACATCATGGGGTACAGTCACCATCAAAATTTATTCATAAGTATATCCCAGAATCTATCCCCAGCCAATCCCACTGCCCTTCCATCCAATCAGGATCCCAATGCCTCTCACCATGTCCCTCTCTTTCTTCCCTTTTTGTTGACTTTGGCCAAACATCAGCTGTTCTCTCAATGCTCTCCTCACCTGGCACATTTGCCATGGTTTTTATTCTGCAGCTCTACAGTAGAGAGAGATCTAACCTTGATATTATCCTACCTAATGAAGATGGGATTGTTCTTTCTAAAAAATTTCCTCAAGTTCAGCCAAAACCTCTGGCTCATGTAGAAAACACTTGTCTTTTTCCATCTGCCTTTTTATTTCCTGTTCTGTTTGGTACTTGATCATGAGTCCCATGATTAGGAATTCAGAAAAACAGCCCAAATGTACCATTGCTTTGTCAGCAGGTGGAGCATTTTTGAGGCCCTGAGCAGTAGTGACACCCCTGGGAAGCAGTTACCTTTGATGGCAAGGAAGGCTTTGCTGAAGGCACGACCCACTTCATTGCTGGCTTCCACCATGTACTCCCCCTCATCTTGCTTGGTGACCCACAGCACCACCAGGGAGCACACTCCGAAGTCATTAGTGCAGAAGTAGTTGGGATCTCTGGAGAGGTCTCTGCTGTCCTTGTACCATGTGATTTTTGGGGGGGGATGGCCTCCAACGGCGCAGCTCATGTGACATTCACTGCCTGTCACCACCACGTGGGACTTAAGCGGCACCAGGAACCTTGGGGGCTGGTTCTGGTTAACTCCTCTATATTTCTGTGCTTTCACTTGAAATTCAGCTGTGGAAAATGAACCAAATGAACACAGATACTACTCCCAGCACTGCAGGGTTTGCAGGAGTTTGTGGAGTGTCTGGAATTCGGCAAATTACCAGAGATCCCATGCACCTTTGGATTGTAACCTTTGCTGCTCCTCAGAATTACTCAATATTTAACTTTGAAGTCAGAAACTTTGGTTTCTACAATACTAAAGCCTTAGATTTTGCTGGGAATTCATTTTGGAGCAAATTGCATGTCATAAAGGCTGGGAATGAAGGGTCTGTCTGCGCAATGTCTCTAAAGAAAGGACAAAACCTTCCCTGCCCAGCTGGAATTCCTCAGAACATCTCTGTGCATTCCTGTTCTGGGCAACTGAATATTCCCAGGAGTAGAGACCCATTTGAGTGTGGGGTGTTAGAAGCAATGAAAGAAACAAAACACAACATGGAGAAATACTTGAAAATGTTTTACCCTTTTTTTTCCAGATCCTCCAGGGCTCCACAGTCTCTGATGGATCACTGGCTCCCAGGTCATTTTTTGCCACAACCCTGAAGTAATAATCTCTGCCTGGGACCACCCTGGTGAAGGTGAACTTGTTGTTGTAGATCAGGTCCCCCAGCACCTGCCACAGACCCTTCTGGGATTCCCGTTTCAGGACAGTGTAATACAGGTTCTTCTCCCACTGCTCGGATGCTGAGGGGTCCCAGGTCACTGTCACTGTGTTGGGCACATTCTCCTCCAGCCGGATGGCTCCAGGGGGCTGAGGGATATCTGCCAGGGGAGGGCACACAATGTCATTGCTGTAGGGACAGTGGCACAGAACCCTAAAAACTTAAGAGTCTGTTGCATGTCTGGGGCTCAGTAACCATCCTGGTCACTGGAAGGGACAAAATTCCATTCCTTCTCCAGGCACACATAGCATTTGCTATGAACTGAGCTGCTGCTGCAGTACATCTGCACTTGCTGAGCAGCAAGAACAGGGTGGTACAGCTGAGCAGCTTCCCCTCCTGGGGTCACAGCTGGGAGAGCTGTGCTCAGAGTCCCACAGCCTGTGCTGACCTCCTGCATTCACTCTGGAAGGATAGGTTTAGTCAGTGGATTGCTCTCTCCTGCAGACAACTGAGATCATGAAGTGCCTAGACAATCTCATAGAAAACTCTTCCCTGGTTCTCCTTGTGCCTGCACAGCCCAGCTGCACCAGAGCTCACCCTGCCAAACTCAGTTTGTGGCCTTCTGCCTATTCACAGTAAATCATGGAATCCCAGACTGGTTTGGGAGGGAAGGGACCTTAAAGCCTATCCAGTCCCACCTCCTGCCCCCTACTATCCTGAGTTACTCCAAGCCCTATCCTACCTGACCGTGTATATTTCCAGGGATGGGGCAGCCACAGCTGCTCTGGGCAGCCTGGGCCACCCTCACAGGGAAGAATTCCTTCCCAGTATCTCATCCAACACTGCCCTCTGGGAGTGGAAAGCCATTCCCCCTTGTTCTGACCCTCCGGGTTCCTGTGCCAAGTCCCTCTCCAGCTCTCTTGGAGCCCCTTCAGGCACTGGAGAGGTTCTCCCCAGAGCTCTCCCAGCCTAGCTCCAGAGTAGAGGGGCTCCAGCCCTTGGAGCATCTCCATGGCCTCCCCTGGAATTGCTCCAGCAGCTCAACATCCTTCTGTTTCTAGGGGCCCCCAGCACTGGAGGCAGCTGTACAGGTGGGGTGTCACCTGAGGGGGCAGAGGGGCAGAATCCTGCCCTCCCTGCTGCCCATGCTGGAGGACCAGCCCAGGGCATGTCCACATCTCACCTACCAGAACCCCGAAGTCCTTCTCCCAGGGCTGCTCTCAAGTCCCTTCATGCCCCAGCCTGGATTAACTGGGAGGTGCTGGTAGATTTGTATGGATGGCAGTGAGTTACCTGTAATTTGAACCTGGAAGCTGAAGGTTTCCCTTTTCCCCAGCCCATGGCCAAGCTCCACAGTGTAGGTGCCGCTGTCACTGAACTCAGCTGCCCTGAGCAGCAGCTGGGTGCTTCCATCCTCGGTGCTCACGGCAGCCCGGCTGGGGAGGGAGAGCCCATCCTTTAACCAGGTCACCACTGGCTCAGGAGATCCCTGGAAACAATGAGTCACAGCCACTTGTTTCACCTCCAGACTGTGTCTTATAGCTTTAGTTTCATTATCTTACCCCAAATATGCACCTCCATGATACAGTAATGTTTAGAAATACGGATCCACAATGGATCTGAGAGCCCTGATCTGCTCTAGTTTCTTTACAATTTTTTTTCCTTTTTGTCCTTTAAGGATGTTACTGCAGTAAAGCGTTCAGAACTGTGTAAAACAAGCTATGCCAGATAAGGACAGATAACTTCAGGTGTTAATATTTTTTGCTTTCAAAAAAAAGATCAGTTGGCTTTGAAAAAAATGCCAAACATAATCTTAGTCTTTATTGTGCCATCTTTGGTCTCTTCTCCCAGAGACTAGGAGAAAGGCCAGCAAATATACACGCTTCATCGCCCTCCTCTGGTATCCCAGACTTCACAGTATCATGGAAAAGACCTCCAAAACCATTGAATCCAACCCGTGCCCCATCCCCACCTTAAAAGCACTGAGTGCCACATACAGGTATTCCTTGGACACCTCCAAGGATGGGGACTCCAAACATCCCTGGGCAGCCCCTTTCAAAGTCTGGCCACACTTTCCATGAGGAAAAGCCTGTGTTGTTCCAAGCTTACACCAAAGCAGTGAGATTTCTGTCAGTGCCTACCAAGTTCTCAAGTTGCAGAGCTCAAGTGCTGCTGCTTGGTGAGACAAGCACAGTGAAGGTGTTGCTGGAAATGGTGCCCCAAGGCCTTCTGAGGGAGTCCCAGGGAAGTCACTGATTTGGGAAGTCTGACAGAGCAGCATCAGATGATGATAACATTGATAAGGCTAGGTGGACAGCACTGAGCCTTGTTTGCAGAGGTTAAGGAATGACCACAATGTCATAAAACACCAATGCCAAGACTGACAGCTCAGTTATGGCTCATGTTTTTCTCACCCTGAAAGTCTACACAGCACAGGCAGGCCAAATTATTTGCCCAGTGACTTGCAGACAAAATTCCATGACATAAAAACAATGGCTCAGTTTTCCTTTCTGCTATTTAGTGCATCATAAAACCAGGCAGGGAATTCCTCCAAAGCCCTGAATACCCACCTCAAAGGGAATCTTCACCTGGATAGGATTCCCTGCTCTTATAACCAGGAAGCTTTTCACTGTGTCATCTATCAGTAACCTGGGAGAGACTGGAAAAGACAAAGATTACTCCCAGAAGGTGGATGTTGGTGCAGTCACTGCTGACAATCACAGTGTTCCACGCCCTGGTGCCTCTCCCAGCTGGGTGAGGCTGGTGAGGAATTCACAGTGGGAAAAATCTCCCTGATTCAGTCCCAGCCTTTATACTTTTCAGATTTCATTACTGGTTATTTATCACTATGACTAAACAAGGGAAAATTATGTAAAAACACATTCACAACCATCTCTGTATTCATGTGATATCTCAGTCACAGAGAAACTAGCTCTTTGCCACACTTTATCTCATCACAGGGATCATCTTTTGTGTTTAAATGGTGTCTGGGAAAAGGAAATTCCAATGGACACTTATACATGCAATACAGAGCACAGAACACCCACAGGAAAGCTGCCAGAGTTTATCTAAAATAGTATTTTTTACCATTTAAAATATTTTCTTTTCTCTTTTCATCAATATACTACAGAATTTAGTATTTCTCTAAGAATACCAAATACAATAGTGTTATATTGTACTTAGTGTTTCCAGTATGGAACTGAACACCTTCTTTAGAGGGATATTTTTTATTTTTAAATTTTTTTTTAATTGATAAATGGGGTCTCCAGGGATATGCCAAAGGAGGTATTTTCACTTAGGGTCCAAGTTAAGGAAGATGAACCTCTCACAGAATTATCTCTTACATCTGGAATTCTGCAATGTTCCCAAAGAGCAGGAGAAAAACAGCTGCAGATTGTAAATAAAGATGGAAAAGTAAAAATGGTGAAAACTTTCAAACTAAACAATTAAAAAGTAAAATAAATTAACCAAAAACAGCATAAAAATTGTGATTTGAGAGAATGAAATAAAGTCTTTCATTTCAGAATATTGTCTAAAAATTGAGCAAAAACTCTATTTTTTCCTTGGAAGAGCACAAGCAGGGTAAGGCACATATGGGTTCTGTCTGGTAGCTGTGGTGTGGTCCTGCACAGGGGGCAAAATGTAAGTCCAAGGAGAAAACAGAGTTCTGAGGGTTGTTTTGTCAAAAGGAGTCTAAATGAGCTGGGCACTGGGCACTGCATATCTCAGCATATAATGAGACTGTCTTGCTGAGTTGAGCAGATAATCCCGAGGTGAGGAGGAGCAGTGCTGCTCCTGTGTTTGGCTGGGCCTGGGAGCAGCTCATCCCAGTATCCCACAGCCCTGGCTGCTTCTGCTCCCTGAGAGTGCCCCATTCCCAGGGACAGAGTCCCAGAGACCCTGACTCACCCACAGGAGCAGCAGCTCCAGCACAAGCCTCGAGCTCCAAGGCCTCCCCGGGGCCGCTGTCACTGAGGACCCTCACGCGCAGGAACAGCTTCTCCCTGGCCTGGAGGCCCTGGACCCTGCATGAGGTGCTCTCTGCAGGGAGGGTGAAGCACTTGGTCCAGCTGAGGCTGTTGCAGGACCTCATCTCCACCTCATACCCTTTCACATCATTCCCATCTTGTACTTCAGGTTTGTTCCAAGTCAAGGTCACACTGGTGCTGTCACTGCTGCTCACTTTAAGGTCCTGCACTTGACCTGGAGATTCTGGAAGGAGAAATTTTATTTAAACTATTTCTCTAGAATTTCTCTTCCCTCTTTTCAGTCACTGCCTGAGATTCCCCAAAATTCTTGCAGTACACTGGATTTCCACCCTACTGTCTTGCCCCACCTTGTCCCAGTTCTTCAGAGCTGGATCTGGGTCCTTGCTCCTACCAGTTCTGCAGTAAATCCACAACATTCCAAAACAGTCTGTGGCCCATCCTGAGTGTTCCTCAACACTACAGCTTACCGCACACTGGGATCTGCCAAATCTTCACTTGGACATCCTACAGAAAATCCCTCCATTCCTTCCTCCAGCTGATTCTTGGCCATGAAATGTTCCTCAATTGCTGATCCTTGTCTCCACACACTTTTACAGAGGATTTAAGAACTTCTCCTCTCCACAAATAACCCGAAAGTAGAGCACAGGGGAAGGGCACTTACTGGTGGGGTCCTGGGCAAAGGCGGGCTCTGAGGGGTCACTGGGCTGTCCTGTGCCAGCAGCATTGACAGCTGCCACGCGGAACTCATACAGCACACCCTTCTTGAGGCTGGTCACCTTCAGCTTCTTGTCTGCAGAGAGGAGAGGAGTGTGTTGCCTCAGGGGAACTGTTCCCCATCAGGAAAGGTGACACAACAAATCTGTGCCTTACTCCAGGCAGAATTATAGACTGAAATATTCTCACGAGACATAAAAGTTGTCACTGATTCCCCTGCCATTCCCTAGCCAAGTGCATCTTCTGGGATGTGTTCATTGTATTCCTTTCCAAATCAAAAAACCTTGAATCCCAGAACCATTTAGTCGGAAAAGAACTCCAAGGTCACCCATCACCACCATGACATGAAAGGTGTAAGATTCTAAGCAGCTCCTAAAACCAGCTGACATTTTTGCCTTTTCAAATCCACCAGGCTGTTGCACGAGTCAGAATACCCACCTTTGACAGGCACGCTGGTGACTGGCAGCCAGGTCACAGTGCCCTTCTTGCGTTTCTGAACAATGTATCCCATAATTTGGGAAGTGCCAGTTTTACCAGGAGCTTTCCAGGATATGGTGATGCTGTCCCTGCTGGTGCTGATGATCTCAGGGGGATCTGGGGCACCAGGAGAAGCTACAAAGAGATAAGGGATTCATTATTAGCAGGTATGTTTTTATTGCAAGATAAAATGGTGTTGTGTGTAAATTCTTCTTCCAGATTCCCCTTGGTATTCTGATGGATATGCCTTGAAAACCATTACTGAGACCTGAAACTGTGGATCCTGTTTCCCACACAAACTGGATCCAGCATGGACTCTGAGTTTGGATTTCACAAAAGACCTGCTGCCACCAGGACTGACAATTCTTCTGCCAGTGGGGTGTGTCATTCCTACATGATATGACCAGTCAGCGTCATTCTTGCTTTCAACAACAGGAATTGGTAATAAAATGGATTTTCTTTGCCCTCTGCTAAAGTGTTCAAGATACAGAATCATGGGAATGAGAATGGAGAAAGAAGATAATTAGAACTGAACACTGCACTCTCTAGTACTGCAGATTGTGCTCATGGCAAACCTGTTCCAGTATTTAAACTCCTTGAAGGATAAAGACAATGTTCAGTTGTTTGGAGATCAGGGGAATGGAGTGGTCATGCTGAAAAGTGCTGTGCATACAGAGACACTCCTTTGCCTGTGGAATTAAGAAAAGACCTCACATGTTCCCTTTGCAGACATACTGGGAAAAATTTCCTTTGATCTTGATGCATTTTGCATTTCCCCCATGAAATTTCCTTTCCAATCCAGAATGAAGACATGACCAATGAATAATTACATCTTACTCAGCATCAGCAAAGCCTACAGCAAACTGCTGCTCTTGCTGGGCAACCTTCACAGCTTGTGTGAAGACTGAGTTGAGATCCATAGCAACATCCACAATGCAGTGAGTTTCCTTTGATGTCAGCTTTGATAATGAATTTCCCAATCTGAATTATGAATTATAAAAAGTGTTCCTTACCTTTACCAGCAGTCTTCACTTCCCCTGACTCCAGTGCATCGCTCATTCCCTCGGCATTCATGGCCCTCACCCTGAAGTAGTAGCTCATCTCTTCTTCCACTTTATTTGTAGTGAAGCTGGTGCAGCTCCTGGGGGTTTCTCCCAAAGTCTCCCATTCATTCCTGCCCACCTGCTGCCTTTCCACGAGGTACCTTTGCACTGGCTTGCCCCCATCATCCTTTGGGGGCTTCCACTGGATTGTGATGTTGTCGGCAGAGCTTTCTACAATTTTGATGGGTCCTGCTGGGGGCTGTGGCTTGTCTGGGAAGATGAACAGAGACACAGCTGGCTCCAGACCCAGACCTGCTCCTGGGTTTGGAGCAGACACTGTCCCTTGCTCCCCAGCTGGGAGACTGTTTCTGATGAAATGCAGGCACACTTGTAGGATGAGGGCTGGACATGTGAATTGCCTCTTCCAAACTTGCACTCTTCTAACTTTTGATGGAGAAGATGAAAATCCAGGCCCTTGCTCTCCCTGGGTCAACTGTTCTCATAAGCATTGTACCAGTTCAGCTTGCTAATAAAGGCCAAACATCATTTCTGGTCTCCCAAAGGAGCCCAGATATTTATGGGAGGGCTGAATTGGACCTTGACATCCTATTTCAGATTTGCATGTTGAATACAGTCACATCTCCCAGAGTGTCTGAACATTCAAAACTCAGCTGCTTAAGCCATGAAAAACCAAACTAGATTTGTGTTCCCTTGTACTGAAGGGAAAGAAGCATGTTCAGCAATCTTTCCTAGTCTCCTGATTTTGGGGCAATATACAGAGTCTTGCTCCTCTCGAAACATCCAGTCACTCCAAATAAGGTTGTCGCCAGTGTCAATGGATTCCCTGCCTAAGCTTTACAGTGAAAGCTTTACAGTGAATGTTATAGGAGCTTACCTATCACCATGAGTTTTAAGTTGATCTCCAGGACACCACTGTCATTCTTGAGCCTGACTTTGTAATCCCCACAGTCCCTCCTGTCGCAGCTGGAGATGGACAGTGTGGTGCAGGTGTCTGTCTTGTCCACACGGATCCTGATGTCATCCCCCAGCTCCATCCTGTCCTTCAGCCACGCTGCCCTGATGGGCCCCCGACCCTCGAATGGGATCCGCAGCTTCACTCCCTCTCCAGCCTTGGCCACCACGGGGACACTGGTCAAGTTTTTGAGAAGGACTTTGTCCACCTGGGGAGGATCTAAGCAGGTGATACAAGGTCATTAAAAAACACAATTCAAGGAGGATAAGGCTCACCTTGGAGGGAAGGGAATCCCCTCATGGTGCTGCCAGCAATGCTTAGAATCTCACAACTCTTGGATCTGAACCTTTAGTTGTACTTTGCTACAGGATAATGATCACAAAATTTTGTTGCATCACACTACCCTTTCACTAGAGAAAATTTCTCCTGGGCAACACACTAAACAGAAGAAGAAGAATCTGCCCTGATAAAGTGTTTCGTGCACCTCAAAATCTCTGAGTTGCTGACAGAAAGGTCCCTAGTTAAATTTGCAAATGCAAAATGAACCAACTTATACAAAAAACATTTCCCATTTATCTTGTAATTCTTCATAATAAAGTTACCTCAATAACCAATGACATGTCTCTGAGTAAATATATTAAAGCCCATCTCATCCTGCCTTTGTGGTTTGAATAGACTCACCTTCAACAAAAATTGAAGCTTCAGTTTTTACATCTCCACCTTCAAACCTGTATTTCCCAGCATGAATATCTTCAGCTTTGTTAATGATCAGTTTGTGGGCAAGACCTTTCTTTTCAAAGACGACTCCATCCATGCTTGTTAACTACAAAGTAAAGGACAGAGACCCATCCTTTTTAAAAACAAGGGAAAAATGCAATCCAAACTAGAACTGGACAGACTACAATTTAAAATGCAATTGAAAAGACTTATGAAAGTCAGGCATGTGTAATGACAATATTCTGGTATTGCCCAGAGAAGCTGTGGCTGCCCCATCCCTGGAAGTGTCCAAGGCCAGGTTGGATGGGGCTTGGGTCTAGTAGGAGGTATCTCTGCCCAGGGCATGGGGTGGGGACTGGATGATCCTTAAGATCCCTTCCAACCCAAACCACTCTGGGATTCTGTGAACCCTTCCAGGGCCCCACTCAGACTGCAGGTGACAGTCAGGGGGAAGGACAGCTTGCCACCACCCTTACCAAGTAGAGCCAGAGAGCAGAGCATAGCTACCCAAAGCCAACAGCAAGCCCAAGGAACCCACCTTTAGGCCATCCTTAAACCAGGTTCCTGTCACATTGTCCTTGCTGACAGTGCAGGACAGCTCAGCCGGGTCCCCCTTCAGCACTCGCACGGTTGCCAGCTGCTTGTTGAGGTAACATCGTGGGACTGAAAAAGCACAATGGAAGGGAAAGAATCTAAGTCTGTGTTACAGAGAGACACCAACAGCTGAAAATGCATGTGCATGTGAGGGGAAAGAGCTTTAAAAAAAAAATCCTCCTCTGATCAAGACAGGATTTTGTGCCACTTCGCTGTGGGGCATCTGGGTACACTCAGTGTCCTGAGGGTCGTGCAGCCATCCCAACATCAACTATATCACAACATCCACCTCATGGGCAATGGATTCATCACAAATCACATTATCCAGCTGTGGACTTGCTAGTTTATGTCTATTCTAATCGTCTTGGCTCCCTCTACAGCCAGTGGGGAAAAAAAGCAGGCTGCTCCAGGGAGTAGATATACTGCTTCATCCTCCTCTTCCTCTGCACTGACCACATACAGAGCTGCCCAACACATCCCCCTACACTGTTACACTGTTCTCCAGCACTGTATTCCTATGGTGGATCTAGCAGTCCTTTCCTTCCATACAAAAAAATAAATAAATGCAAAACCAGGACATTTCCTCTTTCCCTTCCCTAGTCCTTGTCCATTAACATCATCATCTTCTCTCTAATATATACCCCACTTCCTCCCCCTGAAGCCAAATTTTGATGGTTTTACTTCCTTGTTTATATTTATGGTTTAGCAATGATAATTCCTAACTTGTGAACAATTCCATTAGGTGAGTATTCCCCTCTGACTATACATCTGAAATTTCTCATTCCTAACAATTTTCACATCATCATCTTGCTGGTGGAGCCACAGGTCTTATTCAAATGGCTGCAAATACATTTCTCCCCT
Source organism: Certhia americana (assembly GCA_018697195.1). Classification (NCBI taxonomy): domain Eukaryota; kingdom Metazoa; phylum Chordata; class Aves; order Passeriformes; family Certhiidae; genus Certhia; species Certhia americana. Next base: position 6,709,574 of record JAGMWU010000028.1, read on the forward strand.
CTTACTCTATGCAACATCTTATTATTCCTGATGCTACAAGAGAAAAGAGCTTTTTTCATCCCATATAAGCAGGCAAAGAATTGTTCCCAGAACTTGGTGAACACAGTTCTTTGCAGTAGGTGTTTGAAAAATAAAGTGACACCTTCAGTTTTGAATTGGAACAGCATCAAAGAAACATAATGATAGTCCTTAAAACTTTATGGGAACTGGTATATTTGTGAATTGGTCTGTTCCATGATACGTGAAACACAAATGAAGAGATGAGACCTGGTTTAGATAATTTAGACAAAGAAAATAATTTAGACCTGTAAGGCAGTTTGATCAGAGCAAACTGTGTAAGATCAAGCAGCCAATCAGTAGGAGAATTAGGAATAGATCATGGGACAACTAAATTTCTACATAGAGTTGTGTTTATCTAAACCATAACATCCCATTTCTTTGCAAGATTAAGAATGTGAATATCAAAAGACCAGGAGTCCCCAGTTAACCACGTACCTTTGAGATCATCCAGGACACTCCGTCTCTTTTGTCCTGCACTTTCAGTGTTGTTCAGGGAATCATTTGCTTTAAGATCCAGGTCAGGTTCCTGGTTTCTCTGGTTTGCTGAAGGAGGTCCACCAAAAAGACCTGACATCTGACCATAACTCTGTGGACTTTGACCAAATCCACCTGAACTGCTCTTGTCAACAGATCTGTCATGGGATTTACTCCCTGCCCCTCCAAAGGCAGAATTTGTGCCATGAAAGGAGCCCAACTGTCCAAAATCTTTGCCCTCTCCCCTGGCTCCTCCTGGACCTGACAGGGACTCTCTGTCACCAGCCAAACCTTTGTTGCCTGACCCTCTGACATCACTGGCAGCACCCTTTCCAGTTTCACCTCTCAAAGATCTGCCAAGATGTACATGCAACCCATATTCACCACCCGGTCCACCAGCACCTCCCACACCTCCTTTACCATGAACTGAATGCCATTCATCCCCTCCCAACCTCCCAACCCCACCTGCACCAGCCATGGCTCCAGCTGACCCTCTGTCCTTGCCATAGGGAGACCCTGCATCCCACAGTGCAGAGCCTTCTGTGGAAAAGCCCTCTCCTCCTGCTCCACCTGCATATCCCAGACCTCTGCTCAGTCTGGCATCCGTGCCATGGACAGATCCCATTGCTTCCTCACCTCCAAGAGGAAAATGAGCAGCACCTGCCACAGTCCCAGCTGGGAGACCATCCTTTCCATATGGACCCCCAACACCACCAGCCCCA
>JAGMWU010000028.1:6712408-6743252 GCA_018697195.1 Certhia americana
CCTGCACCAGCACCAGCAGCACCTGGTCCAGCTGGGATACCATCCTTTCCATAGAGAGCTCCAAGTCCACCTGTACCACCAGGCCCACCAACACCAGCTCCAAGTGGCTGACCATCTGGACCATACAAAGCCTCTCCAAATCTTCCTGCACCAGCAACATCAGGCCCAGCTGGGAGACCATCCTTTCCATAGGGAGATCCAAGTCCCCCTGCACCACCAGACCCACCAACACCTGGGAGACCATCCTTTCCATATGGAGATCCAAATCCCCCTGCACCAGCACCAGCAGTATCACCAGCACCTGCTCCAGCTGGGAGACCATCCTGTCCATAGGGAGCTCCAAGTTTCCCTGCACCAGCACCTCCAGCCCCTGTTCCAGCTGGGAAACCATCCATTTCATAGGGAGATCCAGCACCTCCAAAGCCACCACCTACAGCTCCAACAACACCAGCTCCAGCAGGGAGACCATCTTTTCCACATGGATACCCAAGTCCCCCTGCACCAACAACACCAAAACCAGCCCCAGATGGGAGACTATTCTTCCCATAGGGAGCTCCAAATCTCCCTGTACCAGCTCCAACTTGGAGACCATCCTTTCCATAGGGAACTCCAATTCCCCCTGCACCAGCACCAGCACCAACACCGGCTCCAAGTGGCCGACCATCTGGACCATACAAAGCCTCAGTTTCTCCTGTCGAATTGCCACCTGCACCAGGTATAGCCCCATCTCCACCTGGAAGGCCTCCTGGCCCATACAGTGAGCCAGATCTTCCTGTCTGCCCTAACTGACTACTGGGATGAGGTGTCAGGCCATCCTTGCCATAGTGAGTTCCTGTTTGTCCCTCTCTGTTTATACCTGCTCCATTCATACTACTACTCACAGTGGGATGCTCATCCTTGCTGTGGTGGGACCTCATTCCTCCTGCCATTCCAGGACCTGCAGCATACCCCTCAGCTCCAGTTCTTTGACCAGTCCTGCTGAACAGATCATCCACACTGGCTCCCACTCCAGTTGAATCACGATCAAGCCCATCTGGCACAGAACTTCCACCACCCAACCTCCCAGCACCCCCAAAGCCAACTCTGTAACTGGCATCACCTAAATTCCCATCCTTGTCATGCTGAGAGCCCAAACCTTCTCCATCATCCATGTCAATGTTAACAGCACCCAGCACTCCCTCACCTCTGCCATCCACAGAATTCCATTCACCCGCCCCTCCTACTGCACCACCAGGACCTGCTCTGCCTGATACAGAGTCCATGCCACGGGTAGCCTTTAACCCACTTCCTAAGCCTTTTAGTCCAAAGATGCTGCCATCATTGGCTGCTGAGTCTCCATCTAGACTTGCTCCAGAAAACTGCCCAGACCCCATCTCTCCATTTACATGGGTTTTGCGTAGCCCCTCTTTTCCCAAAAATCTTTGGCTTCCATCATCAGAATCAATGGAGTGTCCTTGGCCCCTGCCTTGGCTGCTGCCTTGACCTGTTCTATACCAGCCACTTTTCTCCACACCAGAGGATGTGGAAAATGAAGGATGATCTTCAGCAGCAGCTTGTTCTTGGCGCCGAAGCTTCCTTGCCCTTTCGTTGTCTGCCATTGTTTCTTTCAGCCACTCAGATGTCTCCCTTTCGATCTTTTCTCCTTCATCCTGTTTCCTCTTTTCTTTGGCATCTGGAGTTGCATTGTTTCATGGGAGCAGATTTATAATTTACAGAAAAAGATGCAAACAAAATAACAAAAAATCAATAGGATATGCACTGCGTCAACAACCAAAGAGAATGTGTTAGCACTTTTAGAATTTCAGTTTAGAACACACACACATAATACATTTAAATAAATATAAAATAATTTCAAATCCTGAATTTTTCAATGCCACATTCAGACAACGAAATATTAATTAAAGACAATTTTTTTTTAGTTAAAATGCATTGTTTTCTTAACGGAAACATGCTCATTATAACAAACAAACAAACAAAGCAAAAATAAAAGAAAAAGAAACTTCCAGCATGGCAGGTCTGATTTAGAGGGGCTGAGATTTTATGTGGGATTCATTAATTCCATCTGCCTTCACCTTCCTATGGAGGAGTTACAGAATATTTCATGCACAGAGGAACCACCAGTTCCCACCCTGGAACTGGGATTCACTAGAGGTAGCTTGCACATCTGGATAATGCCTGGTTTAGGGATGCCCAACCTGAGGACTAAAGCTTTCAGATCTGTGAATAACTTTGGATTAATCTGAAATTCAATGCTGTTCTGAGAGCAGGTCACTCACTGCTTTGGTTTCCAGGCTGGATATAATTTATCAGAGCTCACAGTTCACTGAAATCCATGGGCAGTTTCTTTGTTTCAGAAACCTACATTGCTTTGGGGAGGCCTTTCTGAGAGAGACCCCTCCTGCTGCTGCAGGAGGATCCCAAAGGAAACCAGAGTCAAAGGGAACCAAAGGAACCACCTTTCATAAGAAAAGAAATATAAGCCAGGTGACTATCAGTGTGCCTGCACTAAGTGTTCCCACCTTCCTAGCTTCCTCTGAACTCCTTCCAGTATGTTTACTCTAATTGGGAAGGAAAAATATTACCTAGAAAGAAGAATGGCATTGATAGTGTAGAACTGAGAATATCAAAAGCTCCCTGAGCCCCTGCCTGCTGCACTGTGATCACTGGGACAGCTTCCTCAGAAACATGTGCTACTTCGTCATAGCTGTAGAGCAAACAAGCCAATAGGATTTGTCATGACTAATTAAAAGGGGTAATGCTGGTCTCATTTGAAGAGGAAAGAGATTCTAACCAGACCTTCACATTCTATTTTTCCAAATAGAATTTACAATTATGGAATCAGAAAATGGTTTGGATGGGAAGGGATCTTAAGACTCATCTCATACTACCCCCTGCCATGGGCAGGGGCACCTTCCACTGTCCCAGGTTGGTCTAAGCCCTGTCCAGCCGGGCCTTGGACACTTTCAGGGATGGGGAAGCCACAGCTGCCCCGGGCAACCTGTGCCAGAGCCTCCCCACCATCACAGCCAAGAATTCCTTCTCAAAAGCCCATCTAACCCTGCTCTCTGGCAGTAGGAAGCCATTCCCCCTTGTCATGTCTCTCCATTCCTTTTCCAAAGTCCCTCTGCAGCTCTCCTGAAACCCCTTTTGGCACTGGAAAGGGCTCTAAGGTCTCCCTGGACTCTCATCTTCTCCACACTGAACACCTCCAGTTTTCTCAGCCATAATTTCAGAGTTAGAGGTTCAGCAATTCATTTCCCAGCAGAACAATATCTCCCTGAGCCATCAGGCAATGAGAAGAATGTTTTGTGCCAACACACCATGAGAACAACCCACTGCTAACCACTCACACTCCACGAGGAGCCAGGCGCTGGAGGAGCCCTGTCCCGCGTCGAGCGTGTACAGGCCGCTGTCCAAGGGCCCCACATTCCTGACAATCAGCTTGTGGGTCAGGCCATCAGGTGTCACAGAGATTTGGTGCTTGTCACTGGCCTGGAGGGGGTGGCTTTTGTGCAGCCACAGGGGCTCGTGGCAGGGTGTGCACAGCACACACTGGAATTCGGCGTCCCTGGTCTCGGCACAGCGCACGTCAGAGAGCGGCTGCTGGAACCGCACTGGGATAGCTGCAGGGGAAACCAAGAGCTATGGGAAGGAAACAGCTGGTTCTGTGCTCCAAGTAAAACTGCTACTGCTGGAGGAGGAAAGAACAGGAAGTTGTGGTTCCTCTAAACATCGGGTTACTGAAAAAAAGGAAAAACTCAGATGTGCTTCTGTGCCCAATCCTGCAGAAAAGCAGAAAAGTAGATTTTTGTCTTTATTATCTTCTGAGACATTTGTACCTCACAGCACTGATGTGCTGCTAATTTGTAGTCACTGATGTGTTCCTGCACCATGATACTTGGATTGAGTTTGTTGTTATTATTCTGAGCTTACAGAAGCAAACTGTAATATGGGGTAGGTTAAGGTGTGTGCTCACTGTCACCCACAGCCAGACTGGTACTCGAGCTTAGGCCTGCTCCCTTGGACTGCAAATGTAGCACCTAAAGCACTTAATCACACTCCTGCTCCTTTTCACCTGTGCCAGACAAGGAGCCCTTACTGGGCAGCACAAAACCAGTCCTCTGAGGTGGTCAGGAGTTACTGAGCTTTGCACTTGCTCCTAGACATGATTTTCCAGAAAAAAACAAACTTTTGTCACACCTGCACATCACATCCCTCAAACTGAATTCCTTACCTTGAGCATCCAGTTCAGTTGAGAAGACAGGGACATCCTCCACCCTGACCTGGTACACCCCTGCGTCCTCTGGCTGCACATCATTGACAGTGAAGTAGTACCTTCTCCCAACTCTCCGCAGGCAGTGCTTCCTGTACTCATCTCCTGTCCCGTACCGGAGCCGCTCACCATCCTGGAGAGGGCAGGGGAGGGGAGGAGTGTTCACAAAGGTTCAACCAGTGCCAGGCATTTCAAACAGATCAGGACAGGCTGGTGCTACAATCCCCTTGTTGATATAAATGAGTAACCTCACAGTGCCCAGGGCTCTTTGCAGCACACATCACTGGGCTGTAAGAAACTGTTACATGCCATGAATGGTTGGGACAGTACTCAGCCAAGATCTCTATGGTTAAGTTTTGAGGTTTATTCCATAGGGTGTGGGTGAAAAAAGCCCAGCTCAGGGTTAGCTCAGACCAGGCTAGAGAACACAGGAGCAGGAGAGAGCACAAGGCAACAGAGCATAAGAGAAAAGAGACAAAAGAGTGAAGAGTAAAGAATAAAGAGTAAAGAGCAAAGAGAGCAAAAAGCAAAAGAGAGCAAAAAGCAAAAGAGCAAAAGCAAAAGGCAAAAGAGAGCAAGCTCTCCTTTTACAATGACTTATATCTCTTTCTATGTTGAATATTCTACTTTCTCATCAACCAATCTAGTATCGAATACAAATTTTCTACATTTACATGCATCCTATAGGAATCAGTACATTACCATGTTTTACTACTTTCTAATCTCTAAATCTTATCAGGGGTCCCTTCCTGGCAAGCCAGGGAAGAAGGGTCTGTTCTGGTTTGGTATGTCTGTTAGTAAATCACATTCTTAACAAAGGCAGAAAGACCTTTGGTCAGCCAAAGCTGTTCTACAAACATTCAAACAAACACTGCTTTCATTTCAATGTCTCTTCTAGTTCTTGCATTCTTAGCATCTTTGGATAAGTAGCCAGATTTATAGGACTTGCCTGTTTCTTCCTTCCCAACACTGGGCAGTGAATCCTGCACAGAGCAGGGCACCAGGCTCTGAAGCTCAGCAAAACACCAGCTATTGGCTACACACATAAGGGTCTGAAGCTTAATTAATACACAGTTCTTGCAGCTACAAAGACAAAGCACTTTCTTGGCTTATATTTCAGCATCCTCACAGCTGGATGAGCAGGAGAGTTCATCACTTTCTGTAGCACACTTGGGTTTCGTTGTCCAAATTGTGCCTTATTGATTTCATATCATATATTTGATCCAGAAGATTCATAGTTTGTCTGTCCGCCCCTTCAGGGCATTCTGATTTCCTCTGGATTAAAGCCTCTAACCACAATTTGAATAAAAAGTATCTTTCAGAAAAACATGCCCAGCACTGAGCACCTGCGGATCACATCAGTGGGACTATGGATCTAGAGGAAATGTTTTACATCTCTGAAACCTTCTTTCAGAGGGAGTTATACTGCAGTAACACTTGAGAAAGCGAATAAAATTTATATGAAACTGCAGAATTTCTGCAGCCTGAAAGACACTGTTGGAGTGATGGTCTTAAACTGAAGGAGAGTCAGGTTAGATATAAGAAAGTAGCTTTTTCCCATGAGGGGGGTGCCCAGAGAAGCTGTGGCTGCCTCACCTCTGGAAGCGTCCAAGGTCAGGCTGGATGAGGCTTGGAGCAACCTGGGATAGTTGAAGGTGTCTCTGCCTATGGCAGGGTGTGGAATGAGATGAGTTTAAGGTCCCTTGACCTTTAAAAGGTCCCATCCAACTCAACTGTTCTATTAATTTCCTGAAGACACAAGGAAGTCAGTAACTGACTACATGCTCTGTACTCAAATCTACAAATCCCCAGGGATATTCACCACCAAAGATCACTCCACACCCACACTGCTCCCTAACCAAGCAGGGATTTGCAAAAGACAGACAACTTTAAGGCATTTCTTTGTTCTCAGCCACTGCCTAGCAGATGAAGCCTTTTCTGTAGAACACTTGAGGGGCTGCTCTGAGTTGCTGCTGCCCAACTCATCCCCCTCACCTTGAGCAGGTAAACATTGCTGTTGCTGTTTTTCAGCTCCATCTCCAGGCTGAACGTAGCATTTCCCTCCTTGTTGACTTTGATGTGTTCAAAATTTTTGAGACTGTGAATTAACTGCAAAGAAATACCAAAAAATCTAGTAAATGATAAGGCTGGCATGCCAGAAGTCCTTAAGCTGTTGAACTAATGCGAAATCTAAAGCGCTACCTCTAACATTATGTAGTAGTAGTATCTGTAAGTCACAGTTCTGGTACAGTGAGTTGCACTGCATGTAAGTTGACACGGTTTCCACTTGTATATAAATTATTTTTTATGTGTTGCTTCCTGGTCACTCCCACACTGTCCATCCATGTTTCTACATGTCCCTATATGTGAAGGCAAATTTTTATTCTTGGACATACAATTTTTAATTTGGGGTCCAAATTCTTAGCAGTGACAACTGAATACCCCTGTGGTCAGTGTCTCCTAAAATCTGTGAACTGAGCTTCAAAAAATTCATCAGTATTTTTATCTGCATGAGTAAAGAAGTGGAACTTCTTTAAAATATTGTCATAGATCACTGTCATGCAACAAAATTTTCACCTCCAAAGCAATTTAGACAGATTTATCCTGTTTTCAGAAGATGCAATTTGTTAAAAATGAGGGGTTTCAGTTTATTTTACCTTGTCTTGTTCACTCTCTGTGTCCTTCCTCATCTCCTGCAGCTTCCTCAGCATCCCACGGAAGTCAACAATTCCATATTTCATACAGATTTTCTCATAATCTCTCTTATCTGCATGCAGCAACAGCTGCCACACAGCTTCTTTGTCCAGGGGCTTTGGTTTTGGTGCTGCAGCCCTGAGAACCAGGGGGAAACGTTCAGACACTTTCACGGACAAGATATCCCACTTTTCTATCCCTACTTCTCTTTCATCTCTCTCCATCATTCCTGTAGTTCACTTGGCCCTGTAGCTGCACGCAGGAAAGACTGGGACTCTTCCAGAGCAGGTTTTCTGCATCTGTACTAAAAATTAAATGGTACCAGGAAGGAGCTTCCACACTGCTGAATTATCACCAGAGGCTCTGGCACAGCTTGGCTCAGGCCAGGTAACTGCATAGCACAGTTCAGGATTCTGCTCAGAGATCATTATCAGCAGGCAATCCTTGGAGCTTCCCACCTAGGAAGGGAAGGATTCTGCCCTGTGCACCTTGCAGTGCAGCTGGGCTGGGAGCCAGAGCTCAGCCCCTGGGCAGCCACAGCCATCAGTGCATGAAGATCTGTCCTTTGGACAGGAAGCTACTCATGAATTAACCACAGGGAAGCAGAGAAACACAGCTTCCCTGTCAGAACCTCGTGGTGCAGAGGAAATGCCCCTTAAAATGAGGCTGAAACCTTGTGTTTATCTCAGTCCAAAGTGCAGTGCTGAGCTGCTCTGGCCTATCTCTCCATAGGGAGTCTCACCACAACTTTGGACACAAGAAGTGTTGCCCTGAAGGTCTCTGGAGCTGTCCCCTACCACCAAGAAACATCTAGAAGTGAAAGCATGGCACCCATTCTAGAGCCTTACCTCTTCCTCAGCAGCTTTTTGGAGTCCAGGAGTGTCTTCTTGAGCTCTGTTACAGGAGTGGGGGAAACAATGAACAGTCACATACCCAGCACTATGAAACATATCCCCACAAAGAAGATAATGCAGAATAGCCACTGACAACAGGTCATTCTGCTGAGGTCTTTTCCTCTGGTGTTTTTTTCACACTTTACCAAAAAACTGTAATGAAACTTAGTCAGTTCTCACTGCCATGCCCATCCTTTGAGTGCCAGTGAAGTTCATTTCTCCCTAAGGGGCTTCCCTCTAGAGACCCACTATTTTCAGCCATGTTAACAAGTTTGATCCAGATGTGTTTAACATCCCCAAATCCTTTTTTCCTTTCTTAATTATTCCACAATCACTAATTAGAACAGCCTAAAACTGTCTAAAATCATCACTTTAGCAAAATGTAAAGAGCAAACAGAGATGACAGAACATTAGAGGTTCCAGTCTTTACAAGTTTGGGATAGCAGTAGTGTGGCAGATTATTCACTCTGCCCCCCCCCCCCAGTAATACAATATACATATAGACCTTTAACTTACCATCAGCAGCATGAACAGGAACATATTTCGCCTTTCTCTTAAAGCCAACTGATTATTTATAAGAGAAAACAGAAGGAAAACAAGCCATAGCATGAACAAGATAAGATTAACAGCAGTGAACCAATGAGCCAGGAAACCACTGTATCTGTTACCAGTGCAAGAGGGAATCCAGGTTTGGATTTCCTTGTCAATCGGACATTTGCTCCCAGTAATCTCCATCTATAAAGGTGATATTTTTAACATCTTGTTATAGAGAAGGGGAGCCAAGGTGGAAATGGCAACTGCAGATAGGTGCCTTCTAAACTTACTTGAAAGGCACAGAGGTGACATAGACACTTCCAATATAATCCATCTTCTGCTTGAGTGGATTCCAAGAATATCAGTTATATCTGACCCAAAAAGTGCCCATTTCTCTGCATTAACTATAAAGGGAAGCAGGAACAAGGCCCAGAGACTGAAGCAGAGGGATACCTCCCAAAGGACTGATTTGCTCAACAACATAAAGAAAGGATTGAGGCAGCTCAGCACTAAATCCAGGGTGTCTGTTTATGGACCAGTGCAGTGGGCACAACTTCACTTTCTTCCCCCTTGCCTTATAGCTCACAATGTCACCACCAAAAGATCTCAATGAGGGGAATGCCAAATTTTTACACCAAGAATACCCAGACAAAGTCCAGGGCACCCAACCCAGGGAACAGTATAGCCACTGCCTGGGACCGTGGGGATCTGTGGAGCCCAGAGCTGCCAGTCCTACCTTGGATGATCCTGAGGCCAACAGAGCACGAGGCCTCTCCATAGGCATTGACAGCACAGCAGCGATACAAATCACTGTCATCCAGAACCAGGCTCTTGATCTTCAAAGGGAGAGCACAGAAACTGCTCACAGAAGGGGCTGGGGTTCGGTTCACCTTCAGCTTCTCATAAAGCAGCTACTCAATGGCACCTCAGAGGCTTCTGTTCCCAGAAGGGCTCTAAAAAGCTTTGTTTGTTTATCCTTGAGATAACCTCAGAACTGGGGATGTGTAGAATCATAGAGTACCCTGAATTTGAAGGGACTCACAGGATCATCCAGTCCAGCTCCTGCATAGGACACTCCCAACAATCCCACCCTCTGCATCCCTAAGAACGTTTTCCAAACGCTCCTGGAGCTTTGGCAGCCTTGGGGCTGTGCCCATTCCCTGGGGAGCCTGGGAAGTGCCCAGCACCCTCTGGGGGAAGAACTTTTCCCTGATATCCAGACTGAGCCTGCCTTGACACAGCTCCAGCCCTTCCCTCAGCTCCTGCCCCTGCTTACAGAGAACAGAGATTGGAGCTGCCCCTCTGCTTCCCGTCATCCCACTGCAGGTTTTTCCTGTCCATTTCTCTCAGTTCCACAAGCCCTTTCTGAAATACGTGATCTTTACCTGCAGCATGAATTCATTTGTAGCACTGTTGAAGGACATTTCGTATTTGGCAGGATCATCCATTCCTTTCCGTGTACGCGACCATTTCACCTCAGGAGTTGGGACACCTTTGACCACAGCTCTGAAAGTGGCATTTTTACCTTTGAAAAGAGACAAGAATTAATTATTTAAGACAGGCTTGAACATAAGGACTCTCAGGCCTGGCCCCTTATTTTATCAAGAGTGATTCCCAGAGTGAGTAATTTCTGTTATTTTATGCAGAAACAGTCTTCAAAAATAACAATAACATCTTCTCTTGCACCTCAATAATTATGGTTTTGTATGTTTTCAATCATAAAAGGCCTTTAAAACATGGCATTAACCTGCCATGTGCCTGTGGCTGCTGCTATCTCTGACCATCACTGAAATCAGAAGCCTGACCACAAGGTCAACCCAGACTTGCTTTTTACTCATGAAATCTCCAAATCCCTTCTCTTTACACATATTCTCTATCAAATCCCACTGTTTCTCCAATCTTTAACTGGCACCACCTTGTACTCCAAACCCACCAGGCTCTGATGTTTGAAGAGACAAGGGAAGGAGAAGAGAAGGGGGCTCCTCTCCTTCATCCCTGCTCCCCAGTAAACTGAGTACCCTGCAGCCCACCACAGAAATCTCCAAATGCTTTCCCACTGCCCGGTACAAACCTCTTCTCCAAAAGGCTCCGAAGCCACAAAGAACACTGGGAAACCAGTCAGAAAAGTCACTCATTTGGGTGAGTGGGAATAGAAATAGAGGTGAGTTATCCGTGGAAACACCTCAAGGTGGAAATGATCTGTCTCTCTTATTTTTTAATACCGTTGGTCTTCGGGTGACCAACACTGTCAAAGATTCTCCCTGGAAAGTCTAGCAGTATTTCTCACACCTTTCTGCAGTCACCACCACCAAACTTATTTCATAGAACCAAGTTCCTGTCAACAGATCCTTATCAAAAAGTCTTTTCCAGCCTTTGAGATAGCAGTACTATCTCTTATTAAAGCCTGATTCCAGTTGATTATCCCTGTGTTACATTTCAGCCACTTTGGCTGCACTTTCCCACGCTTGCCATCAGTCATAGGCTGCCCATCCAGGAGAATCAGCTCAGCCGTGCACTGAACACAGTGGGGTGGTGATGATAGAATTAAAGGCTCTCGTGGTGCCTCTGCACAGACACAGAATTACAGTGACCAATCTCTATGCGCAAACAGTTTGTATGGGAACTGCAAAGAACATGCTGAAAATTAAGTAACTAGGAAAATTTACATAGGTGAAAATTTAGCCAGGTGAAAACTTAGCCAGGGGCCTTGGGTAGTGCCTGAAACTGCAGGTGAAGCAAGAGGAGGAGAAGTGGGACAGGTTCCACTAGAGGCCACTGCGCTCCTTCATAAAACCTCAGTGGCTCCTGGAAATCCACAGGTGAGTGTGTGCATTGGTCTTGCATTAACTCACATTTGGTGAAGAGGGAAGAAGCCCAGCCACCTTAGTGGTGTTCTAAGAGAGGCTGTTTAGAGCTTCCTCCGTGCTTGGCAAAACCAGCTGCTGGTTGGCTCTGAAAACAGGCATGCTAATAAGCCAGTTAAAGAGATGAACATCTCACTCTGTGAGACTCATATTTTGAGATGAACAAACACAGGGAATTTGTCTTTTTTTTTCTGGCTTGGGAACAGGTAACAGGCTGGTCCAGCGCGCTGGGTGGGCCTAGGCCGGGCCGGGCCAGGCCCCAGTGGCTGTCGGGCAGGGGGTGTGGAGTCCCTCGGCTGCTGAGACCCTGGCTGTTCCCTTCCCCAGCGCGGCCGCCAGAAAATAACCTTCCATCGTAAAGAACTTCAGACGCAAGATGCCGAGTCACCTTGCCAAGGGGCTGTCCCGGTGCTGCAGGAGATGATGCAGGTGAAATCAGAGGTGGCTCTGCAGCCCGCGCAGAGCAGTCACAGCAGAGGCCAGGATCCGGCCATGCGGCCCTAAAAATGCTGGCACAGCCCGCCAGCGCGGCCTGAAATCACATAACCCTCTCCAGGCCCCGCATGAGATATTAACTCTTTTACTGCACAGATGAAACCTGCAGGCCCTAATCCGCTCTCGAGTGAGAGAAAAGGAAGGAATGAAGAGACTTATAGAAACAGCTAAAGACACCAAGGAGAGCCAGGTCCCAAATGGGAGAATGAGGAAATGCCTTAGGCGGAAATTCTCTTGTAAACCATGGTGATGGATTATGATACACTGAATATCCCTATAAATCATGGAAAAAGCATCAAGGTGTTAGGAATGGGTACCTGAGTTTGCTAAATTGGTTGTAATAAGTTCCTGAGTTTATTAAATTAGTTGTTGGTTGATGCTGTTATCATGTTAATTGTTAAATTAGTTGTTAGTTGATGCTGTTCCTAAGTCTGTAAGTCAAATCTCGTGTTAATTGTTAACAGAATAAATTACCTTGTCCCCCCCCAAACTATACTTTCCCTATCACGTCAGGAAATGCCGCCACTGCTCCCCAAAATGGTGCCACCACTAAGGAGGGGGAGACAGCTACCGTGAATATGCAAATGAAGGGTGCAAGAGCCCATTTGACACCAAATGCCTCTAAAACAACAAGCCTACGTGACATCTCAAAAAACCAACAACATACTGCACCTGAGAAAAGGCTGAGCAATCCCCCCACGGCACTTTCCAGTTTGGAATGTGGTCACCATAACCTGAATGGGAGTCGACCAGAGTGACACCCCTGGACTGCGAGCAAGCAATTGTCTTCCTGAGGACTCTTGTGAGGATGGAAGCCTCAGCTCTGCCTTGTAGCAAAGCTGCTACATTCTTCCTCCTCCATGTTGTCCACAGGAGCAGCAGCTCCCACCTGATTTCAATAAAGGCCATTTGAAAGGAGCTGGTCTCCTGGCCCTTTCATTTCAGAGAGATGAAGTGTTCACATTGCAGGCATGAGCAAAGGCATCCATGCTGAAGAAACATGTAAAGTAGCTGTGATCCGATGAGAAACTTGGAGAGACAAGAGTGATGAAGACCCTTTGCCCCCAGGGAAGAAGAGACCTCTGTTCACAGAGACGATCTCAAAGATAGATGAAGAGAACTTTTGCTTTTAAACTACTCATCCTTAAAATAGTACCCCATAAATTGACATAGCTCACAAAAGCAGGTGTGGGAAGGCTATAAAAGATGGGAGGGACTTCACGATTGCAGATTCCAGAGCGGCTGCTGTTCATGGAAATTAAAAGCCATGAGACAACTGTTTTCTTGTGGAGAAGTCTCCATAGCATGACAAGTGAGATTTCCCTCCATAAGTCAACTGAAAAAAGACTATTCTAGAGGTGATAAACGAACTGAATTGTTTCTATACTTTGTCAGTGGGAAAGAAAAGAGGGGGTGTGTGGGGGGAGAAGTGTTATAAAGATTTTATTCTAATTCTTACTGTTCTTTTAGTTCTGTTAATAAAGTATTTTCTTTATACCCTTTAAAGTCTCAGCCTGCTTTGCTCTTCTCCTAATCCTATCTCGGAGCAGAAAATGAGTAAGTATATTCTAGTGGATGCACAGGAGTTTGGCCAGCACTAAATCCACCACATAAAATTGATTTTCCATTGACATTCCCCTTTTCCTGGCACTCCAGGCCCTTGTCCATCTCTCCTGGAGCCTTTTTAGGCACTGGAAGGCTGCTATAGCCTAAATAGCAACTGCAGTCAGCATATCCTACTTTAAAAAGCAGCTGATTTTACTGATGAACACAAGTTGTTTCAACAGGAAAACAAAAACCCAACAAGTTATTCAATGTGCTTAATCTTTCACTGCAAAATCCTTACTGTGAGAGCTTCCTGCAGCATTCACTGGATTTGCTGTACGTATAAGAGCCAGATGTTGATCTTGCATACACCTAGTGACAACTCAGGAGACCTTTGTGAGTACTGATGGAATTGTCATCAGTGTAACAAATCAGTGTAACAAAATCAGTGTTGGCCACACAACATTTCTTTTGTGATCATGTCTACTTACTTTAGAAACTCGCTTGATTTAATCATGATAGTTTTTTCATATAGGTGGGACATGGAGTCAAACCTCCAGATCTGTGGCCTTGCTGGTATCAAGAGTCTCACCTTCTTGCAGTGTCAGAGTGAGTGGTTTCTTCTCAAAATCAGGTGTACTGCATCCTTGTGGAACATCATTCACAAACTGAGTGATAACAACTCCTGGGATAGAAGATTTCTTGAAGATTTTTACTAGAAAGGCAAGAAAAAATACATTAAATTGACATGTTTGCCCTTCAGAAAGAATCTCCCAGTCTGTCTTGCCTCATGCAGAGCAATAACTGTTCCTGCTCAGCTCCTCTTGGACCACAAAGGTGCCACCCATTCCAGTGCCACAAGCTGTAAATGTGTCCCAAAGCTTGATCATTAAGGTCTGGAATTTTGTGGTGGCTTTGCCAAAGTTGTCATCAAGTGGGAAATTCTTCAGTCATAGTCCTAACCCAGGACCACCTTGGCTCACAGCTCCAGAAACAGTTTGGGCAGAGAAAGCTTTGCATCAGTTCTTGTTCAAATACAAAATCTGGCATGAGAAAGGCCCCACTGCCAAGTCAGAGCCTGGTGGGTTAGTCCCTGCCATCTCCAAGCTGGAGAAGAAAGCTGGGGTTATTCCCAGGGGTTCCCAGAACTGTGTCTGTTCTCTCACCTGTCTGATGGCTACTCATGATGCTCTGCTCAGCTTTCTGGGTTCAGCACAAACAGATTACAAGTTCTCCTTTGAAAAAGAAAAATAATTTCATTATTTACAGTTTGCAAGGGGAAGGACAGACCTTAACAGTGCTCCCTTTAGTGACAGTTTGCCCTTCCTCACTTGCCACATCGTTGCAGCTGAGTAGAGACAGACCTGCCAATCAGCCTATCATGCCCAACACAACCTAGGCATGAGGATGATTAGCAGGGCTGAATGGAAAATGTACACATCCAGCAGCATCCCTCTCTGTCACCCAGCTTTCCTCTAAAGACCTCCTCTCGTGTTTCAGGCAAACATTCACCACATGGCACTCACGTGGTGGGTTCTGATGGATGGCAAGAGCAGTTGCTGAGAAGAAAACCACAGAGATGGATGTCTAAACTGGGGCATGGAGCAGAGGTACATCCTGATCTCATTTAGCTTGGTTAAATTAGCAACAGACCTGAGAGCAGATGAGAAGCCTTTAGAAGGGAATGGTGAAGTGTGAGCTTGGCAATAAGGAGTTATTGTTATGGGTCACACAGGGGACCTTCTGCCAAAGGAGTCTCTTTCCCTGTATTTTAAATTGGACAATGTGTAATTTAACACATCCCTGCCTGGCAGCAAGCTGGGAAAGCAGATTCTCTGTCATGTGAGAGATGCTCAGGAACTATACAGTTACTGCAACTCCGAAAGAGCAATTAGATTGGATTGCCTATGGCATTACTGCTGCATCTCTGTTTACTGTTTACACTCCTTCAAGTCAGTGAAGGGACACAGCAACATGCAACTTCCATCAGTTTTGAAAGGCACCAATGAAGAGGACAAAGATCCCCCTGCAGGACATCACCTTGCCCTCCCATGGAGGACGAGCTTGCCCCAGCAGAGCCATCCCTAAGATAAGCGATTCCTCTCAAGCTCACAGTGACCCCAGTAAACACACCCAGCATACCTTGCTTCTTTCATGCTAATTGCCTGTATCCACCCCCTGCCTCTCCCCATAGAAACTGCTGCCCTCGCCTTCGATGCCAGTTTTGCAGGAGATGCTGACAATAAATCTACCTCTGTGGAATTTGCCATACAGTCTCCTCTCTCTCTCATTCCTGCGTTGGCCAGGGCATTCCGCAAGCAGAGCTGACATTACGGAGCTGGAATCACTACTCAGAGCTGATGTCTTTGCTGGAATCACCCCACAGGTAAGGAAGTGGCCAGTGCCCCTAGAAAGTGCTCTCCACCTGAGATGATCGCCTCTAGGAAGGTCACAGCCTTCTGGGTTGGTCTCTTACCTGTGACACACTGGGACTTTGGGAGCATACCTACACCAGGCATTTATCCAGAGGAGCTCTGTCACCTGGCACCTGATAAAAACACAGGGGATGACCCCAGCATCTCCTTGTCACACATTCAACTCTGAGCTGCATTGTCTAGGTGAGAATTGTTTTCAGCTAAAGGTAAGAGACAACTTAGTGAGCAAAAATAATTTGTGCTGGATATTTGTGCAGGCCAAAGAAACAGTCACTCACAGTACCTCTGGGTCAGTTTCTAAACCAAAATGTGTTTTCCCGTTACTCAGCAGCTGCAAAGAGCCACAGATACCTCCCTACAAAAATCACTAGCTCCAATTTGACCTTACCACAAATTTTATTTTGGGGCTCTGCACTCTCTACAAATCTCAACAATACTTGACATCTCTGTGAGCCTCCCTGGCCTCAGTGGAAATGCACTGAGACAACCTCTCTGGGAAATGGAAGAGGGCTGGCTGTGTGAGCACCAGCCAAGCCCTCTCTCCTGTCCCCTCCTGGCCTGATCTGGGTGACCTCTGCTGCTCCCATCACAGCAAGGGGTTTGCATTTCATCTGTGTGCTGCTAGTCTGGTACATCACACAGTTACTTCTGTAATCCCTTGAGAGATGTCTTAAAACTTGGGAATTAAGGAAATGAGGAGTTTGCAGGAAGGAAAGGACACAAAACTGAACTGAAAAGAAGCTGATTCCAGGGCATCCTGTCCTGCCCTGAGCAGGGCATTGCACAGTGAATGGTTGAGATTTTTGAGAGGCTCTTGATCACCCTCTTATGGATTTAATTTGTGCTCCACAGTACTGAACCATATTTACAACAAACATAATCCCCTATTGCCTCTTGTATCTTCCTAAACATGTCACCACTCCTGGAGCTGGAATGCCTGATGCTTACAACACTCACCAAACAGGATGACCTGACACCAGCTTGCAGCAGCTTTCCCCTAAGCTCTGTTTATGTTACACTTGCATTTATTCTTTGCTGCTCCTGACTCCTTTCCTCCACACTGGGCAATGGTGAGGAGCAGCTACCCTGAAAACAGCAACGTGGTTCAAACTCAGCTCCAAAGCCTTTCCTTACATCTTCAAATGTGTCATGTCAGAATGTTTTATTCTTAGAATGGTGTGACAGTGGACATGTGTTACCATAACTAGAAACTGCTGAGAGAGGGCTAAATTCAAATCTAGTTTGGTAAAACCTCCAACTACTGGCAATATTTGCATAGGCAGTAACAGGCCCCATCTCTCAGTGCACAACATGCACTATGTACATTATGTATAAACTGCTGAGTTCACAGAGACTTAAAGATTTCAGAAATTCACTTGGATTAAAAATAAGCTTCTGTGAGTCCTTAAACTCCTGTGAATTCCTGACTTCTGGAGAATGAGAAGGAAGCATGTTAATGCCATACATTGATTGCAGGGTTAAAATAACAGTGCTGGTTATGAAGGGAACATTCCTTCAGTGTAATGAATCCTACCACATTGCATTTTCCAGTGTCTTGTGTATTAAATAAGGACCAGAAAATAACACCCTGGTTGGCACAGACTCATTAAACCCTACCCCTGCTTACTTTTAAAAATTTACTCCCTTATTACATGAATGACTATGGTTTCTGTTCTGACCCCAGTTCAAGCTAGAAAAAGAAATCACAGAATTTTTAAAATGAGACAGCAAAAACCTTCCAAAAATTGTAATAGTGTAATTCATATCTATACTCATAGGTGCTTGAAACACTGGTGTCCACATGAGGATGACTTATTCAATGAAATAAATGCTTCCAAGAGGGCGTCACCCCACCCCAGGTGAATGCTGCTAACTTTCCTAGCACAATGGGTGGCACTGGAAGCAGCTCAACACTCTCACTCCTCTGTAAAACACATCTCTGCTATGCATTAGCCTTGTTCAGGTATCCAGTTGGACAGTCCTCATTCCAGGCAGAAGTCTGTCTGCTTTGCAGCTGCGGGGGCATCCCCACTGGAGACAGAGGGAAAGCTTCCACAGCTTTGAGTGCAGAGCTGGAGCAAGCCCTTGGCTACTGACGACATTTTTAATGTCCCAAAATAAAGCAGCAAGTCTGGCAGGGTGGGAGGGTGCCCTTCATCCTGTGTGTTCATCAATCTGTCTGGATGAGACAGAGCAAGAAACCATTCCCTGTGAGCCTGTGGACACCAGTGCTGGGGCCATAAATCAGCTGAGTGAATAAGCAAAACATTTGGGAGTCAGAGGATTTGTAGGTATTGGGGGTGTCACAGGGAGTTATTTATGGGCTTCAGACAGTGCAATACACAGATGAGATGTGACATAATTGCTGGCAGACTGGTGACCAAAATTAGCCAAACCTGTAGGGAAGTGACAAGCAGTGAGTGGTTCATGGCGGGGGGGATGGGTGCAGAGGCTCTGGATGTGCCATGAGCATTGTACAAGCACAGACACAACGGGTACAAAGACATTAGCACAGAGTTAAACCAGTAATAGTAAAGTAATCAGCAACAGAGGCAGCATTCTCTTTCATAGGAGTACGTATCATGGAATCTCCTGATCTGGAAGGCACCCTCAGGATCATCCAGTCTGACCCCTGACCCTGCACAGACACCCCAACAATCCCACCCGGTGCATCCCTGAGAGCATTGTCCTAATGCCACTGGAACTCCGGCAGCCTTGGGGCTGTGCCCATTCCCTGGGGAGCCTGGGCAGTGCCCAGCACCCTCTGGGGGAAGAACTTTTTCTGATATCCAGCCTAACCCTTCCCTGACAAAACTTTTCTCTTTGTAATTCTCTTTGAATTTCTCTTTGTAAATCATGAAAATTCGGGCAGCCCTGACACAGAAAATGTTCTAAACAAAATATCAAATTGTTTTGAGCTCAGTCAAAATCTAGCTGCACTTTACCCCAGAGATCCAGATACTCAATGAGTATACTTCACCTAAATTTTGTTTTTTAGCTTTGGGTTGGCTTTCTGTGTTTTTTTGTTAACTTGAAGTAATCTTTAGAGCTTGAGTCTTCCCATTTCAGATGAATTTTGAAGGAAAATTTCAAATGCTTTGGTTAGAAACACAGAACTGAAGGCCAATGAACTGCAGAAGGGAAACTTCATGAAAACTTCTGAGCAGGTCAGAGAGGGGGAACGTCACAAGCTCTCCAGTGATGAATGGAGGTCTTGTGCAGAGGGGGGAGGAATGCCCAAGGATCAGATTTTGTGTGACTTATCCCTTTGGTAAATCTATACCTGACCTGATCTTCTCCTCTGCTGCAGGGATTATGAACACGACCTAAGTGCTTGCTCAGGATCCACAAACATACAAACTAGATACCCTGTACCCATTTATGTATGAAAGTGGCACTGATACTGATAGCCAAGAAGAGACACACACCATCCCTATTTTCTAAGGGAGCAAAAGGGATTAAGCCCTACCCGCGAGCAGGACTATGAATCCACATCCCTTTGGAGCAGCAGGGATGGGATGGCAGCATGAGAACTGATCAGTTTGTGCCTTTCTGTGGCCACAACACTCCCACAGCTTTTTCACAGACTTTGATACAGGCAATAGACCTACAGCAAGTATCACAGAGCAAACACAAAAGAGTCTCACTTCCAGGAAGGAAATAAAACATATCTCCACTCACTGTCCAGGATGAAAACCCTTAGGAACCCCAGTGTACCTGTGCCACAAGTCCTCTGCCAGCTCCAAGGGACAGTGACAGCAGATCTTCAACTGCCTGGCAGCTTCCCAGGGAAATCTGTGTACCCTGAAGGAGCCAAACACTACAGGAGACCTCTACTGCCAGAACATTTACAATCATTTCCAGACCTACTGCAACACAAAGCCACATTCAGTGTGACAACAAAGGTGTCACTTCCCACTCTTAGCTCTACATCACCCCCACACAAATCCGTGGTGACATGGCCAAACTCACCACTCTACAAACTGAATTTCTGAGATGATCCTCTGGAAGTCACTTCTGTGTCTCCAGGCCTACGGTGCCTTTGTTCACTCAGAGCACAGAGCTCTTCATAGCTGTCCAGCGGGTCCCCTGGTCCCAGATATCAGTGACCTGTGGGAAGGAAGATAAGACCCTTACCAGTCTGGTGTAAATGTCACTAAATGGCAAAGAAACAGCACACTGTTGTCCCCCTTACACCTCTCCACTCTTGCAGAATGTGAGGCGATGCCTAGGAGCTGCCTGGTGTCTCCACACTGAACTGAAGAAGCCCTGGGGGCTCATTATAGCCCCACACTCCCCCAGCCCAGGGGAGGTGCCCTGGAGCCCTTGGCAAGGCTGGCCACGGCCGGGGCCAGCCTGGCCAGATGCGACCATCAGTCAAGGCCATGCTGCATCTCCAATGCAAGACCTTGTGCCTCAAAAAAGGACAAACACTTGTGCAGATCCAAGGAAAGGACAGGCTCTACACCAGGTTGTGTAGGACACACCAACAGATGAGTGTGTCCTACTCAGAGGCCTCGAGTCCTTAGGAAATCTCACAAGTCCTTAGCAGAGAAGTAAAACCAGTAAATTACTGCATCTATGAGTGGGTCAGCCATGCTTGGGCTTGGCCCTCAGCAGGAGGGTCCCTCAGTCTGTGCTATTCCAAGAGGCCTGAAAGAAATCCAGTTGCTCTAGAAGAGCTTTACTGCTACAACCAAAAGACACACCTCAGTTCGCTGCTTTCCTTCCACCACAGACACAGGCTGATCCCTTTCCCATAAGCAGCAAACAAGGCCACTCATTCCATCAGTGGAAGGTTCCCTACCCATGGCAGGGAGTTGGAATTAGATGGTCTTAAAGTTCTCTTCCAAGCCAAAGCACTTTGGGATCCCTGATTTCTTTGGACAGGTTTACCCCAGAAGTACAAGTTCAGTGCATTGTGACACCAAATCTTTTGCTTCTGGTCTGCCCTTGCAGACCTTGCAAAACTTCCTTCCTCTGCTCAGAAAGCTCCCCTAAAGCAGAGGGGCATTGCTTAGTTCCTGCTCTTCACAGAGATGGCCAGTCTGGGACTGCAGGTTCCCTTCTCCCAGCAGCTCGACCTGCAGGCAACAAAACCTGGCTGGCCTGAAAGCTGCTTTCACTCACTTCAGCCTGAGAGCCCACAGTCCTTGCTTTCCTTTGCATTGGGTGAATAAATTCATATTAGATGTCATGTCCAATTGGAGAGGAAGGGCTGGCTCCAGAAGGTGGCAAGAGAAGTGTTTTTAATATGATGACCATGGTTCACAGGCTGTCTGGACTGGCAGAACCAGAAGGCGGCTTTCCTCCGGTTTCCTATGAGAAGATGATAATCTTAAAATCTGAAGCTAATGGGAAGGGAACACACAGAAAACCCTTGATGCCACTGCTTAGACTCCTGTTAGATTGCATCAAGACAGAAGAACCACAAAGAACACCATTTCCACTAGTCTGAGAAAGAAGATTCTCACCCAGGTATCAAAACCTTTTCCTTTGCAGGGCTGGGAATCACCATTTCAACCAATAATTTAAAAGAAAAAATGTGAAAATTAAATTCTGGAGTAATTTTCTTCGTTCCTTCTTTCTTTTCAATCATTGTTGCTGGTGACAGTGTGTAAACCTTCCCACTTCATGAGAAAAGCATGTCAACAGAGGGAAATGGAATTGTTCAAACTGATGTCTGGGCTAAGATCCTTCAGTTCTACATCCCCTGTTACCTTTGCAGTGATAAAAAAGTAGAAAGTAGAAGCAATTACAAGGTCAAATATAAACCATTTGAAAGTTGACAAGCCAAGAAAATAAGACAACAAGGATCTGGGAAATCTGGACTGCTGCTGGAAAGTCCTCTCAGTAGCAGCCACTGTTTCCTAGCTATGTGGGTCTCCCACTGCATTTTCACCTGTTTTGGACAATGATCATCCCAAAGTTGTTCCCTCAGACATCAGTCCTGCTGGTTGAGGACAGCAGTTTATGGCTTTGCTGGATGCTGCATCTTTAATAAATCCTATTGCCAGAAAAGTCTCTAAAGAGAGTAACACTTTGGGTAAGGCCTAGGAATGCTCCCACAGGAAGCATTTACCTGCCTATACTGAAACCTGAATTCAACTCTCCTCAGCTGCAGCAGGAGCAGAGTTATCCCAGAGGGCTGGAGCTATCCAGAGCCACAGGGAGTTCTGCGGTTTCTCTTCCCATGTGCTCTCCCTTTCCAGGCATTTGCTTCCTGCAGAAAAGTGCTAATGGTATTTAGTCTCCAATCACATTTAGCTCTTGGGTCTCAGTAACTGAGGAATTCCAAATTAGAAAGACAGTGGGGGTCTAACAAGTCCCAGGAGAGCCACAACTGCTCCTGTTCCACTGGTCCTACAAACCTGATCATGCCTCGCCTCATTTCCAGCCCTGGTTTTACAGTTTTCTTGAGGCCTCTCCTCCAGAGAGACTGATAATTTAAAACCATCTTCAACAGAGCAACCTCCTCCAAGAGCTTGACCTTCTTCCATTTCACAGCTTGTTTTCCACCGCCCACTCAAGGCCCTGTTAACCCCTGTGTGCCAGTGCTGAGCCACCACGTGTCACTGGGAGCCTGCAGAATGTCACAGTGAGGCCAGGACGCTCAGTGGGCACTGTTTTCCCTCTGCAGGGGACACTTTTTTCCCTGAAAGAAAGTCATTCACCTAAAGAAGGGAAGTAAAGAAATATCAAGAGGCAACAGCTGAAGGACAGTTATTTCAGATTGAATTTAAAACTCTGTTTTAACTGGAAACAAGACTCTTCCAACATTCTATTTTCCCTGTAATTCCTTTCTTGGAATATCGGTGTCAAGTCTTCCTGCTCTGACTAGTGACAACTGGCACAGCTTTTCCTACAGACTTTGGTGCCCACATGGCACAGAAAGCACCAGAACTCAAGAAACCAAGACCTGGTAGGTCCAAAACCCTGTATAGATCAGTCTGTAAAGAAATGACCAAGATGAAAAACCAGGCCAAGACACCCCATTTCCCTGCAGCCTGGTGGATAGTCCTGACTGTGCTAAAGGTGGAGGGGGTGGCAGGGAGCCTTCTTTGGGGCAGAAATGCTCACATAGGAAATGGGTGAATATATGCAAGGCTCAGTATTCCAAGTCCATCTTGACATAACAGCAATGAGAATCCCATAAACACTATACAAGAAAATGGGCATGGAATATGGAAAAAAGGCCCAAACTCAGTGAAGATTACAGGTACATACAACCCTCCAACCACCCAACACACTACACCAAGTCAGGTGAGTCTGGCAGTGGTGGTCATGCTGGTCATGTGTGAGTACAGGGACATTGTTCAGATTGTGCCAGGGGCCAGATGGGTAACAGAAGAGCATTTTGGTTTTCTAAGGAGAATGCCCTGCACAAGGATGAGGAACAGTCACACCATGCATGTGAGTGCCCCAGTGAGTCATCCATACCACAAAATCTGAATTTAAGTAAATGTAATGTTCCATTTGCTGCTCTTTTTAGTGGGAGATGCCCATTCCCTCAAGATCAGTTCATCCACGTTTTAGAGTCCAGAAGAAATTGAATGGACTTGTTTCAGGCTCGAACCTGTGGTTGTTTTCCCTCCCCACCCAAAGTGCCAGTGTGTCCCTCTATCACCTGCAAGCTGAGGACTGCTGTCACTTTGCACACAGAGCCAGGGTCAGACCCACTGCAATTCACTGGACTTCCACACAACACAAGGAGATCAGAACCAAGGGAAGGAATGCAAGAAGCACCAGTGCTCTGCTTTCACAGTGCAGCTCTCTCATTCCCACACTACAGAGAACTCCTTCCGTTCTCTTGCTCAGTTCTCTTCTCACTGGTTTAGTGTTTGCACCCATGACTGACTGAAGTGGTTTGCTAGCACAGTCAAGGATTTAGTTGGAGCCTGGCTGCCTGTAAATCAAACATTCCCACTTTTCCCGGTAATAGCTGCTCCCATGACTATCTTCCTTGCATGGTCCAATTCCGGGGCTGGGATTTACTTACCGTTTTTCATCCACAAAATGAAATAGTGGGCAACAGACATTTAATAAAAACTCACCAAAGATGTGATTAAACCTCAACTTATTACCAGACATATCCCTCCACCAGACTTCCCACCCCCCTTGAGACACTGAAGAGAACAGGAGTTTAAGGCTTTAATGAATGCAGGGAACAAGAGGTGCCTATACCATTTCCATTTGACCCTACATGGCCATCAGGCTTTGCTATATGTTCCTCTCCAGATAATATTAACTGTGTGTGTTGGGAGCACTTCACAGACACCACCTCTCAAGCATGCAGAGAGTTAATAAAGCTCACTGCATGCAGCACATTAAACAATAAAATGCAACCAAGGATTGAAGACTTTATCTCAGTCCCCCTCTCTCCCTCAAATCAGAGGCACAGCAAACCCCCCAGTTCTGAGTTCTTTATGTTGTTACAGGATTTATTGTGCCCCAACCTGCAAATTGCAACAGATGAAACAAGCCCCATCCTGGCCTGACCAGCTTTTTTAATGTTTCATTCCCTAATGTGCTGTGAAGTTTGACATCGAAATAAATTGTAAGAAATTCTCTCTGGAACTTCAAGGGGCCATAGCATGTGTCACCTTCCCACTGTCTGTGTGGGACACTAGAATTAATCTCAACACTGTCCTGGTAGTGCCTGACCTGTGCTGTCATCAGTGAATGTCTGGCACTACAGAGGTGTCAGGGTTCTCCCATTTCTGGGAATGCTGCCCCATTCCTTTTGAAGTTTATTCACTGTCACACTCTCTCTTTATCCAACACTAAATATCAGAATAAAATAAGTGTCATCTTGAGCCAGAAAATTATGCCAGCATCCAAAGGAGAAATTGTCAAAATCATAGAATTATAAAATCATAGAACGGTTTGGGTTGGAAGGGACCTTAAAGCACAGCTCGTTTCACTCCCCACCAAGGGGGGGGGGGGGGGACCGGGACACATCAGGTTGCTTAGACCCTCCTCCAGAAAATGGAAATATAGAAAAAAAAAAATAGAAATACAGAAAAACATGGAAATAGAGAAAAGACAGAGAAAGAGAGAGCATCTCTCTCCTTTCATCACGACTTGTTCCATGAATCCTGTGGTTTCACAGAAGGGTCACTGAGCTCCCCTTTCTGCAGGAATGAAGCTCCCTGTCCCTGTGCCGGGTCTGTCCCTGTGCCGGGTCTGTCCCCCCACCTCTCCTGACTTGTGAAGGCGATCAGACGGAGCTCAAACAGCAGAGCTCGCAGCAAATACGGCTCCAGGTCCGGAGCAATAGCCAGCACTCACCTGCGGCTGTCACCCTGGGTGTCCTCTCTAGCCGAGTGCTGTGGCAGCCGCAGCTGCAGCCAGGGCTGGGCTGAGGGTCAGTGCAGGTCCCTCCAGACTGGGCCAGGCTGGAGCCTCGTCAGCCTGTCCCCTCCGTGTCGCCTCCCTCCCGCCGCTGTCCCGGCGCGGTGTCGCCCGCGGACGGAGCTGCCTGTCACAGGGCTGTTAGCCTGCGAGACATCCAGAGGATTGGGATTTTTATGGGCACCCGGACACCTGCCTCCTATTCGTTATTATTTCAGTCCATTCCAGTAATGGTGCTGAGCAAATTTGAGATGAACATAATTCTTCAGCATTTCACAAGTCAGTGGGATGGTGCTTTGTCTGTGGATTGGGTTTCCTCTTCACAGCAACTTGTTACAAACTTTGACACAACTGAAGGGCTCGCGATGTTTTAAAGAAAACTGGAGTTCAACTGGTTTGAATCCATTCCAGGAATAAGTAGAGTCCCAAAAAGAACAGATAAATTGAACTTCAGATAAAAGTGAGAGGCCAAGCATGGCTAAATATGAGGCTTCTTCACATACACTCCTTTTTTAAAATAACTCCTTGAAAAGTCAGATTTGTAAGGGATGGACAGAACCCAAGAATCCTTCAGAGCAGCAGTTCACACTGTTAATGTGAATTTATCTCACAGTGTTAATTTGAATTTGTAGCATACACTGAGCAGTCTGAGCCTGCACTCCTGTTACACAGCCAAGAGCAGCTGCTGTTACTTACAGTCCTTTGTACTTTGTACAGTCCTTTGCACACCTTTGGAAAAAAAAAAAAGCTTTAACAGGGAATTAGGAATAAAAAGGTCAGGGTGGAAATGAAGATCAGACGCCTCAGCAGACTTGTATTAGTAAGGGCTTCCTCTGCTGTGAGAATTTTCTGGTCACCTGGAGTGATGGAGGTAAGTCTTGAGAAAAACAAGACAGAAACTCAAAGTAAAAGACCCCAGGCAGGGAATGAAGATGTTATAGACACAGGTTCCTCAGCTTGCAGAGGGCAGTGGACACCCAAGGGTCACCCAAATGGCTGAAGATTGCAGACATTTCAGACGTTTCCTTGCCCCTTTTACCCATCTCAGGGACAGTCACATGTTGGGGGAATCCCAGTCACAGTTATTTCAGAGGCCAATACTTCCAACTAGATATGAGCATGCCAGTGTTTCTGAAAAGCAGATTAGGATAATGTTCAGCTTTCTCTGTCTTGTCCTCTTCAACGATGTCAATGTGCCTGTGGGAGAGGCTGTACCTGAAGCTCTTCCAGCCTGGAAGGTGGACAAACTCCCTGTCCCAGCATGAGACCTGCCTTGAACCACAGCAGCCTCAACCCACACTAGAGGCAAGAACCTAAAGCAAACATAATTTCCAAAGGTTTTGCTTCTATCCAGTGAAAGCAATGCCCCCACACCAGGCAATGGGCCTGTTGTGCCCTGAATAAAACTGTACCTCGGGTGCACCACATCTTCAAGAGCATTCATTGTACACAGAAACATCAAAGGCTGGAAGATGAACCAGCAGGAGGACAGCAGGCTTGCCTGTACTTTAATGTACTTTCCAAATGGGAATATAATTCCATTATTTTTGCCTTAGATTAACCAGATTTTTGAGTTCAGATTCTCAGTCCCTTGATACCACAGAAGCCAGCTGAAATCTGCTCAGCGTTTTCTACCTTGCCCCTTCCATAGCTAAACATCCTTCCTGTCCAGGAGAGAGCTGGAGCACAAATTGCTGATTTAAACCAGAAAGTGCAGGTAACACATCCCAAAGGATCATAATTACACACCTTTATGCACCTTTATAGTCAGCAAAACACAGAAGGTCCTATTTAATGTGATAGAAGAGAAAAAACATGTGCTTCAAAAAACAGAGAAGTACTGACAACTCAGGAGATGCTGAAATCCTTCTGATAGACTTGAAAATATGTCTCAGTTACGAGACCTTAACACCCCAAAGGGCAGCCTTATGTAATGTGCTTTTCTTAGCACTCCTCTGACATGAGCCTTCCCAATAAAACAATACAAGGATTTATAAGCCTGTGTATTCTCTTGTCTCTGACAGCCTCATAAAAATTATTGTCTATCAGACAAGTGAGAGACTCCACTAGAAACCCACCAAACACTGTGTCTGAGCTGACCTGAGCATTCAAATTCTAATTTCATCCCAAATCAGCAGGTGGCTAGTGGTTGTCTCAAAATGGCATTTGTCAGGAATGAAAATTGTTTGCCAAATAAGCCATTCAGTGTTATTTACAACACAGACAGTTTCTGTTACTCTCCCATGGCGTATTATGCTCAAACACTGCTGATTCAGCTGGCCCTGGCCCTTTCCCCTTTTATGTTTGAATGTAGCCATTAAATTGTCTTTTAGAAGTTGTACTGAGGGCACAAAACCCCCTCACTTCTCCATCAAATGAGGACAGAACACAGAAATAGTGTGTTTCTATAAAACACCCACTAGTGCATGAAGTCTGAGAACTCTGAGCGTTTGCTGTGATAGACTAAACACAAATCCCCTCTGTGGTCTTCTCAAGCTTCATGCTCAATGTGGAGTCCCAAAGAAGTGGCCATGGACACCAGAGACAGTTGTACACATTGTCACAATGTCACATCGCAAAAAGCCTTCTGACCCCCAGCATACTGTGTTGATAGGAGTGTCCTACACTCAGAAACCACAGCACTGTTTAAGATCCAAGTACAAGCTCCACAATAACCCAGGATGCAGCTGGTGGCAGAGCACCTCTCTGAGGGGACAAAGATCTATTTTTGTTGACATTTGCCACCCCTCAAGTAGCCATCCAGTGTGACACACCACAGACCCTTCAGACACCTGAGCTTTTACAATTCACTGTCCCTTTAAAGGCCACACTCCTTCAGGGAGCACTGGAAGCACTCTCTTGGCTATGGAGAGGCTGATCCTATGGAGAACCAGCCCAGCAGCTGTGACCTGTCCATAGCCAGGAGCTCAGTACACACCTGGACATGAAGTGAAAGATACTGAAATACAGAACCTCTACTGGGGAAAGTGCAGGAGACCCATCACCTCCATTACCCTCTCCCAGGGAGGAAAGCCAAATTCACCTCCCAGCTGTCCTACAGCCTTGGACCAAAAGGCTGGGAGCAGCTGTGGGGCAGAGAAGTTACTCCAGCATCCAAAATTACTGGGAGCCTTCCACAGGGTTCAGCTGCAAACAGGGTCATTGTCACCAGAGCTTCTTTATCAATTGTCCCTTTCATCCACCCCTCAGCCATCCACTCCCACCAGATCAATGGTCACACCTTCTGAATAGCAGCAGGGGCAAATGGGAATGCTCTAAGAATTCAGTCACTTTAAGATTAATCAATACCAAAACAACAGGGATAACCAAACTGGTAGAACCAAACTGGGTTTCTGATTCCCCTCTTCCAGGCTCCTTCAGGTGGAATTACTTCATGCCAAAGGAGATGTCCTAAGCTCACCTGAGCCAGTCCCAGAGCCATAGAGGAGCTTGCCCTTGTGAGCCCTGACTGCTCTTGGGGTAACCTGAGCTCCCACCCCAGCACAAACCACCCCTGATGACACCCAGCAGTGCCCATCCTGCAAGTGCTGCCTTGAGCCCTAGTCCAGGGCAGGTCTGGCATCACTTTGTCACTCTGGCTTGGCTGGCACTTGCAGGGTCCCTGATGGCCTTGTGAGGGCTTTGACCACGTCATGAAGGCAGCTGAGTGTTTTGTCCTGATACAGCCCATGGCAGTCAGGTGTGTCAGGGACCTAATGTGAGCACTCACTGTTCACTTCCAGGCACAGAGCCAGGCCAGGAACCTCAGCAGCGAAGAGCCTGTAAGAGCTGGTTGTTGGGGAGCTGCTCCCTGGTGGAAGGGGCAGCCCCAGCAGAGGCAGGACAGGAACCTTACTGACCAGGTAAATTCAACCCAGCACCTGCGGTGGGTGAGCAGAGAAGTTATGGTGACAGGCCCTATCAACTGTCCCCATCAACAGTCCTGTGATCACCAAAAGCCAGGAAAGAAGTCAGGTCCAAGGTCAAGCTGGGAAGGCCAAACAATTCAGGAAAACCTGAAAACTGCAGCAAAGCACAGGAAGGGGGTGAAGGCTCAGGCCTGAGTTTAAGCAGAGCCCCTTGGCCACCGGCAGAGGTGTAGGAAGGGATCCCAAGTGAGATTATTCAGGGCAATTAGTCCCTAATTAGTGCCCTCACAGCCCTGTCCCCGGATTCCAGGAGAACATTTCTGTGACCCATCAGCTCACTTAAGTCTTGCGCAACTGGGGTTCTCAGCACCATACTTCAAACTCAGCTCCCTCCCACCCTCCATAAACTCACCTACCCCAGTGGCAGTTCTGCTCTCCTGCTGGTTTCCAGTCCTGGATGGTCTCTCTATCCCCTCTGTCAGTCTGTGCCCTCAGGAACACTGATGTGCCCTCCCCGTCCATGGCTGCAGGGAAGGGCAGGAGTAGAGCCCTGGAAAGAGGCAGGGAGCAGCAGGAAAGGCATCCAGCAATGGGCAGACAGTCAAGCCAACAGGGATTTACCTTCCTCTTCTCTCACTCCCCAGCATGTGACAGGAAAAACTGTCCCATTTCATGAATGTGCCGTTCCTTACTTTGGAACTGAAGAGGAAAGTCGTTTTTTGTTGGGAGTTTCTGTTGTTCTAAGATATCCGAACTGAGATGTTTCTCCCTTCCATGCTTTCTCAGTCTCTAGAAAGAAAGATCTATGAAAGAAGATCTCTAGAACTTGAAGAAAGATCTATGAAAGAAAGATCTATGAAAAAAGATCTCTAGAAAGAAGATCTATGAGATCCCACTGTCTTAACTTTTAAAACCATTGCAAGACTTTCCCCAAGGAATGAAATTTGATTTCTATGCATATGCAGTGAATTGATCAATGCTCTCCAGCACAAAAGTCCTCATCCAGGCTCATCCCTGGAGGTGCAGCTACTGCCCAGCTTTCAGACTAATGCTGACTTTCTAAAGTGTCACAGGCAACAATCCAAAATTGCAGCAAGGAAGATCTCAGAAGTTTCTGACAAAATAATTCCTTGCTAGGGCTATGCTGTGAAGCTGAACCAGCTGTGAACACAACTGCAGGAGTCTCCTTTTACCAAATATTTCTCTACCCCAGGGATAAGTCAAGCCCAGAACTGGAGATGCCCATGGTCAGATGGCTACATGGCCTGACCCAGGCAGCGGGAGAAAAGGAAGCCCCTTCAAGGCTCTTGAAGATGTAAAACTTCATTTTTCAAGTCACCTCAGTTTGAAACATCCAGACCTAAGAGGTACTGAGTACCTGGAGAGTTCCCTGACATCACTGGGATCATCTGGATGCACATCTCTTGGTGCCTGCATGCTGGGAAAACCACTGGGATACATCTTGGTGCTAAGGGGTACCTGTATTTGATCAGGAGTGAATGAAAACATTTTGTGTTAAAATAAATCACCTTCCCTTCTTTAATGTCTCACACTGACCTTTGTCATCTTGTTGCAACGTTATTCTCTTCAACACAGCTGAGTTTGCAAGTGCCTGGGAAAAGCAGTCTCTGAATAGGAACACGCTGATGATCTTGTGTCTGCAGCCCAGTTTACAAACTGTCTCTGCCAGTTTCCAGGAGTTGGTTTTCCTGGATTACTTGGGTGACCCACAGTCAAACACACTTTGTGTTTTCCACCCTCAGGCAAGTCCTGCTGTTCCCAGACAGACCAACAGGCTCTGGGCTGGGGAGGGACACAGTGAGCAGACCACTTTTCAGGGAGATGGATGGATGGATGGATGGATGGATGGATGGATGGATGGATGGAT
>JAGMWU010000028.1:6743262-6776125 GCA_018697195.1 Certhia americana
ATGGATGGATGGATGGATGGATGGATGGATGGATGGATGGATGGATGATTGAAAGGAGCAGGATAATGACAGGGGTGCTGATCCATCCTGGTCAGACTGGGAGAAGGGAGGAAAGGAGGGGTGAATGTCAGAGAGGGATCCTGTGTCAGGACTGTGATGGATGAGGGAGATCCATGTTCTGGGAAGGGTGGCTGGGGCAGACAATGCCAGTGCCAGGAGCTGAGCAGGAGGAAACCAGACCCACGCAAAGGCCCTGATTAACCCTGCATTGAGACAGATCTGGGCTGCTGCTCTGGGTAAAACTGAAGGGCAAGCGAATTGCTCATAGTTTGGGCATTTCCAAATCCAGCGTGTCCTTGTCAATCTCTTGGACTGACAGACTGAGTGTCCCAAGTGGTTCAGGGCTGTGTGTGACCATGACAGTGAATGGGTCATACTCTCATTCATGTGCTCTTCAGCTTCCTTCATCTTATTTTTCATAATCTCAGTCTCTCACTTTACACTCACCACTCACTCCTCTCTTTGCACCCAGCGAGTTCCAGTCTGAGGGTCTAACCAGTGCAAAGTTTCTTTCCCCATAGTGACCACAGAGGGGTTGAGCTGTCCAGGCAGCACTCAGTGGAGAGAAGTGGAGAAACCTCACATTTTTAACACCCAAACCAGCTGACCTGTACTCCCCAGTTCCACTACCAGTCTGGACTCCCTCTGGCTCCTCAGGCCACCTGGGTCACACTGACAGTTGCCCAATCCTTGCTGGAAGCAAGAATGCACTGGTGAGATGCTCTCCTGGCCATCCTTTCCACCCCTTTCATGGCAATATTGAGGTGACTTGGATCCCACTCCAAACTGGCAGCAGAGCAGAGAGTGAGCTGCTGATGCAGGAGAGTCAATCCAGCACAGAGAACAAGACTCTCAATAACCCAGAGGAAAACTCTAAGGAGCTCTAAAAAGCAGGGAGCAGTCCAATAAACCATTAACTGCTTCTGCTCATCTGCAAGTATATGAAAACAAAATTTCTGGGTATTGTACATGTTTGTCTTTGAAAGCACAATTTTACCTCTCTGTCCCATACATCTACACTAAAAATCCAGCTTTCACTTCCTGGTGTAGTATTTTCCCATCTATCCATCATCTTTCTAAGTGGCTATCTGATATTCCAGGTGCCTTTCTTGTCCCTGCTCTCCCTCTTTATTTATCCTGCTGGACAATTTGTGTCTCCTTTGTAGCTTTTGAACATTCACCTCATGAACACCTTATGAACACCAATAATAAGATCATTGAGATCTGCAGTTTGTCTTCTCTGGAACAGTTCTGGCCTCCTTCCTGACTCTCTAGGTATGCCTGCAAAAATAGCACAAGTGCATCACTCACTGCTGACCACAGCCTTGAGAAATAAACTTCCTTAAACAACAAGCCACAGACGTCTGCAGCAGAAGCCAAGACTCACTGGCCTTGCCACATGCCACAAAGGTCACCAACCCCAAACTGCTTCAGCAGACAGGACAGAATGCCAGAAGTAAAGGACATATAAATCTAATGACTGTCAGCTTAACTATGTCAGCTGATTGCTGAGCTCAACAAGAGGGGGAAAGGAGAAAGTTTTGCCCCAGTTTAACTTTGTAAGTCTCAAGGAATTGGGACCATTTTCAACACAATTGGTTTTACCAAATCCTTAAGCATTTCACCCAGGAAAGGTTCTTTAATCCTCAACTCTGTGGTGTATCAGTCAAACCAAATACAGGCCCCAGATCTGGTAAGAAGGTGGCAGGAAACCTGGGAGTTTCCACAAAACAGCTGAGGCCTGTAGGATTTATTTAGCTGCTGTAATTCTTGAAAAGGGTTTGTTATTTGCCACTTTACATTTCCCTAAGCATTGTTTCCAGAGACACAAGGGCAATGCACTCCTACAAGGTTCAAGGTCAAGCAAAGTCACACAGTCACAGAATCACAGAATCATTTAGCTTTGAAAAGCTCTCAAAGATCATTTAGTCCAACATTCCCCCAGCACTGCCATGTTCACCTCTAGACCCTGCCCACACATTTTTTGTACACTTTGTTAAATGTGTGGAAATGGATAAAGGGCTAAAAGGAGGCAACAAAAATTAATACAAGAGAGCTCAAGGTAAAGGTTGGAGTCCTGGTGCCTGTCAGCAAAGGCATGATATGAAGAAGGGCAAGCACTGCAGAAAGAATTCCTAAGCTGAAAACCATCCTGACAAATCTTTTCCCATAAACCAAAAGAGGGAGCTTGGAGGTGGAAGTTTCCAAACATCAGCATGTCAGAGTCACGGATTTAGGATTCCTGGCAACATTTCTCTTCTAATGATTTTGCTTACCAGAAAGTCTGTCATTAAGGTCCTGTGAGGAATTACTGTCATGCTGCAGTCTGATATCAGCTATTATTAATAACTGGGGAGTCCTAGCTTATGAAAGGAATAGATTTGGGTGTGCTCAGAGAAGATCTGTGTAGTTTCATCTGCATTTAATAGGGAAGAAACCATGAGTGATCAGGTTCCTTTGACCTTGTACAGGTGCTCTGAGATGCCATTCCTGCCAGGGAACTGGGTCTATTGCTACACTCAGGGGCCTGACTCTGATCCTCAAGTTTTTTGTCACAGTACGAAGTCAATTTTAAGACCACAGTTCAGCTGTTTCATCCCTGAATTGGGGCAGATTTTCATCTCTCTGGTCCATTTTCATCTCTCTTGAAATCTGCTGGTTTCCTTCATTTCTATGTTCCATAGCTTCCTGAGGCTTCTGTCTGAGACTGACTTAAGTGGAGATGCTCACAAATGAGAGACCCAAGCATAGGGACCTCCACACCAAACAGAGATGGAAAAAAAAGTTATTTTTATTTCTACTATGACCTTAATTCCCCAAGGTACTCCCTTCACATCTTCCTCACACATCCAGACTGTTACGTTTCTTGTCCTGATGAATCTGAGAAGAGGTGCTTTGCCTTTTATGCCTTTTCCAACCCGGTCTGTTTGCAAAGCCTGGTTAAGTGATTAAGTAAGAATTGACAAATATCAGCCTAGGTAGGACAGTACAGATTCCTTAGGACAAGCAGAGAAAAAATCTAGACCAAAAAAAGAAGATGAAATGGGTTGACTCTGCAGCACTGAGAGGGTGAGAATATGTGAAGCCTCCATCTTAAATCATAAAGATGGCAAAAATGGTGATGACAAAGATGACTGGAGAACAGAGGACACAGGAATGGAAATCACTGTGAGAGCATGGACAGAAGACTCCATGTGCAATTCTAGCATGAGCTGGTAAGTATTGCTGTTAGCAAAATATCAGTGCCAGTTTTTGATCCCAATTTTTGAGGCCTCCACCACAATCCAGGAAACATGGCTGTTTGTTCATGTTGAAAACCAAGTTTCTCAGGCAGAAGGATATGTGGAGGTAGCACCATAGGCTATTCAGGTAGTGGAGGGCAAATTGTATTAAAATAGAGTGAGTAAGGTTACTTTGTTCAGCCCAACAAAAGAGAGACGGGTGATAAAAAAATATTAAATATCTTACAAAGGCAAGATATTTATATCTTATAAATACCAAAAGGGGACACAAGGTGTGAAAGGGACAAAGAAAATAACTCTATATAAAGAGGAATATCAGGATACTTTTAACCACCATCAGTGGTTAGCCCAGCCTCTTGGCTGGAATAACAACATGTAATGTCTGACAGAGTTACCATAGATTTATTTTTTAATGGGAACTCGGTGTCACAGCTTTCTGCCACTCAAATTCAGAGGCCTTTTCTAAGGTCAGGAGATCTGGGAGGACAAATGGCCAGGAGATACTGAGCTCAGAAACTCTTGGCTGCAGTAAATGCCAGTTGGGGGGTGACTTGCTATACAGCTATTTTGGCAATTTGTTGTCCTGACCCTTGGACATTCTCTTTTAATTGCCAGCCTACAGTGAATTGTGTGAAAGCACGACGGCCCCCATGTCCCAGCCCAGCAGCAGGGCTGTGGGGAGAGCTCTGGATACCCCAGTGCACTTATTTCGGTGAACAAGGCAGTGTCACAGCATATTTACAGGCTGCCAACACCCTGCCAGAGAAGCCCTTGGAACAGGAGGTTCCAATTCTTACCCACTGTAAGACCTCCATATCCTTTAGACATAAATCCCAGATGAGTGTTTCATCCAAACAGAAATACACCTTTTGTGTGTATCTGTTCTCTGCTCTGATGGTTCTTCCTCGTTTGTGTGTGGGTGCCTCTGACTGCTTTTAATAGGACCTGCTGGGGACTCTGGGGCCTCAGAATCACCACAGTTTCCTGGGGTTCATGACTGCTGACTTGTGATAGCGAATGTGGGAAGCTGTGACCAAGGAGTGTCCCCTCCTCCCCCCAGTACACCCAGCTGAGAGTAGAGCTGACAGCAGAGCTCCTGCCCCAGCGCCCTGCACCCAGGGGCTGTGTCCCTGCTGCAGACCATAAATTACCCACAGCCAGCTTTAACACCTCCACAGAGTTATGCCCCAAAGCTTTTGGTCCCAGCAGCTCTGGAAGGGGTCAGTGCCTCTGCCTGTCCAAGCAGGTGTTGATAATGAGGAAATGCCCCCTGCTGTGGTGAGAGGAATTTTAGAAGCTGTGAGGAGAGGTCGCAAGCGAGGGAGGGTAGTGCAGGTGGCTGCACCCACTGACTGCCCTGGGCACTTGGCCTCAAGGACAGACCTCTCTCTGCAAACAGATCCCTGGCAGAGCCTTTGCCAAACACAACTGCTACAACAGCCTTAGGGCCATGCCTTATGGTTAGGAATGATCTGCTGCAGCATAAATCCCCAGACTTTCCTGAGGAGGTGGGAAATGCAGAGTTCTTGCATTGTTTCACTTGAGAAATGACCATTCCTGAGGCAAAGTTTGGAAAAATCTTTCTCTAGATTTCGAAACAAAACACACAGGACACAACCATTCTACAGTCCACAGTCCCTTTCGGAGCTACGGAGAGCATGCAGAAGCTCTCAGTCATTTCTCCATGTTTGGTGAGATGCACTCAATAATTTGGCTGTGAATAAGTCTCAGTACGACCATGCAGAAAGGAAATTCAGCATGGAAACAGCAGAAAGAAAGCGAAATAAAAGTCCCTTCATACTCATAAGTGATATTTTCTCACACTCCATCATTCCCCAGAGGTGAGGAATTGCCTTACTTTGATTATTCTGGATGAAGTGTGTGAAGCAGACCCAGGGTGAGGTGCTAAGACCAGGGCCATGCTAACACAGGTCTGGCACAACCCCATCACCACCTGCAGCACTTGGCTGTTTGTGCTGAGTCCCTGTGAGTACCTGGGGTAACCCCTGAATTCCCAGCACACACATTCTGAATGAAATGATTCAGCAGAGCCTCTATTCCTGCCAGTGCCAGAATCCACCTCCCTTTCATGCCCCATTTCCTTCACAGGACTGCAGGAAGGGAGCTGGCCAGGGCCTGCTTAAATTGAATATTAAGAAAAATTTCTTCAGAGGGTGATCAAGCCCTGGCACAGCTACCCAGGGCAGTGGTGGAGTCACCATCCCTAGAAGTGTCCAGAAAACAAATGGATGTGGAGCTTAGTGATGTGGATTAGTGATGGCTTGTGCAGAGCTGGGTTAATGGTTGGACTGGAAGATCTTGGAAATTATTTTGGCATAAATGATTCTGTGATCCTGTGGCTCATGGTCAGGGCTGCTGGGGGCACAAGATCTCCGGCCTGAGTACTGCTGGTCCTGAGAAGATGCCACACTTGCTCCTGGCTTTTTCTTTGCACTGACATGGCCATATTGTGCTCTCCAGTTTCCTAAGGAGCAGGTCTCCTGTTTCCAATGGCGCAGGACAGTTAGCTCCACATTAAAGCTAAGGATTGACCCTGTAGAGGAAACCCTGGAGCTGGGAAGGTGTGATCCCATCCCAGTCTCCCAGGACAGGTCATTGAAGCAGATCTCTGTTCCTCTGCCCTACAGTCTGTGTGAGGAGGGCCTCCCCTGAACCATGAATTACAGCACACAATTAGTTCCACTGATCCAGAGCCTCCCAGCACAGTCCTGGCAAACTGCCCTTCCTCCCACTTCTCCCTCATTAGGCTGCTCCTTCCTTGCTTGGTCTTTAATTAGCTTGTCATCAGCAACTTGGCCTGGACTGAATACACTGCATTGTCCCAAATAAAACTGTGTAAGACAGATGGGACACCAAAGCAGCAAGAGAGGAGGGTAAGAAGACTTGCAAAGCCATCAATACGTGTCTGACTGCAGGGACAGGCTTGCCAGGGGCAGCAGTAAGATTTCATCTGGCTTGGGCAAACTGGGGGTGTTCAAACTAGATTGGCTGAGACCCAGCAACCTCATTTCAGCAAACCCAACGTAAGTCCAGCACAGGGAGAGACAAACCCCAGCAAAACCAGTGGCCTTAAGGAGTGAAGCTGTTTATTGTGGCATTGAAGTTGTCAAGAAAATTAATCCACAAACACCCGAGGTTTATGTCCAAAAAGGAGACAGAGGAGTCCTGTCATTATATTTGAATAAAGGGAGAGGTCATGGGGCATTTCCCCTGGGGTCTTTTCAAAGTTTTAGAGGATACAGCCTCCAAATTTCCTGGCCACATTTCCCTCTCTTTCCCAATTGGCTGTGGTTCTTGAGAGGTACAGAATTCCCGAATTGCCTCATACAGACCCCTTCTAAAGTGTACCTCACCCCCTCGTTTTCTTTTCCTATGGGATTTATGGTTCCTCCCATTGCTTCTTTCATCTCTGAGTATCTAGCTTTACCCACAGTTTGTTTTTAAGGACACATCCCTCTCAATCCTTTCAAAGGGAAGTGCCCAACCTTGGCACTTGGCTTGGAGCACCTTCACAGGGAAGCGTCACATCCTTGACTCCCTTTTTTCCCTCGTTCAGAAGCCAACTGGTGGCCTCAGATCCCCTTTTCCCTGTATTCTGCAGGAGGTTTATTCCCTGTGTGCCACACACAAAGCTCACAGACACTCCCTGGTGCCACTGCAGAGCCTGGAGCCAGCACACGGGAGGGGACGGGGCAGCAGCAGTGCTGCAGGGGAGGGCAGCCCAGCAAACTGGCACCTGTTGTCAGGCAGAAGCCAAGGCTGGTGTCAGCCTGCTGAAAATGTTTCCCCTTTGACCTTGGGGACCTTTCCTATCACACTTTATGAGGCACACTGCTCCCATTAAGTGCCACTTGATCCTCTGCTAATGCAGCAGTTATGAAAGGCCCATAGCACTTGTCACTAGGATAAACACCTTCCGAGTGGGAGAAGCTGTGGGGAAGGGGCACACACACCCTCCCCTGTGCTCCCTCACATCCCTTCCCTGTCTGTCCATCATCACTGTCACAGCCTCTGGTTTGGAGCAGGAAAGCTGAGCCTGACTGCAGCACTGCCTGCCTCTGCTGCCAGGGCCTGAACGATTACACAGAGAGGGGCTGCTTGGGTTCATCAAACATTGTCCTGCAAGAGAGGGATTCAGGGCACAGCACTGTGTGTGAAGTGTCCCTTCAATCCTGCAGATCACACAAGCTCAACCAGCTGTGATGGGGATAAGTCCTGTTGTGGCCACCCCTGTCCAGTCAGGGCTCACAGCCCTCTGCAGCTTTAGTGTCCTCAGGAAAAAAGGCTTAAGGTGTGCCAGGGAAAGTTGGAAATTAGGAGATATTTTTTTACATTAAGGGTTATTAACATTGCAACGGGCTGCCAAGGGAGCTTTGGAGTCCCCAACCCTAGTCCCCAGTCCTAGTTCCCCAAAGGAACAACTGGATGTAGCACTCAGTGCTCTGGCCTGGGTGATAAAGTGGGGGTCAGGCATAGCTTGGACTTGATGATTTCAATGGTCTTTTTCAATCTAAATAATTCTGTGATTCTGTCTCAGGGGAAGCATAAACCCACCTTCCCTGCTGGAATGCTCCTTGGCACTGCCCTCAGCCTTCACAGGTGCAGCTTGGATGTTTGGGTGACCTGAGCAGGATCTCCAAGGGGCTGACACTAATGGGGGGTAGGTGGGAACCACTGCCCTGTAGGACTTGCCCAAAGAAAAGAAGAGCTTGAGGGCCAGGGCAGCCTGCTCAGAGTACAAACAAGCTGACATTAATGTCTTGCCAGCCAGCCCCTCCCAGCTCCTTGTCAGGCTCAAAAGAGTGACCAGCACCAAAGGATTTTGTCAGACCTTTGATAAAGGTGACTAAATTGATACTTCTACCCCAGAACAGGACTGGACACAAACAGAATATGACTTACCAGCCCTGTGGAGAGTCCCCCAGAAATGGACTGACTTTGGAAGAAATAGCACACATAGGCAGATTTTAGTGAATTGAAAGGTTTTCAGCATCTGCACTGAAATATTTGTCAAATGAGAAGAAAAAGCAATTAAATTAAGTCCCTTTCTTTTCCAGAAGCTCTGGTGCTCCAGCCCTGGCTCTCTGAACTGTGTCAGAGGCCTCCTGGGTCTCAGGGAGCAAGAAAACCATCAGCAGAAGTATCTGAGGTGTTTTCAGCAGCTGTGATGGATGGTGATGGTGGCAGCACTGTTTGGCCTGTGGCTTACCTGGGTGGGGAGTGCTCAAGGTGTGCACATTTGCCTTGTCCCTGTCTGACAAGGACTGCATGGGCTGAGATTGCTTTGGGGCAAACAGGAGATGAGTCAGCCCTGGGTTTGAAATAAATCCTTTCTGAACTAGACATCTACAGAGGGGAGTTCTGCTGGTCACTAATCCCTGTGCAATGCCTTGAATCAGAACTGTGTCACAAAACAGTAACATAGAAGGGAAGAAACTTTTGAAGTCTCTAATCCAAACCCAAACTCTTCAAGAGCTCTACCTGCTCAGGCATTTTTGGCTCTTGTGGGATCAAACGTTAGAAGCAGCAGTGGTTTGTAGAATCACAGCTCTCTGCACCAGTAAGAGCTGGATATCGCAAACACAACGATGATCCGTGCTCCTGGGACACCATGCAGAGCTGGAACCACTCCTAGGGACTATCTGGACATTCCTGTATTACCCATCATGAGCATTCCCCAACAAGGAAAGCCTGGGAAGGGGCTGTAAAATCTGCCTATTGCAGTAAGATCAATTTTCAGAAGAATTTCCCCTATTGTCTAGCAGGAATGGGGGCAGTAAAGGAGACTCTCTCCACTGTCTTTAAATCTTTCCACAGGAGACATTTCTGCCCATCTGACCTGTGGCTGAGCGGCTTCCCCCCCAGTTTTCCCTTGCATGAAAATGACAAATTACACAGCTCTGGGATATAAGATTGTTGAAGTAAAAAGGGAGGGAAGTCATCTCAGCTCTCAAGAGAAATGTTCTGACATATGACTGCCCTCCATATGGTGATAATGGGGTATAATTTATACGGGTAGAAATCCCTCTTCCCACTCTAACAATGTTTTGTTTGCTTTGTCCTGAATAATGAGCCCACTTGTGCCCTGTAATTGTTCAGAACACATGTGCAGAGTTCCTAACCCTGGGCAATGACAAGAAATTTCATCAGCTCAAATAAATATCCCTGCCTCACCAAGACAGGCCCTCATGCTTTAAATGTCACACTTCCCTACCTGCCAACATTGGAACTCCATAAATAGGACCAGCCGGGAAGGGGGTTGGGATGTGCACTGCCACCCACGAGATACCTGTGAGGCAAGGACAGATGCTTAGAGGGAGCACAGGGTAAGTAAAGAGCACAGCAGCAGGCAGGAGAGGCCTGGCCCCCAAGGCTGGGGCAGCCTGATGGATCACTGAGCAATCCAGAGCTCCCTCTGGAGCAGGCTGGCTCTGGGCATTTCTTTGCTTTCACAGCACTTCTGCACTGCTCCAACATCTGCAGCAAGGCTCCACTGGAGACTCCACATCCCTGCAGCTGACTCTGGTTCAGGACATGCTCAGAACATCCAGTGCAGTGCTTGCTGATGTTGCTGTCAATCTTTCCATCCTTGCCAGTGCATTCCGAAGCAGGACATGACCACCTGCTGCCAGCACCTTCCCAAAACCTACAAGTATCTTCCAGTGTTGCAGCAGATGCCTGCTGGCACAGTAGCTCCCACCCCCTTTCCCACACAAAGGCTGCTCTCAGGGGTTTGTGATTCCCAGCACGGTAGGTCTCCCATGTTTCCACAGAAAGAGCAAGAACAGCCCTTCACAGATGTTCTTCACTCCTACAGCCATGGGCTGAATCTTGCTCTGCATTCCACACCCCTCCCAGCCCTCTGTTACTGAGCCCAAGACAGCAGTGGAAGGAAATGGGACTTTTGGCTCATTCCCACTGCTCCTGAGCCCATCCACTGGGCCAGTAAGGCCAGAACCATCCAGCACAGTGTCAGTGGTGCAGAAGCACTCACTGGTGATGCGTCCCATGTACAGGTCATTCCTGACAAAAACACCTCTTGGAACCAACTCTTGAAATAATCCTGCCAAAGAGAGAGTCAGCACAGCAGAAATGTAGAGCAGGTTTTGTGTCCAGGCCCTCCTTTGTCTTCCCTTTCAAGGAGAAGGCTCTTTGACAAGTAGGAATAACCTCTATCCAACCAGGGCCTGCCTTCTGGAGAAGCTGTTAATTGCCTCTCGAAGTCTTCTGTCAGCAACATTATCCTGTCCTGTTCTGCCCAGACTGGCTAGGGATTGTCCTGGTCAGTGGCTGCAGTGGGACATGGAGAAGGGAAAGGTGAAATACGATATGAGAAATAAAACCTATGGCAGCAAGCAATGCTAATCAAAAAATCGTGAGGGAAGCAGCATTCCAGGGAGGAGGGAATGCTGGGGGAGGAAAAGCATGGACCTCTCTTGACAAAGGTCCAGGTTATTTTAAAAGGACCCAAGGAATTATATTTTAATGTCTATTTTTAATACAACCTACACATGTGCTGAGAGCACTGCCTACCATGCTGCTATCTTGTTACTTCCCAAATTAGCAGCAAAAAGATTAATTTAGACAGAAGGGAATATTATTTAACAAAAGTGTCTCTGCTTTCTGGGGAAGACGTCTGACCTGAAAAGATCATGTCCAGGGAAACCCCACACCACAGACAATACCTCAGGGACAAGAGCCCCACAGCTGGAAACACAACAGTTTAGGGTAGATCTGCACAGCTGGGTGACAGATAATGATGTTAGATGAGTATAACACATCACTTTAATTGAACATAAATGTATGTTTGTCACAGCTGACAACAAAAGGTGTGGAGATAAAAATGACCAGTGTATTACTGGGAGCCTTCAGCAGCTTCCTACCTGCCTGTCTGTGTTTGCTTTTCTGGTTTACATTTTATTTTGTCCAAGCAATACAGAAATGAAAGGCTTGTGCTCATTCCCTGTCCCTTTTCCAAGGGCTGCAAAGCCCCTGACAAACTCCCAGCTCTCTCTGGGCTGAGCCCTACAGGAAACAACCAGCTTCCCTAGCTCTCCTCCTCCCCAAGGCCAGTCCTGCAGGGAGAAGCAAAACTCCCATCCACACTGCTGGATTCACAGGGATGATCCATTTGGGGCCCCCAAATTAAAGGCTGATGGCAGAGCTGAGAAAGCACATTTATTTTTACTGAGGGAACCTGCCCACCTATTGTGTTCTCTTCTGTGCCAGAGGAAATGAGCACATACTTTACTTGCACTGAAATCACTCCCTTCAAACACAACTGAATCACTTCTCCTAGTCTCTACTAAGGTTTCTGGAGAGCATCCTGCACCAAGGGGGGCAAATACAGGTGGGATTCAATAACCACAGTACCCTCCTAGTCCCACCAAACAGAGAAATTTATCCTGCCCAGAGGTCTCCCCAGGAATTTTTTTTATTCTTTCCAAAACAGAGCAGCTGTTTAACAGCAACTCAGCATGGCAGGTCAGAAGATGATGAATTCTGTGTCCACTTGGGAATTTTCAGGGAAGCAAAACCCCAACTGTGCAAATTGGAAGGCTGAGACACATGGTCGGAAACTGCACTGAGCAACCTTTCCAAACCATAGGTCTTGATTATAAAGTGCCCAGAAGGTAGTGACCTCTACTAGCAAAGACTTCCTTGGTCTCACATGTAGAATTTTCCCCCATTGTTCCTGCTGTTGGAACAAATGAATGAATCTCTTGTTTTACTTTGTTTGTGCGCATGGCTTTTGCTTTACTTATTAACTGATTTATCTCACCCACAAGATGTCTCACTTTCACTCCTCTGACTCTCTGCCCATCACACTGTGGAGAAGTGAGCGAGTATGAGGCTGACTTGGCAGCTGGGTTAAACCAGGACACCCACTGGGAGGCAGGAGGAGTCCCTGACCATCAAGCCAGACCTATAGCTCCAAGCTGGCCAGGTTTAAGGAGCAGTCACAGCATGAGGTGTACTGAGATGACTGCAGCCCTCCTGCACAAGCTTAGAAGGCAAAACCAAGCCCCAGAAGGCCTGATGCCAAAAATACACTTAGGCATAATTGTTTGTGCAATTCCATCAAAAAGTCTTGGAAAAACTTTTTTTTTTTTTTTTTTTGGCTGAATCAGGTGTTACAGAAAAGGGAGACAATGGCAGTGATTCTCTACCAAGTAAGAAGGAGCAAAACTTCCTAGGACACCCACGTGGAACAGGAATGGGTGCTGAGCAGTCCCCAGAGGCTGCAGCCTCTCAGCCTCACAATTAGGATCCATCATAGCCACCCTGATTCTATTCCCTCCCCTCTTCTCCTGTGGAAGAATAGTTAGAGAATAAGGGACATGTGAATCTACATCAGTTTGCAAGTGTAAAGTTAACAAAGTTTAAGACTCAG
Source organism: Certhia americana (assembly GCA_018697195.1). NCBI lineage: Eukaryota > Metazoa > Chordata > Aves > Passeriformes > Certhiidae > Certhia > Certhia americana. The sequence continues at coordinate 6,755,980 of JAGMWU010000028.1, forward strand.
CTAAGCTGACAAGGTCACCGTGCCCTTGTAGGAGAGCATTATAACAACAACGAAGTTTTGTAGCTGATAAAGGGGGAAAGGAATGTTAACACTGATCCACGAGTGTAAGAAACTAAGAGGAGTTAACGTTTCTGGGAGTAGCGAATGATTAGCTTGCATTTGCACTACATATGAGCTTCATTATGAATTGTATAAAAGACATAACTAATGGAATAAAGTTGAGACTTACTGATCTCTCATACTGAGAGCAGTCTGTTCTCCCGCTGACCCCAACATTCTCCTACATCACACACATGGCAGGGGGAGGGTAGCAGGGAGGGTGGCACTGTAGCTTCACAGACATCTCTACACCAAGGAGCTGGAAGCACCCCTTGCTGTGGGCAGTGCTCTACCCTCCTGGCTTGGAAGATGAAAATATTTTGGGTCTGGATTTGCCAAGTGGCCACATGCCTCAATTTCATCAGACCACAATTCCCTACCCTTCCCATGGCAGCTCCCTCTCAGGAAGCTCAAGCTCTTGTTGGGTTCACAGCAGGGCTGTGCATCACCACACAGGATCCCAGGCTCCAGGACAGAACATCAGCTCTTGAAAAATACTCAGGCCACAGAGAATTCCCTTTTCCCTCTGTTTCCTTGGAAAAGCACAGTGAAATCAGGCAGAGGGAAGCAGTGTGGACCAGAACACTGCTCTGGGGTGCAGCCACTCTCTCCTTTAGTCTCAGCACTGCAGAAGGCTTGGCTGAACCCAGAGGAGGCCCTGCTCCTCAGCCATCCTGTATCACAGAACCACAGAATCACAGAACCACAGAATCACAGAGTCTGGAAAAGCCCCCCTGAGTTCATTGAGTCTAACCTGTGACCAATGCCCACCTTGTCAACCAGACCATGGAGCACTGAGTGTCACTCTGGGCTTTCCTGAAACATCCCGGCATGGTGATTCCACCACCTCCCTGGGCACCCCATTCCAATATCTAATCACCCTTTCTGTGAAGAAATTTTTCCTAATGTCCATTCTGAGCCTTCCCTAGCACATGGTTTGTGACTGGCAGTGGTCTCCTATCTAGAGGCAGAAATGATGAAACAGCCCAGGTGGAGAAGCAGGAGTCCCCCCCTTTCGGGGTCAGCCACATGTGGGTTGGTTCCTCTTCACCACCCCAGAGCCATCCCATCACCAACACTGTGAGTGTCCTCCACATCACACCTTCATGGTTGCACAGCTGTGACTCATGAAAATCAGCTCCATATTCCATTGTTCAGAGTTATCATTCATGACTGGACATTAATGGCTGTTCTTTGCTGTCCATGCCATGGGAGATCATGCTGGACAGAGAGCCCTGCACGACCCCAGCCTGCGTGTGCATGGCCCAAGGGCACACACTGATCTCCTGGGTTATCAGACCCCAGCCTGCTGGGCAACCACATCTCCTGTCAGCTCCCACACACACAGCAGCTGCTCCTGCCTGGGACTGACACTGTTCATTAATGTGTACTCACAAATCTCTATGAGGCTTTTTAAGATCATCAGGTCTTTCAGGGTGAGAGAAGCCCTCAAGAACTAACTGAATGTCACAAGTAGCTCTTGTGACCCTCACGAGGTCTTCAGCTGCCCTCACAGAACCCTCCCACTGCTGTGGTACCATTTGACTGAGGAAATTGAGGCATGACACCACAAACCACTTCCTTGGAGCTGACAGCATAAAGAGAAGGAGAATTGCCATTATTTAGTCTAACCACCCATCCTGCACAAGGGAGAGAGCCCCAGAGGTTGGCCCAATGTTCAGGCACCTTGGAGTCTTCTCTTGTCAGCTTACAATTCCCAAAGCATTTCATTTCATAGGCAATAAAAAGAGCAAATCATCTTGTTGCAGATGAAGAATGAAATTTCTCCCCCCTGAATTATAGGATGCTTTTTATAATGGCAGGATATATTTCTAGAATATTTACAAGTCAATGTGTCTGTTCAGAATTTAAAATAAACTGCCCTTTAAATATGTGCCAGCTGCTGTGACTCCCGGTGCTGGGCCGGAAGGAGGTTTGTAGTGTTGTCACAAACACCCATGTCCGGAGAGAACAAGGACAAGCTGTTCCTGTGTGTCCTCAGCCGCTACTCTTGTTAACAAAAATTCCACCTGTCCTTCAGATTGACACCACGAGTGCCAGCAAGGCCTAATTATGTGGGTAAGGGGACAGGAACAGGGCAGGATATTAACACCTGATGCATTTCCCCTCTTTCACACACTTGTGTTTCTTTGTTTCCCATCTCCCATTCCCTCTCCCTCCATGCCATGTGAACTGTGTTGGGCCTCTATTCCCAGGACACTGCCCATGGAAGGCTCTTCTGAGGCACCTCGCACCTTTGTGCTGCCAGAAAAGTGAGAGGCAGAAATCAGGAATGAAGAGCACCATGGAGTCATTGCTAGTCCAGAGCTCTCCAAAACCTCTTCTCAGACCCTGTGTGAGTCAGTGGCTAAAATAAACCACAATTACTAGGAATTCAGGGCAAGATCTATATATGGTTCAGAACCCATTGGTTCTGAGATGAGCTGGAGATATTTTTTAAGGGATCTGCATTCAGCACACACAGAAATTCAGAAACATGAACACATCTATTGAGTGTGTACAGTGGTGCACTTAGGAATGAGGATAAGGCCAAGCACCAGGTAGGAAGAAATAAAGCAGCAAATCCTGCTCCCTCCAGGCAAACTCTCACTTTTCCCTCTGCTGCTGGGCTTTAAAAACAGCAATAGGGATGACAACCAGGACATAACTGAGCCTGTTGCATCCCTGTTGCAAGTTATCTGGGACAGACAAAAAGGCAGCTTTACCAGGGGGAAAGTCAGCAAGGAAGGGAATAGGAAACAGTCCCCTGGAAATGTGTGTGAGATCTCCCACTCATCACTGCAGGAACTGTACACACAACTCACTCTCCCATCCAAGAATTATGAAACGAGCCTCTTGGAAAAGGCACTTGAAACTGAAATGCAACTTTCAAACTCATCCTGTATTGGGTCAGTCTGTTTTTGAGGCAATCATCCAAAAAAACCTGATCCCTGGATGTGGTCTCTCAGCTGCCTGGGTGATTCCTTTACTTCCTCCAAGGGCATTTCCAGTGTCTTGTCACCACTCTGGGCTGCTTCCTCCAAGTGTCAATGCCACCTTCTGTAGCCCCACAAGAAGCAGTGGTATCGACCTTTGGGCTGCAAAAGACACAGAATAGATTGCTGTGACAACAGGCACGTCAGAGATAAAAACACGTCTTCACCAGCCTGAGAAAAGTCAGTCACAGAAAAATCCTGTGGCCATGGGCTTTTAAACCTGAACAAACTCAGCTGTGTCACAGCACTGAGTACCCCACAGGCAGGCCCAGGATTCTGCTCTGAAGGGAGAGCACTGATTTAGCACCCAGGAACTTCTTCCGTTCAGCAACACTGGAGTAGGAGGAAGGAATTAGAAGTCCTTTGTGCATCTAATACCCAGGATTATTCTCATGGAGTATTTTCTTGGATCAGTCCAGCTGACTTAAACTACTATCCTATACAGACTTCAGTGAGTGGGGGTGGAATGCAGCCATGGCAGGGACAGGATTTTAAACATTACAGCAATGGGATGATAAAACTCTTTAGAATATTATTTACAAGACTATTTACAAGAACATGCAATGACAGGACAACAAGGAATGGCTTCAAACTGAAAAAGGGTAGGTTTAGATGCAGTATTAGAAAAAAAAATTTTCCATATGAGGGTGGTGAGGCCCTGGCACAGACTGCCCAGAGAAACTTTGGCTGCCCCATCTTTGGAGGTGTCCAAGGTCAGGCTGGATGGGGCTTGGAGCAACCTGGGATAGTAGAAGTTGTCTCTGCCCATGGCAAAGAGTGGAATGGGATGAGCTTTGAGGTCCCTCCCAACTGAAAGCACTCCATGACTTTATGAACGCACTTTTACATCAGTAATTCCTATGCCAGGGGCATGGAGCAGTGTGGGACATTTTAAAACCTGACTGTCTCCAACACCTATACGTTCTACAAGTCCTAAAACAAGCAGTCTCAATTATTTACTCATTTCTAGAAAGTTAAAACCATCAGAGAGACAGAACCAAACAGACAATTCCTCTCTGATCTACACCAATTTCTGGTTGAATGCATCTCACCTTATTAATTTCATTTTTTATTTTCATCAAAGAAGCAAACTCTGTCAGGACTGGAAACATTCTCTCAGGTGATGTCCACGGCAGGAGGGTTCAGGAAGGACATTGAGGAGCTGGAAAGAATCCAGAGCTGGGAATGGAGCTGGTAACAGAGCTGTGGAAGGGTCTGGAACACCAGGAGAAGCTGAGGGAGCTGCAGGGGCTCACCCTGGAGAAGGGGAGGCTCAGGGGGAACCTTCTGGCTCTGCACAACTCCCTGACAGGAGGGGGCAGCCAGGTGGGGGTCAGGCTCTGCTCCCAGGGAACAGGGACAGGACAGGAGGAAACAGCATCAAGTTGTACCAGAAAAGGTTCAGGCTGGACATCCAGAGAAATTTCTCCACGGAAAGGGTGGTCAGGCATTGGAAGGGGCTGCCCAGGGACTCCAGATGATGGATGAAAGGAACGCCTGGACATGGCACTGAATGCTCTGGACTGGATGACAAGGTGAGGGTCAAGCATAGGTTGGACTCAATGATCTCAGAAGTCTTTTCCAACCTGATTCTATTTCTAGAAGAAATCAGACCAAGGATTTTGGTCTCTTTTGTTTCCATCAAGGGATTGTTTTTGCCTGAAAAAAATTAGGTCCTGACTTTATCCAGCAGCACAGACCAGATAAATCTACACCAGGTAAAGCAGCAAAATGCCAGAGAAGCAGGTAAACCACTTGAGAGGAAAGCTAATGTCTTTACAAACAATTTGATGGGTGAAGGTATGGGTGGTATGGGTGTTAAAGTCTTTGAAATGGATCTTAAAGTCTCTGCTAACTTTGGTTTGTTGCAGAATCCAGGCAGCTTGGTTCCTGAAACAGCCAAGTGTCTGCACAAGCCTGAACTTTGGGGTAAAATGACGGGTTCAAGGGGACATGCGGTTGGGTGTTCAGGAAGGCTGTACCTTCCTGGTACCTCGGCCAATGGGGAGAGGAAGAGGGCAAGGTGGGCCCAGGAGTTCAGGATAAAAGGAGGCTGCCCCCTCAGAAACCCCGAGAGAAAATCCAGCGGGAATGTGCCCTGGTGAACTCTGTCCCTTTATTTGAATAAAGCTGCAGGACTTCTCTGTCTCCTTTTTGGACGTAAACCTCTGGCGTTTGTGGAATTTTCCTGACACCCTCAATCTCTCCATCTGTGAACGGAACCACCTGGAAGCTGCCACGGGAGCAAAGCCAAGCCTCGGGGTTATCTGCACACCTGAAGGGTGCAAGACACACAAAGTAGGGCAAACCCAAGGTACTACAAGAACCACATCTCAGCAATGTTCTCTGGACAAACACCAAACCCTGTGACCTTGGAAAGGCACAATAAATGTTCCTCTTGATGCAAGAATGAGGCTTTTAAAATGAATCACAAGTCTCAAGTACAAGGCACGGGGCAAGACCGAAGCCTTTGAACCTGAAGGACTACTGTTATCCTCTATAACCATAAATCAACAAAAAAACAGAAACAAGGGCACCACAGCTGCCCGGGCTTTTCCCTCTGAGAGACACAGGACCACCGTCGGTGTGAGGGGAGAGCAGGGCCATGACAGGAGAGTGGAGTGTGAGGGGCGAAGGGGGTCTGTGAGGGAAGAGAGAGGCCACTAGGGGGGAGTGGAACAATGAGGGGGGAGGTGGGTGTGAGGTGAGAAGGGGTTGTAAGGGGAGAACAGGGGTGTGAGGTGAGAAGGAGCGGGGCTATCCCGCGGCTCAGCCCCAGGGCGGGGCGGCGCTGCTCCGCGCGGGAAGCCAGGCGGGAGCTGCCCGGGGCCATGTCCCCCGAAGGCCGCTCCGGCAATGGCAGCCGCCGCACCCGCTCAGCTCTGCGGGACCCGGGCCCGCCCTCAGCGCCAGCCTGGATGCCTGCCCTCCGATTGGCCAGAGGTGCTGTCTGTCACTGGGCGTCACGTTCCACAGCCAATGGGAGTGCGGGGAGGTGCGGGGCGGGGCCGCGCTGGGGCTGGAGCGAGGGACAGGTAAGGAAGGGGCAGATATGGGGTAGGTGTGGCTGGGGACCTGAGGGGACTCGGGCCCGGCACTGGCCCTGGCCCTGGCCCTGGCCCTGGCCCTGGCCCGCTCCCCGTACCCGGGGCAGGACTGTTTGAGACCCGGGGCCCGGGGGAGACGGCGGCGGCGGCGGCTTGCACTGCAGGGAAGGCGGGTGGAACCGGGCGGTGGAAGCCCCTGGAGGGCTGAGGGGGCATCCGGGCCTTGGGCAGGAATTGAGGGGTCCGGTCCTGCCCTGTGTCCGGGTCGGTGTCGGGGGTGGTTCGAGCGTAGTTCCGGAAGGGAAACGGGCCGGGGTCTGAGAAGGGCTCCTGGTGATGTTCCCAGAATCAATCCCAGAATGGTTCGAATGGGAAGGGACCATAAAGCGCATCCAGTCCCAAGCCCTGCCATGGGCAAGGATTCCTTCCACAAGACCAGGCTCCAAGCCCCGTGCACCTTGGCCTTGGACACTTTCAGGAATGTGGAGGTTAAAGATTACATGATTATTGGGCACTTACAGGGAAGAGCATGGGGTGGTTGTGTGCAGCAGTGCTCTGGACAGCCTTTCGTGGGGGCTCATTGTGGGAGCTGCCACACTCACAGCCCCCAAGAACATCACCTCAAGCACGCTGTGGTTACTGCGCTAGTGGGTTTTGGTCCAGATGCAGCTACTTTTGGCCATATGGCTGCTGTGGGCAGGGCTGATGGTCTGGAGAAAATAGATCTGAGGCATGTGTGCACGTGTCCCTTTGCTGTCAAACTTGAAGATAAAGATGCCTTAATTATCCTTTGTGTGGCTGAGGGTGTTCTGCAGTTCATGGTGCATGAACTCTGCCCAGGTTCTAAGTTTTTGTTTATGGTCAAAAAACAAGATCACTTGTTTTCCCCTATTATTAAAAGCAATATTTATGAGTTGTTCAGATATTCTGAACACAGCTGAGAAGCTAAAAGTGAATTCCAGGTACATGCCCCATTGTTGTGTTTAAAATTCAGACAAAAGTCCAGACCACTTAAAAAAAGTCCACTTAAAATGAGGAGTGTGCACTGGGCAGCTCAATCAGTCCCATTCCCCAGATCTGTGATGATCTGAATCCCTGATGTACATGGGAGTCCCCTGGAAAGGACCATTGAAGAGATTTTTGAAACTGTGGTGCAAAATCTTAATAATTCATGGGATGAGGTGGTAGGACTGGGGATGCATTTTGGAGGTCTGGCAGCTTGTTAGAAGTTGCTGGTGTTTTGTTTAGATAAAAAAGAAAGGAACTTGGTGTTTGTAATCCATTATGTGAATTCAAGGTGGTGTTGACATAGATAAAGCTAAGGGTGATGGAATATTGCAATCATTTAAATCCCAATGGAATCAGGTCAGGTGATGGAGTACCAGTACCTGGAGTAAGCTGTGGGATTACCTGGGAACTGATTAATGAAGGTGTAAATTCACTTCCCCTTCCTCTGCTGAAACAGATCTTCTGTGCTGAACCAAGGACCCCAACACCTGCTCCACCTTTTCTCTCTGAGGGTGAATGCCAGCCTGGCCAAGGCCAACTTGCCTTTTGTGACACAGGGAATAAATTCATATTCTTATGGATTTGTGGAAGCACATGTCTTTGGAACAACTTTATCCACACACACGAGGGTTGGAAGGAGATGATCTTTACAGTCCCTTCCAGCCCAAACCATTCTGTGATGTGTAGCAAAAGGCGTTAATGAATTCACCAAGCTACCAGCATGAAGTAATATTAAAATCAGGATTTAATGAACAGGTATCTTGACATAAAGCAGGTTTAGGAATTGGTTTGGAATACTTAAGAATATTCCATCCCTTTCCCATAGCTCATGACAGGAAAATACGTCATTCCCTTCAGCAGCAAGACTTTGAGTGTCAGAAGATGAATTATTTACCATTCATGACAGTGCAGCAGGGAGGCCTCAGTGCACTGCTTTTGGTCACTCTTGCTCCATGGTTTTCCTAGTTCTGTGTCTTTTAATGAGCAAAACTGTCAGCACCAAAATATCTATAGCTGGGCTCCAGGGCAGTAAGAGAGGAACATGAGGTTTTGTGCAAGTCCAATTGTAAGGAAGTCAGCAATAATTTTGCAGGGATGGGGTAGTTTGGATGTGTGGCTGTACAGGGTAGAAGCTCTTCTGACAGGAGTGTTCTTGAGATCTGTGTTGTTTCCAAGAGTTTCTGGCTGACATCAGCTGTGATTCAGGAACAAATTTCTTCTTCCTGGGAAAAACAGGCAAGTGGGCCACAAATCTCTGACTACCTCATTGTGGCTGCTTTCAGCTGAGATGCTCTATCCTTGTTGTGAGTTTTGTTCCCTCAGGCTCCCAGGATGTTTGCCCAGAGCTTCAAGAACTCTGCGAGCCCTGTGGTGCTGCTGCTAGTGCTGCTGGGCTGTGTCCTGTGTCCCCCAGCACAGGCCAGCAAGGTGGGTGACGTCAAGCCATGTGTGGGGCACAGCAGAGGTGGGGTGTGAGGGGACAAAGCTGTGTTACCTCCTTCACACGGTTCCTGTGCCTTGCAGAGCTCCGAGGACATTCGCTGCAAGTGCATCTGTCCCCCATACCGCAACATCAGTGGGCACATCTACAACAAGAATGTGTCCCAGAAGGATTGGTGAGTGAGTGGGAGCAGCCTCAGGGGTCAGTTCATGACAGCCAAGCTCTGGAATTCCCAGCTGGTGCTGAGGAAGGAATTCGCTGCCTGTATGTTTGTAGAGGGAGCTGCTTTGGTGGGTGATGTTCAATCCAGTCCGGGGGCATTTTTTAAACAGAAATTGAATCTGGGATGGTATGTTAACCCACTGGTCTTGGCAGATGAAGGGTGCACCCTCCAATCCCTTCCACCTGGACTGGATCCCTGTAAAAGGCGCTGGAACAGTCTATCCCAGGGACTTTGGACCAGCTAGGCTGTGAGGGGAGCTCTTAACACCAGATCAGTGTTATCTGCCTGACAGGAAAGCTGAAACACAAAGTCACCCCAGTGTCCTTGCACAGAGGGTTTCACCTCGTGCTGCTACTGATTGTGGTTTGTTTGTGCTGCAGCAACTGTCTGCATGTGGTGGAGCCCATGCCAGTGCCTGGGAATGATGTGGAGGCCTACTGCCTGCTCTGCGAGTGCAAGTATGAGGAGCGCAGCACCACCACCATCAAGGTACCTGAGCTCAGTCCCCTGCTGTGCCACACCAGCCCAGGGTGACTGCAGTCACTGCCTGTGCCTTGCCCCCTGCTGTGTCACACCAGTCCAGGCACTGCCACACTGGTAGTTTCCTGGAGAAGAGCCCAGAAAGAGAAGTCACAGTGAGTACCTGGTGGCAGTTCCAGGGGCTAACTCTCTACAACTGTCTGAAAGGAGGCTGTAGCCAGGTGGTGGTTGGCCTCTTCTCCCAGGCAGCCAGTGACAGGACAAGAAGACATGGTCTTAAGCTGCACCAGAGAAGCTTTAGGTTGGACATTAGGAAGAATTTCTTCACAAAAAGGGTGTTGGATACTGGAAGGGGCTGCCCTGGGAGATGGTGGAATCACCATCCCTGGAGGTGTTCAAGGAACAGCCAGATGTGTCACTGAGTGTTCTGGGCAAGGTGACAAGATGGGGATTGGTCACAGGTTGGACTTCATGATCTCAGACATCTTCTCCAACCTCATTGATTCAGGGTTCTGTGATTTCTGTGATTCTATGTCCAAGCCAGGGGCGTTCCTGGTAGTGAGGAACTGTGCGAGTCCAGTCTTTTTGCTGGGGATGTGTTGACAGTGCCAAGCATCTCTGACCAGGGCCCCATCTCATCATCTCTTATGGGCAGAACATGCCCTCAGCTGGCACAGTGAGAGCATCAGCAGTTTGTGCACAGTGATGGCACAATCTTGGCCTCCTGGCAAGAGCAAGAGGCCCTTGTGAGCAAAATGACAAGAGATCACACATCAGAAGCAGCTGCAAAGTACCATCCTGACCTCTGGTGCTTCTTTCCTACACTGCTTATCCTTTCCCCCACACTGTCCTCAACTGCAGGTGATCATCATCATCTACCTGTCGGTGGTGGGGGCCCTGCTGCTCTACATGGCATTCCTGGTACTCGTGGACCCCCTGATCCGCAAGCCAGACCCTTACACCCAGCCCCTGCACAACGAGGAGGACAGCGAGGTGAGGGGGCAGGGGGTGCAGACAGGGGTATAGGAGAATAGGGGAGAGGGAAACAGTGACCTCCTGCTTGTCTCCTCTGATCCAGTGAGGGACCAGCACTGCTGCTTTGGAGGCACTTACGTAGGTGAACATTTAGATCTCTGCAGGTCATGCAGAAGCACAAAAAATATTCAAAGCTCTGTGTAATGAGCCCAAGGCAAGCACTGCCCTCAGAGGCACAGGGGGCTTTGTAGCAACTGGTCCGAATTTGGTTTGTCCATGTCGAGGGAACAAAAGAGTCACACAGATCCTGTTTTTGCAGTGTCCCAGCTGGAGTTTTGTGGTGCTGAGCTTCCAGGGGAGGATGAGCTTAAGTGTTGGCTGAAGCATCTTCTAGATACTTAAAACACTGGCCTAGGAGGTGCTGTTTGATCCTGCTCTGGGGCTGGGCTCTGGGTTGTATCCAGGCTGTTGTTCCTTGTGCTTCTCCCCAGTGCAGTTTCATTCAAACCCCATCGTTTTCTGGGACGCTGGTATACAAACCACGGGCAAAATGATTAGGACTGAGGAGCAAACAAAGAGCCACTCTATCCCTCTTTCTCTCTTGGTCACATACTAGTTTTGGGGGAGGACAAATTTCCTGCTGCATAAAATTCATGGAGTTGCAGCAGTGGGTTGGACTGTCCTATTTGTACTTTGTTGTGAGTATAAACTATTGGGCCCAATTCCTTCATACTCTGATGTAAGTGAGGAGCAGCTGCTGCAGTGTTCACAGTCCATCCACTGCCTCTCTCTGCTGGAAAAGGAGGTCCTGCAAGAGATTGTATCCCAAAGTCATGGGTCTGTACCCTGCTCTGCAGCAGTAATTCAGATCCAGATCCAGGTGCATGTGTTAAATGTCTGGTGTTAGGTGAGGTATATCTCACTCCAGCATGCTGGACTAGGTCTTCTAGGATAGGCCTTGTTCCTGTGCCATGATGGATCTCCAACCATTGTCAGCCTGGTTTTAGCAGGGGGATGTGGTTCACTTTGGCATTGTGGCTCCTTGCAGATTCCAAGAGTGGATTTCCAGCAGAGCTCTATATTTTGTGCAGTTCCTCTCCTGGGAACTTTTATCCGGAGTCAGGGGTGATCCCCAAGAGCAAGGACTCGGGGGCTGGTGTTGAGGAACTCTGAAAAGGAGGTTTTTCATCAGAACAACTCAAACCTTGAACTGCTCTTTCAGGTGCAGTTTCTCCCAAAGTCAGCTGCCTTCCTCTGTGCTCAGGCTGGGCATTGTCTGGTCTCCAGCCCCATTCCTTTCCTTGCAGGATACTCGCTCCCTGGCTACTGTGCCCACCCTGGCTGGTGCCAGGGCCAACACGGTGCTGGAGCGGATGGAGGGGGCGCAGCAGCGCTGGAAGCGGCAGGTGCAGGAGCAGAGGAAGACAGTGTTCGACCGGCACAAGATGCTGAGCTAGGCCCTGCTGGGCTCTGCCACATCAGGACACCCCAGCGTTGGAATGGAACCTCCAACCCTCCTTGGTTCACCATCTCCAGAGGGCGCAGCAGCCCCAAAGACTTCTCTGGTCTTGTCCCCTGCCCTTTCCCTGCCCAGTTGTGCTGGCCCCCGGGCTGTGGCTGCCATGTGGAGCTCAGCTGAACACGGGCGCTCCATCAGCCCATACCATCAGGGACAGGGGCTGGGAACAGAGTGCTGGGAGCTGGTTGAGTCTTCCTGGGATAAAAATAGTGGGAGAATTTTTATGTGCGATAAATTATGTGATGCTTCTCCAGGATGCAGCAGCCACCTCCTCCTCTTCCTCCAATGTGCACTGACAGTCCCTGGGCATTGCGGTGCTGGGCCATGTGCGCAGCACAGGAACAAAGGGGAGGAGGTTTCTGCCAATGGGCACTGCTGCTTCCACTTATCCTGATGTAAATGGAGAGATTTCCATACCTCTGGAGTCTGTCCAGCTTTACACCAGCATAACTGAGACTGCTTCTGGGCAGGTGAATATCACAAAACCTGTTAGTACCTACATCAGTAAGAGTCCTAACAGGTAAAAAGCTGATTTACATTCCTATCTTTTTGTGTTTTACCAATAGATAAATACCTTCTGGGGTGAAACCTCTCCATTTGTACCCACACTGGTGACCCTTGGTGTTCTCACAGGATGGGCAGCAGCCATTTGTGTCCAAGAGAGCTGGGGCAAAGGCTCTCCTTAAGCACTGGAAACACCTGTCAGGGCCCTGTGAAGTGGACACTTGTGCCACTCAGAACACTTCAAAAGCTCTGACTGACTTGGGCTGTGTGGAGGAAACTGCTGTGGTTCTGCCATGTGTATTGATCCCACTGAGAACATTTGGAATTTATGGTATAGTACCTCCACATTACATGCAGACAAAGATCTACTACCTGAGTTGCTTTTTTTCAGGGGGAAAAAACCCCATCATGCCAGGTCTGGGGCTCTCTATCTGCCTCCCAGTGCCAAGCAGGTGAGCTGATGCCACCTCAAGCCAGAGCTGTGGTTATGGCACTACAGGAGCGTCCCTGGCACTGCTCCCTGCTGACAGCAACTGTCTTGCTCTAGGAGAGCCAGGCTTGGAACATGGGCAGACCAGAGTCCTGCTTGGCACAGGTTAGTAACTTAACTTCTCCGGGCTATCCCCTGGGAAAGCTGAGCAGACTGGAATTCTTCCTTTGCAGGAAGCTGAGAAATCATTGCTAAAAGCCTAACTGGGAGAGGTGTCAATCACTGCCCTGCGTGCTGGGGCCAGCAGCTGCTAGTGGAGCATCCAGCCCTCCAAGCTGACCCTGCCAGACAATCTCAGCAGCTTTTGGGTTACCCTTCAGCACCTCACTGGGCTAAAAAGGACCCAGAGCATCACGTTATACCAAGATCACATTTTCCTCGGCTCATCTTTGTTCCCTGGTGCTCAATTCTGGGCCTTCCTCCCCTTTGTAGAAGCCCCATCTTGCCTGTCCTTCCCTCTCCGTGTGAATCTTGCGTGGACAGGAAGTGAGGTCCCTGGGATCCGTTTTTTTCCCTTCAAGGGCAGGAACAAGCAGCGCTGGTGGGGGGCGCTTCCCGGGGCCGGGCTGATGGGTCCATCTGGTGGCCGTCATTCCCGACTGGCACCAGGAAATGGCCGGGCACCAGTAGGTGGTTGCTGCTGCCACGTACCTGCTGAGCCTGCAGGGTGGAGGAGTTTGGTGAGCAGCAGCCCCCGACCTTCCTCTGACCCCTCCAGGGGCAGCTAGGAAATAGGATCAGAGAGGAGGGAGAAAACAAAAGTTTTGGAAAAAGTTAGAAAACTTACAGCAAGTAAGGTGTAGAGAGGCTGCAAAAAATACCACTGCCTGATTAATTACTTGATTTGTTAATTAGCTGATCAGTTTTGCCCTGTATATTATCCTCCCCAGCCTTGAATTTCCAAGCCCCTTCCCCTTCCTGTGTCCCCTCCCTGGCTCACCGGAGCATCCCCCAGCAGGCACATCCTATCTGGCCTTGCTCCTAGACCCATTCACAGCCCACAGCAGTGGTTCCCATCTCTCCAGACATGGGGCAGTGGGAGTCAATAACTTAACTTCTTATCCTAAAAGGGAATGTGAAAAATGAAGGACCTCTTAGAACCAAATCCAGCTGCTTTGACATCTTGCCACAGGTGGTGTGCTCAAGTGCCTGCTTTGGTCCAAATATCAATGCTCTGGATGATGAGCCACTCACTCTGATCCTGGGTCACCCGGATCCTCACACACTCAACAGGCCCAGGCAGGACCCTCTCCAGGTCCCGCTGCTCCAGGGTCCCCTTCTCAAAGGAGCCCACAGGGATGTAGGAAGAGCAGTCCCAGCTGCGGTCCCGGTGCTGGCCCAGCTCTAGCAGTCCTGCGCGCAGGAAATCGCCCGGGCGCTCCATAGAACCCGTGCGCACCCGGACACGGCTGACTCGGGCTGGCTGCTGGAACACGATGGAAAAAGTACTGCCAGCTGCTGGGTCTTTGCCCCAAAAGTACCCCTGTGCTGAGCTGTAGGCCTTGAGGGGCTCGTAGTTCTCAAAGATTGACATGCTGGTGTACAGGGATGCTGGCGGGTTGTCTGGGAGGTCCAAGGCATCGGACTGGAAATCCTCGTCCTCCAGCCGGTTGACGGTGCCCTGGAAGGAGGAGTAGAGGCCCATGTGCTGGAAGAGGGATGGTTTGAAGCGGATCACATTCTTCTGGGCGAGCAGTTGGCGGAAGTGGACCATCAGCCAGTCACAGGGCATTTCCTGGTAGAAGAGGAGGAGGAAGCGAGCCAGGCGAGGAAGGTCACTGGAGCGGTAGAGCTTTCCGATATAGCCCAGCTTGGAGAATTCAAGAGTGGCCCAGTTGGAACCCTCCTGGGAAGCCAGTGCTCTGCGGATGGCTGTCAGGAAGGACCTGGCACTCCACACGTCGTCCTCTATCATCAGGTAGTAGGAGGAGAGGTTGGCAGCGAAGGCGAGCAAGAAGGCGTAGTCCATGTTCTGCTTGGAGCGGAATCTTACTCGCTCCTCTGCATCATTGAAGTTCCTCTTCAGGCCTTCCAGGGTGGGGTAGAACTCAGGGGGAGCATGGATGAGCAGGAGCCGACCCAGAAGGATGTGGCGAGCAAACTTCTGGGCGATGGTGGCGGCAACGCGCACGTTCCAGCCAGGATCAGTATCAGCCAGGTGCACCACCACCACCATCTCCTGCAGCTCCTCCTCCGTGGACTGGCTGAAGAGGGACTGAAGCGTGGCTGGGAGGTAGAAACCACGTGGCCTCTGCACAGACGCCAATCCCACTGCCAGGAATTCTGCAAGGCAAAGGAAGTGCATGAGCAGGCAGACGGGTGACCTGGGATCACCACAGTGATGCAAGATGTAATGAAAGGGCTCCAAAAACCTCTTCCCATGGCCCGCATTTAGGGTTAGTGCTGTTTGTAACCCCATGTCTAAGGCTGGTGGGTCCTTCCTGAAGCTGAAGCCTTCAGCATCTCAGGAGAGGCACAAAATTGGCCCAAGTGGCAGCAAGAGGCAGGCTGAGGAGGGCAGGGGTTCCTCTGAAGAAATATTCCTGAAAAACACCTTAGAAAAACCAAGCCCAGGCAAGTAACAGTGCAGAGAGAGTCTACAGGGCAAGAATGACTTATTGGTATGGCTGCACATCCTGGAAGCGTTTCGCATTCCACACCTCATGGAGATGCAGCCACACAGGGATCAGGCACGTTCTGTCCTCTCCATGGCCCAGGAGTAGCTGCTTTGGTTCAGCTTTTCTTGCTGCTGGCTGGGAAAGCAGCATTCCTGTGCAGATTCCCGCACAGCCTCACAAGTTGCCCTGAGCTCCTTCCCATGGGGTTTGCGTGGGATTTGCTTCTTGTGCAGCTGTCCAAGAGCTTGGCCCACTTCTCCCACACTGTGGGGTTGTCACAGTGGTCCAGCTCACCATCTCCACTGGAACCTCAACCCCAGGGAGATGGGATCTCAGCAACCCTCCACAGAGAGGTCTGCAATCACCCTAGTCCCAAGGTGCAGAAACTTGGACCCTGCATGGAGCCTGTGGAGCTTTCCCAACTCTTCCAACCCCAGAGCAAGCACTGAAGGCTGTGGAGATTTGGAGGAGGCTGCGGGCAGGTTTCCACCCAAAAACGCTGGACATAGCCCCTCCCCGTCCCAGCCTCAGTGAGGGAGCAGGTCCATGCTGGAATGTGCAGCTGTGCACACCCAGATATGCACACCCAGAGGGTCCAGAACCACTCACTTTTTCGGGGAGCCGGGGCACCAGCAAGGAGCTGGTAAGAGACATTGTGGAATGCAGAGAGCTCAGCTGTGTCCCTGAGGATGTGCTGGGCGCCCTCTGGCTGCAGCAGCTGCAGGATCGTGTCGGGAGCCAGGCCCCTGAGCTCCACCTGCATGGGAGCCACAGGCAATCAGGTCACACTCCAGAGCACCACAGAGCAAGGGGGGAGATAACAACAAGGGGACCCAGAAGCGAAGGAAAGCCTCTGTCCTGCCCTCCCAACTCCTGGATTCAGGGGAGTCCAGATGCCCAGGGAAACCCCAGGGAAAGAAGGCAGAGCTGGGGTTTGGGGGTGACATGGGGCAGGGAAGAGAGCAGAGCTGAGGTTAGGGTCCATGTGGACATAGAGGATGCTCCAGTGGCCTCTCCAGTGGGACATCACTGCTTGGGGACTCACCTCCAGAGGATCCTGTTCCTGCCGGCTGCACCCTTGGAGGAGGAGGAGGAGGAGGAGGAGGAGGGAGGTAGTGAGCAGAACTGTGAGGGAGCGTTTCAGGGAGCATCGCATGGCCCCTGCTGGCTGAGGCCTGGGAAGAGGGGACATGTCAGGGGACAGCCTGGGAAAAGCCACCACCCCCTGGATGGGACAGTGGGACAGCACCTGGATATACCCCTGGAACTGCCCCGCTGCCCTGAGCACCCACAGGGGCACACCCAGGGGTAGCCATGGGGCATCAGGGGACACTTGTGTACTGTCCCCCTTGGGCAGGCAGGGACAGGGGCACCCCAACCTGACCAGGACAAAATCAGCCAGGTACAAAATCACCCCAAACCAGCCCCAGGACACCTCGGCTACCCTGCAACACCCCAAGCAGCATCCTGGAGCTGGAGGCAGAAGAAATGCAGGTGACAGTGCCTCAGGAAAAACTTTCAGGTCATGGGGACATCCCAGGACCAGTCACCAACACCCCAGGACTTGTCACCAAGTCCTGGGAAAAACTCAGGTCTCAAATGGGCCCAGGCTGCTCTTCCAGCACTGTGAGAAGGAAGCAGCTCCCCATCTTCCTCCAGAGAGGCACCAGCTCGTCCAGTCCCAGCCCCGTCCCCTCCTTGGTAGGACAAGAAAGGTGACCCTGAGGTGACAGTGTCACCTTCAAGGAAGTTGCAGTGAACTTTAGATATTTCACCTTGTAACAGAGGTGTGGCAGAATGCTAAAAGGCTCCTGTTTGCCTGTTTTTTTTCCATTCTAAATGTGAAAGTGCTGCCCTGGAAGAGAAGCACCTGAGCACAGGCGAGTGCCCAGCCTGATGGGGCAAACACCCTCAGCCCCATCCAAAGTGCTCACAGTGCTTTGACTTGGCTTGGTCAAAGCAACTTTGAATGCAAATATGGAGGAAAAGCCCTCCTAAGCCTTCCCAAACCAAGGGCTGGGCTTCCCAGGACTATGCCCTAAACACTTTCTTGTGCCAACCACTTGTTGTGGTTTCTTGTGCAGGGGATGCTCAGAGCCCACCCGCGGGCCCCACAAATGGGAGCACGGCACCTCTGGGGCTGGCTGCCCTGGAGTGTGTGTGGGGCTTATTTTAAGGAGAACCTTCCAGGTTTTGTGCCCACGAGTCCTTTGGAGGGATTGTCAGCTCTTCCAGAGGCTGGTGCCGAGCCGGTGCCCCCGATCCGATCTGCAGCCACTCCGTCCTTGGAACACTGACCCCGCCCAGGGACACGGCTCATTCCTTGGCGATAAACACATGGAGCCAGAGAGCCGCGCTCCCAGGCGGGGCAGGACTGACTGCCGGCAGAGACAACAAGCTCCCGGAGCTACTCAAAATCTCTGCCCAGGTCCCAGCAGAGTGGGGCGTCTCCATTCCTTATAGCTCTGGAGACATGGGGGACCTCATCAGCTCAGGCGGGAGCAGCGCTAAGGATCTGTCCGGGCCACGGGGACATCACACCCTAACGCCATCCTGGACGTGGATTTCCAAGCTGTAGATCCTCCGGGATCTACAGCCAGAGGTGAACTGGGAAGGGCGAGGCTTGGCCGCATGCCAGGCTGTGCATTTAGCCACTCTGGGTGGCCAAAGGTTTTTCTGGCTGCTGGGGAATGTCTGGCTGCCAACGGCCCACCTGCATGGAAAACAAGATGCTGCTCAGCACCCCCTGCTCTCACAGGCAGCAGCTGCACCCAGGGGAGCAGGCAGCCCGTGGGGAAGAGGGGTCACAGATACAGAACAGAGCAGAAGGTAAAAAGTGCAGCCCCATAATTAGTGCCCTAATTGGGCTTCGGATTTCTGTGTCCCTGGAGGAACAAAGCAGCCCAGGTAAGTGGGCACAACCAGGGGTGCATGATCCTCTTGCTCCAGCTAAAAATGCCCCCACACAGTATCCCTGTCCCCACACTCTGCTCCAAGCACCTCATACACCTTCCTCACACCTCAGCACCCCACTGCAGATGTCCCCAAAAGCCACCCTGCTGTGGGGACATTGGCTAGGAGGAGCTAAGAGCCACTTGCTTGGAGCCAAACTTCTCCCCAGCCTCAGTCCAGTGCAGGGGGAAGAAACACTATTCCCAGCCTCAGTCCCATGAGGCTCCGAGGAAGCTGCCGGTGTGCAGGCAGCTCCAGCTGCTTCTGCCGTCACTGGGGAGAGCAGGACTGGCTGCACAAGAAGGAAACAGCCAAGGCTCCCTTCCCACTGCCAGGACTGCCCTTCCATGCTGGGGGGAACTGAGGCACAGACAAAGGCCGTGTTACCCAGCAGGGTAAACACCAGCTCTCCTTACAGCACAGCTCAGTGTCCCACCCTAAGGGTCACCGGGATGGGAAGGGGTGGGATGGAACCCAGCACAAAAGTGGGTGGGGGACACTGCAAATTATGGCAGCACAACGTCCCCCGTGGGCAAATCATGGCCATTCAGGGCTGGGCTGTGTGGCATGGGGGCTCCTGGGCGCCCGGGGAGCCAGGCCAGTGTCCGGCCCCGCTGTCCGTGGATTTCTCTGCTCCAGGGGCTGTCCCACAATGATTTAGGAGAGGAAATACCCTGTTCCAGAAGTACACGGCTATGGGGGCCAAAGCTTTTGGTCAGCTCAGGTTTCCCACAGCACAGGGGGATCGGAGGGGCACTTACACCGATCCTGTTCCCACCCCTGACAGGAAAGGAACCCCCAACCCAGCCCCTGTCCTCAGCCCCGGGTCTCCATGCATCCCCTCCCCTGGCAGCAGGAGATGGCTCCTGGCCAGCCCCCGCTCTGGACACACCCGCCGAGGGCAGAGACTCACGGGTGGGCAGTAGCCGCGCCTCTCCTGGGTGCTCGGCTCTGGCAACTTCCCCTGGCTGTCCGGACTCTGGATTCTCGCTCGGCAAAGCCCCACCCCGAGTCCTTGCCTGCCTCCCGCAGAGGAGGAGCGTCCGCCAGCGGCCTCTGCTCCAGGAGCTTCGGAGAACCGGCCAGGCCGGCCGGGACCCCGGGGGATGGGCCAAGGGCTTCAGCCTCACGGACGGGCATGTCAGGATGGCATTAGCTGTGTCCCACCGACCCCATCTTTGCAGGCAGCTCCAGTCCCCCAGGCAGCACAAACCCCCACCGGGGGCTCTTGCCAAACCCCAGCATCCCAAACTCTGGCACGAACCTGCCACTTCACCGAGCCAGGAGCTGGTGACATGGAGCTGGCCCATTTATTTTCCAGCTCTTGTGCGGAGGTGGCAAAAACTTCTGGGGCTGCAAAAGAACTGCACACCTGGCACCTCAGGCCAGGGCAGAATCTGGATCCCACACGGGGTGTCAGTCCCAAGACACCACAGCTTCCCCACACACTCCAGCTCCTCCCTGGAGCACTGGGTATCACAGCTGGGCTGGGAATGAAGCCTCTTCTGATCCCAGTGAACCAATGCAGGCCACAGGGAGCCCTTCCATGCCTTGGTCTGTTCCCAGCTTCTCCACCCTTCAAACATTTTATCCCACTGCTTCCCTCCTCCAGACCCAGGGCAGGAACATGGCTCTGGAGAATCCATGAGTCACCTACAGCATCGCTTGTCCCCAGCTCCCAACCAGATCAGCTCCTTCCCACACAGCAATTCACCCACAGAATCCTAATGGAGAGGAAGCCCCTTCCCTTCCCTTCCCTTCCCTTCCCTTCCCTTCCCTTCCCTTCCCTTCCCT